>VDFB02390111.1:0-135273 GCA_007258455.2 Sequoia sempervirens | reverse complement strand
CTTTGGAGAGTAAATCTATGTATGCTAACTATGGAACATGTGCAAGAAAAAGTGATTCGGAGAATAAGAAGGATGAGATGGAAGGTACTTTGGTCACCGTATTTTATGCTAGATAGGATGAAGACTATTGGGTGATTGATAGTGGATGTTCTAATCACATGACCGGAGATAAAAGTAAGTTTACTAAACTTGAAAAGTATGATGGTGGTTTGGTCATGTTTGGTGATGATTCATGAGCAAAGATTGTTGGGTAAGGTACAATTAGTTTTGATGGAATGCACAACACTGATGATGTATATTATGTAAAGGGTCTAAGGCATAACCTTTTGAGTGTTGGAAAGATGTGTAGCAAAGGTTTTCAAATTGCATTTCAGGATAATACCTGTGAGATTAGAAAAGGATCCAGAGCTATGGTTGTTGCAGGAAGAAGAACTCATGGAAACATCTATCAACTTAAGGGTGTTGATGGTTAGTGCCTTGTATCTCAAGTCAATGAAATTTGGTTGTGGCACTAAAGAATGGGACATGTAAAATTTGATAATCTAGCTAGGATCAGTTCAAGAGATGTTTTCTAAGGTCTACCTAAAATCATAAACCCTGCTAGTACAATTTGTAGAAGTTGTCAACTAGGGAAATAGACAAGATGCAGTTTCAAAGGAAAAGAGAAAACTACTACTAGAATGTTGGAATTAATTCATGCAAACCTCTGTGGTCCTACTAGAATAGGAAGCCTAAATGGTGATAGGTATTTCATGCTCCTTATTGATGATTATTCTTGAATGACATGGGTTTCTTTTCTTAGAGAAAAGACTTAGGCTTTGGATAGGTTTAAAGTGTTCAAAGCAAGAGTAGAAAATGAAGTGAACCTAAGAATCAAATTTTTGAGATCTGATAGAGGTGGAGAATTCACTTCTAGTGAGTTTAATGCATTTTTTGAAGAGAATGGAATAAAGAGACACTTTTCTGCTTCAAGAACCCTCAACAGAATGGAGTGGTTGAGAGAAAGAACCAGACTATACAGGAAGCTACAAGAACCATGATGAAAGAAGCAAATGTACTTGATGTGTACTGGAGAGAGGAAATAAACACTATTGTTTATGTTCTTAACAAAGTTTAGATCAGAGGCAACAACAAAAAAAATATTTATGAGTTTTGGACTAGTAAGGCTCCTATTGTGAAATACTTTAAGGTGTTTGGAATCAGATGTTACATTAAAAGAGATGATAAAAATATTGGGAAGTTTGATGCTATATGTGATGAAGGGATTTTACTTGGATATTCAACTATCAAGAAAGCATATATATACTTTAATAAAAGATTGAGGAAGATTGTTAAGAGTGCTAATGTGAAGGTTGATGAGGACATGTACAAACCCATTGAGATAAGTGAAGTTGAACCTGATGATCCTATCTATGGACAAGTACTTGAAGAAAATAAGGAGGAAGAAGAAGAAGAAACTCCAAAACCTTTTGTTAAGACTCCTAAGTATGTCCAAAAGAACCATCCGAAAGAACAAATAATTGGAGATAAGAGTGAAGGTGTGAAAACAAGAAGTAAAGTAGCAGCTAAGGTAAATCCGTGCTTACTTTCTAAAATATAACCTAAGTCTATATGTGAAGCATGTGAAGATGAAAGTTGGGTTAAATCTATGAAAGAAGACTTGCAACAAATAGAGAAGAATCAAACATGGGAACTGGTTCCTAGACCTGTGAATAAGAATGTAATTGGTTGAAAGTGGGTGTTCAAGAATAAGTTGAATGGAAATGGTGAAGTTATAAGAAACAAAGCAAGACTTGTATGCAAGGGATACTCACAAGTTGAAGGCATAGACTTTGAAGAGACATTTTCCCTAGTGGCAAGAATGGAAGCTATGAGGATGTTTTTGGCATTTCTGCCCATAAGGATTTCAAAGTATATCAGATGGATGTAAAGTTTGCATTTCTGAATGGTGAATTGGAAGAAGTATACATGGAATAGCCTGAAGGATTTCAGTTATTAGAAAAACCATATATGGTTTGTAAGTTGAAGAAGGCATTATGTGGACTAAAACAAGCTCCTAGAGCATGGTATGCAAGATTAGATAGATACCTGACACAACAGGGATTCAACAAAGGCTCTGCCAACAACAATCTCTACTTCAAAGTGCACGGTAACAAAATGTTGATAGTAGTAGTATATGTTGATGGTATCATCTTTGGAGGAAATGAAAGTATGTGTAAGAGATTTGTAGAGGAAATGCAAAAAGAATTTGAAATGTCCATGATTGGTGAGTTGAATTTGTTTCTTGGTCTTCAAGTAAATCAAACGGATAAAGGGATATTCATTTCACAATCTAAGTATGTGAAAGAGTTGTTAAAAAAGTTTGGAATGGATGACTCCAAACCGGTAAGTACTCTTATGGTGACCAGATGTAAGTTGAGTAAAGATAATGAATCTACTAAAGCTGATCAAAGAAAATACAAATCTATGATTGGTGGAATATTGTATCTTACTATTACTAGAACAGATATCATGCATGCAGTATGTTTAGTTTCCAAATTTCAAGTAGATCCTAAAGAGGAACATGTTATAGTTGTAAAGAGGATATTCAGATATATTAAAGGTACACTAGATTATGGCTTATGGTATCCTAAGGATGTTGTTTTCACTTTAAGTGCTTATATCGATGTAGATTGGGCTGGTTGTGTGGATGACCTGAAGAGTACCAATGGAGGTGCTTTATTTCTTGGCGAAAGATTGGTTTCTTGGTTGAGTAAGGATTTGGACTTGGTTTCTTTATCCACTGCAAAAGAAAAGTATATTGCTACAACATCCTGTTGCACATAGGTTTTGTGGATAAAGCAAACTCTGAAAGATATTGGAGTAGTATGTGATGAGCCTATTCCTATTTTTTGTGACAATACAAGTACTATAAAATTTTCAAAGAATCCAATAATGTATTAAAGAACAAAACATATATCTATCAGATATCATTTCCTAAGAGAGAAGGTGTTGGAGAACAAAGTTAGGCTGGAGTATGTGTCAACAAAGGAACAAATTGCAAATATATTCACTAAGGCTCCACCGAAGGATACTTTTGAGTATCATAGGGAGAGGTTGGGGGTCATTGGTACTTCAAACTAGGTGCACATGGAGGTGCATCAGTCTAGTGGATTCATAGATTCTTCATTTATATGGACTGATGAATGGGTCTACTCTGCAGGGGGAGTAGAAAGTTTAAATTGTTGCAGTATGAGTTGAATGGGTACACTCCTAAGGGGGAGTGATTAGAGCTTTTGTTCTTTTCCATTGATGTCAAAGGGGGAGAGAGATTCATGTGAAAAACAATAGAAAAGAAAGAGAAGGTGTTCTCCCAAAATATTGTGTAGGTTGTTTAAAAGAGAATGTGGTCTTTGATGTTTTTTCACATAACGTGTTGCCATCAATGACAAAGGGGGAGATTGTTGCAAGTATGAGAAAGTTTGATGGTATTGTCATTAATGTTGTCATTGGTGTCAACAAAGTTTAGTATGTTGTAGATTGTGCATGTATAGTTGAGATACTGTTGAGATGTTGTGAGTACATGGAGCTTTCCTTATGATGTTGTAGATGTGCTGAAGTGATGGGTTACCAAGTGCTTTTGAGAAAATTAATAAAGAGTGAAGTCAGAAGTTATGTATGTGTTCAGAATGTGCTCTGGTATGTGCTTCACGTTTCTTCCATGTTGATCCTCTGCTCGTATGGATCTAAAGGTTTGTTGTTGGTGATCTGTTGGTGATATCTTCTAGTTTTTGGTTGCTAGTTTGATGAAAGGTGAAAGTTGTGTTCACTAGTGTGTGAACTGTTTTGGTACAGTTGGTTATCTATGGATTGGGAAAAAAATTTCTGCTCCATTGTCCTCCTCTATTTTGTTTCAGGTCTTGCAGATTTGAAATATGTCTTGTAATGATGATCTCTAGGTTCTGGCAGAGATGTTCGAGTTTTGGTGCTCCAGAAGATGAGCTTTAGAGTTGTTGTGTGGGATTGCATAGTCTAGATGGACTGTTGGAAAGAGTTTTGTGTTCGAAGGTTGTTACACCTACTGTGGATGTATCTTGAAGCATCTAAGATGTGTTCTTGTGCATGATGAAGCATGTTACGTCATCTGCATGTTATCTTCTTGTTGGAAAGTGTGTACTTCAATGTTCATTTGTGTTTTCATTAGGTTTGGACGACTTGGTGTTTACACTTCATATGAAGAATTAAAAATTTAATTAAGGAAGTGTGTGGTTGATCTAAGATGTTGCTTTTGGTCTTGGTTAAGTGTTTAATTGGTTCACTCTCATTCTTTTCCACTGCAGGAATGTTGAGTTGTCGACCTAGTTTGAATTTATGAAATGAAGCATTTGTGGCTGACCTTGGAGAATGTTTTCAAGGTTGAAGATGGTATAAATGCAAGTCGAGATGCGAAGGATTGTATGATGGAAAATTAATGAATTAAGCCACAAGTGAAGAGAATAGTTGTGTGAAAGTGAGTTGAGGTAGTAGTACTTCATTGTGTTAGATTCCTGAAAGCAGTGAGCTGAAGGTTGCTGCAATCTTCTGATCAAGGTTGTGGATGTGTGTAAATTGTTGTGGTGGATTTTTTTGTTATCTTTTGTATTTGTAGGAAGTGAGCCTCCCTATTGGATAGTGAGTCCTTTTTGTAGGCAGTGATCCTTTGTATCTAGATAGTGAGTCCTATTCTAGGAAGTGAGCCTCCTATATTCAGTTTTGCTATCACTTTATATTGTGAGTTAATCCTCATCATGGTTTTTCCCTTATTGGGTTTTCCACATAAAATCTAGTGTTCATAAACTGTTGATTTTTCTTTGTGTTATCTACATTTCATGTTCATACTTAATAACAAAATAGTGTGGCTATAAAGTTGACAAGTGTTTGAAGTTTTGTGATTGAATCTGGTGACAACTGATTCACCCCCCCCTCTCAGTTGTCCTATGCCTTTTAACACATATGTTTATATATATATTAATATACACAATATATTTATGTATATCCGATTGGCAGATAATGCATTTGATAATCTTTAGTGAATGAATAAATTAATATATATATGTATACATATTAAATAAAGGTTATATTTATACACACACACATATATATATCATATATATATTATATATAATAGAAATGTTTGGCAGCGCCTTACTAACTATAGAGCACATTATATATAGCGCTAATGGAAGAGTTTAAATCTGCATATGAAACCATAGAGAAGTCAACATATAAGAGAATATGCTACACTAAATATGAAGTGTTGCATATATTCTATATTAAGGGAAAAATATATAGCGTTGTCATAATATATGAATCAAAGTTAAATGCAACACTTAAAAAAGATTGAGAGTTGAGTTTAAATTCAAATCAAAGCACATAATATAACGCATGGTGTAGCCTTAAAAGGAGTAATCTCTAGTGCATAGTGATAAGTGAGACCAAGTCAAATCATGTATGAGTTAATGTTTTTGTGCAAACATTTTAGAATGAAGTAAATTCTATTTAAGAAATCCGTGGATTATGTAAAAGTTGTGCTATGAAGGTGGTGCCAAAAGGTGGCACCATATTTACTAGAGGTTGGAATGTAAAAGAAGTCTTTGAATTCATATAAGCCTACAAATAAGTATTTAGACTTAGTCAAGTGCAAACTTGGTAGCATTTTGTAATAGAATTCAAATTAGAAAACCTATTTTGAGTTGCTTGTCCCAAATATCAAGTTGACTCAATAGCCATTTGCATGGTGAGGACTGTCATGTGTTGCAAACCTGTAAGTGAGTCATTGCATGATGATGAAAGGTGGAAAAAATACTTATTTGTAGCCTTTGGTTGCTCACAAATTAGTATAAATAGATGTGCCCATTTTACCAATTCTTACACATCATTATGATTTTCTTTGTGTTATTCTGCTACAAATTCTATGAGAGTGAGTTGAGAATTGTGAAATAGAGAGAGTTACTTGTTATTTTATATTGGTTTTGTTGAGAGATCTAAAGAGAAGCTAGTAGAGGATTTTGGGTTGTTTGTAGTGGAAGTTGCAACTGGTCTTGAGCCATTGAGCTATGAGGGAAGATTATTCAGTTGGAGCTTTAATATGGCATGCTGATTTATAATCCCTTGTTATTATGTTGAACATATTATTTATTTGTGTTGCCATGTTAAGAAATTTTGTCTTTATGTATGTTATGATGATTGGAAGTGATTGCATGTCTCTTGTTGGTTACTTGCATTGGTGAATCCTTTCTTGGATTTATACTTATATAGATATCGGGTTTTATACAAGTGTATACTATTTAGTCCATACAAAGTTAGTCTATACTATGTGTATGTAGAATGAAATGTGGAATGTGAAACAAGGAATATATAGATGTCTTGAGATAGCTTGTCTTTGTTAGCCTATAAATTCTAGGTAACCCTTTATGAATAGTGAGGTTAGAAATACTAAGTTGATAATGGAATGATAGACATATTGTCATTGATAGGAAGTGATGTCATGAAAACCATATTGATAATCTATACTTGTTTGATCACTTGATTGTTACTTTACTTTGATTGAAACCCTAGGTTGAGAATAACCTATTTGGATGGGTTGTTTACTTGATTGTTGATTTAAGCACATAGGTTGGTTTAACCTATATAATTGTATTGAGCATTTGAAATTGTTGAATTTATCTTTGATTGAAGTCATTTATTGTTGAAGATTATACTTTTGATTGAGGTCATTTATTGATGATATTACACTTTTGATGGGAGTCATTGATTGTTGAGATTACACTTTTGAAAGGAGATTTTTATTGTAGAGACTGTAATATTGAAATAGAGTCATTTAACGTTATAATGTTATGTTCATTGTATGCCAATACTATATGTACATAGTATAAGATAGAGTTGCTTTGGAATACTTGTAGCAATATCATTTAGATATGAGTTGATTGGAAGGTTATTCTTGGGATTAGGATAATCCATGAGATAGGGGATAACTTTAGAATAGAATATTAATGGTCAATACAAATCGAGCAATGGTAGTGGTGATTTAGAAAACATCACTTGAAGTTATTGGGTGATGAATCTTTGGCCAAAGTAGTGTAGGTAGCCAATGTCTACACTATCAATTCACTGTGTGATCCAATATACATTCTAGGCTGGGGTAATCATATATGAGGTAGTAGAAATTATGGTAGCTCTAGATATGTAGGACACATCACTATGGTCAAAAAAGGCTATTTGAGGGATGAGGTTACCAAACCAATCTCTTTGTTAAAGGGAGGGCCATCTCACCAAGTTTGGAAGATGTGTGGGGGACCACAATAAGTCCATGGTTGGTGGAAAATCACTTGAGTGATGCTTCTCCTCATGCAGTTGGCGGTCAATATTTGGGAGGACATTTTGGACCATTGGTATTTCTAATTCAAGAGTTGAGATGTACGCACCAGTATTGGGGACAACTAGAAGGAATGCACAAAGGAAAGAGGATGCATTTATAATGTATGCACCAATGTTGGGACATATGTAATAGTTTATAATTCTAGTTTGTGTAAGCTTGTTGAAGAAATGCATGTAATCATGTATCCATCTATATGGAAATATAAACATGAAATGTTATCTTGAATATATTTATGTAAAGTTAAATCATACTTATATTATTTGGATGTTTCTTTGATTATGCAATGGAAAGTTTGGACAAAGTTATATTTCAAATGATGCATTCATTATTGAATAGGAAAGAAAATTTTTATGGCTCATAATGCTAGTAGAATAACTGTCCACTTGTGGGTAAAACTTAGTAGATTTACTAGGTTGAACAATGAGCATGTTACAAAAAAGATACATGGATAAGATAATGATGAATTTAAGGATCTTAAACATGCATCACTATCTTTTAATATTGTGACATACATTTTCTATGGGTTTTGTAGCAATAAAATTTACAATGTATGATGGAAAGAGTGACCTTAAAACAAATATTAGATCATATGTAGCTACATTTGTAGTCTCTATTTATGAAGATAATTTTTTCACAAATATATTTCCATGCATTTTGAAATATATGTTATTGATTGTTTATTTTCACTTCATCAAAGGTCTATACATGCATTTGATGATCTCATTAAAAATTTATTATGAAATTCAAATTTATTATCGGACTTAGATCAATATTTAATGATTTATTCGAGTGAACAAAAGGATCAAATGAACATGGGTAAGTGCAAGATAATGGACACACTTTTTAGCCAAAAAGGAAGTCTTTTTACTAAAATTCAAAGTTTTTCATAGTTGGAGTAAAAACTTGAAGCAATTAAATATAGAATGGTAACATGGAGTAAAAATATGTAATTTATTCTAACACCCAAATGATAAAATTTTGTTTTGTGTAGGAGGTACAAAAATGGATTGTTTAAAATTGAATTTTTTGGGCCAAGACATGCATATCTACAACCAACATAAATTGACCTAAATGAAATTATTATTTTTATTCCTATTGTAGAAAGATGTATATGATGGTGAATTTTGGTTAGGATACATTTTTTGTTAATTTTTAATTAATATTTTTTATTAATTTTTTATTGGCCTAATTTATGTTTTTTAATTTTTTTTGCATATGAACAACATAATTTGAAGTAAAATGATTGTTTATCATCATGTAGAGAATTATGTCTATATTGGCTAGACATAATTTAAAAAAATAAAAATTCAAGTATTAGATTTATTAAAAAAATAGTAATATATGTTATTTCAAGTTTATTTATCCCTTTGTATAGACATTAATTAATAAATAAGAAATTATATACAATATTAAAAATAACTACATATTTGAAAACTAGACATTGTAATCTATAATGGGTTTTAATTTTATCAAAAAATCTTAAAAAAAGTCATTAGCCATATTGCTAAAGTAAAATTTTCTTTCTATTAACATTGTATTTTACTTGTAGGTCCAAGGCTTAGGGTTGGGTTTCCAACCCTAAAAATATCATAATCATGGGTTTCAAATTTCAAACTTTATGGAACAGTTCTCATTCTAACAAAGAATTGATATATGATATAAATATAAATGTGCACTCATTTTAAAATGTGTATCCATTCTAAAAATAAAAAAATATCTATTTCATAGGTCTTTTGAGATGGTGATATGAGGTATCAGTGGGTAGGAGTTTAAGGTCAAGCACTTGATCCTAAATGGGTACCCATTTTTTACAATATTCGTAAACATTCTCATAGGATTTTTTCCTCATGCGACTTCCACTAAAATTGCACTCACAACACTTGTACATTAGTGATTATATTATTCAATTACAATCTTTGTGCTCTAAGTTAGCAACCCCTTGTATTATTTAGAGTTGTAAAACATATTTACTAAGGGGATTCTTATGCAAAATCAAGATCATGTGTATTTGAATAGTTTATCTTCTTTCATGGATTTTTTGCACTTGTTAAACTATATAATATAAGTTGCTTACATGTAATGCATTTAAGCATGGATCATCATGTCAAAATATTTCTTAGTGGTCTATGTATCAAAAATTAAAAACAACTTTTCAAAGGAAAATGTGAAATAAGTTGTTTCTTTTTCTTTTCCTTCTTTCAAATCAAATAATTTTAGGAAGTTTACTAAAATTTAAGAATCTATGGATGATGTACTTCAAGGTTTGTTGAGTGATAATTTACTTACACTTCCTCTCATTTACCCATTACATCCCAACAAACTACCTCTTAAATCATGTATTTTATAATTTTTATAAATTTAAAAGGAACTAAGCACAAAATTTCATAAGTCTCAAAGACAAGATACTATACCTCATTGATAAGAGCACAATTAAGGTTGAAGGGTTAATGATAATGGAAATCTAGGTTGCAACCCCCTAATAGTGTATTACAAATTTACACAAATCTATTGAATATAAAATTAATAGTGACACATTTCAATTTGATACAGTAAAAGAAGTAAAGTATTTGCATAAATAAATCTAGAGCCCTTACATGCCATGTTCAAATCTTTGTGAACATTTCTAGGTGACAACCTAGGAGAACTTTTCTTGTGATGAAATGATAGCCCTTCCAAGATAATTTAAACACCACTAGACCTTAGATTAATACAAACAACGTAGTAGAAATATATCTATTAGGTAAAGAGTGGAGCATATTGTACAATTGAACAAATTTAAACTCAAAATTTTAGGATAAGTCTACAATTACAAATTTAATATAGACTACCATGCTCAAGCCTTGATAGAGAAGACGATAAACCAAAATCCAAGAAATTCTTTGATAAAGAGACATCACATTCATGATTGAAATAATATATTTTAATAATACGTTTTAAAGACATTCTTCCATTATAAAATTAAATATTCTCTTTCATTACATTTAATTTTATTGCAATTAACAAACCCAATATATTTATTTCATCTAAATTGATTTAAACTTATTTAATTCAATTTACTTATCTAATCTAAATTAACTTGAAAAGAAAGTTTAATTTCTTTCACAATATTAAATTTATTGTAACATAAAATTAAACATTTACATTTAATTCAAATACAAATGTATGTCTACCAACACAAAGTAGGTGTGGTTTTCATGCGGTTCATCAAGTTTGAAAATCCTCCTACCTTTCCTCCTTACCTCAATTGTAATACAAACAAAAGGGGAAGAATCACCTAGTGTAAGTAAAACTAACACCATGGGCAAGCCAATCATTACTTAATGTTGTTGGTAGGTAGGAAAGGGAATTGGGGCTCTCAAACTTTAGATACCATTTCACTCAATTCAATGAGTACTTTCTACAAGTATGTGGTGGGAATTAGGTAGTTGGGAATTGGATGATATACTTAATCTACCCACAAAGTGAAAGACATTTGGGTAAATACTCAACTAATATGGTGAGATGGTTCCATCCTTAATACTCATCATGTTTGTGACATCCCACCTACCGTATGACACTTGTGAAGAAATCAATCATTGAAAGGACTTAATATAGATCAATACCAAACATTTTAATTAGGTAGCTCTTTAATGTTTTGGACCAATATTAATCAAACTACTTTCGTTGTCAATTTATTAAAATTGAAGGAAGGACTCCAAGGTTAGGTTTTCCTAGGAATTGTATTTTTCATTGTTTTGTCCCCTTCCTTTTATTTGGATTCTTCATTACCTATTTTGGGTTATCCGCAATCAAGTGTCACATGGTAGTACCGTGTTCTCCAATCGTACGAAGGATTTGATTCATAGGGATTGTGCGTGCTTTATTTAGGGAGTGATTTAGGTCTAATAGGATATATAAGTATAAATTAATTTAGATTTAGTAGGTGATGTTTATGATTTAATGTATAAATGTATAAAAGGTAAATATGAAAATAAATGTTTTAGTTTGTTGGTTGAAGAATGTAGATTTTTAATTAAGATTTTAGGTTCTAATTATTTTTATTTTACAGAATGTGAACTCTCTATCAATGAATGTCTTAAATTTTGTGTTGAATTGGTGTTTTATTTTGTATCAAGCTCATAATTTTAGATTAAGTCTATAGTCATGAATTTATCCTCTGAGTCTAGATTTGACTTTGCACAATTTACAGTTTCACATTTTTGCTCACTTGGTTGACTTTCATTTTCTTTGCTCTTCTTCGATGTAATATGACTAGTAGTATTTGAAAACACCTTAGATGAATGTCATTATGTCTTAAAAAAAATATGATCTCCTAGGTCAACCCTTGAAAATACGAGTAAAAGATTGAAGACAATAGACAAGGGCCCTAAAATGATGTATGTATATTTGTTGCACTATTTTATTTCACTGAATCCAAATGTTTTTTTATTGATTACTCCTTTAATGCTCTAGGATGAGAGAGTAATTATGGATTCATTATGATGAGTGTCATGCCCTTACTCTGATAGATATTGTAGTATAGAAAATTGTCACCCTTAATAATTTCACACTATATTTTGGACCCCTAAATTATTGGACCTAATTAAGTCCCTAGTTTCCTAAATTATGCATTCCAAAACCTAATTTTACCATTTTTTGAAGGATTGCAAGCATTGAATGAATGCAAATAATTAATGTCATGATCCAAAAACTTAATGTCCTAGGAGATAGGGCTAGGACCCATAAGGCCATGGGCATATGGATCCCCCTATCTTGTTGGGGACCATTTTTAATATGTTGTTGGTGGCATTTTAACATTTAGAATTCAAATTTTAATTGTTACCTTTTAGAATCTGATTTTTCGAGAAATTAGAACAATTGCATACAAATACCTAGTTATTTTATCATTTGAAATCTAACACAAACTATCTAGAAACAAAACACACAATTGAGAAAATACTATTGTCAAGAGCAAGTCAAGAGCAACATTTCAATGATTTATTGCAGCAATTCAAGATCCAACATCATGTCAAATTCTATGTTTGTTCATGTTACTGTTTTGTGAAGGCTAACATTGTTGTAGGTCTCTACGAATTTACGCATTCAAGCATTCAAGAAAATATAGCAAACAAGATTCAAGATCCTTGAGGTAATGTGCATGACTTCAGTCCTTCAAGGAAGCCATTGAAGGGTGGTGAGTTGCAACATTTTGTTTATTCATCATCCCTTCCATTCAATTATCATTCCTATTGGCATTACCATTGTGGAAGTGGAAACACTTACACATGGTTTGACTGAGGTAAGCCCCTAAATGGCCCAATCTTTTATCCCTCTTTGAATGTGCAAGTTATAGGTTTGAAGAAGATTGAAGGAATCTTGAAGGAAAATTCTCCATTGTTGCATTTGTTGTCATACATCTTGTCAAATCATGAAAACTCAATTACAAAATTTATTGACGATATTTCGACAACTCTACAACTAGAAGACAAAAGTTCAGATCTAACATAAGAGGATTGCATAATCAATTTCAAGACCCCCTATCAAGGAACCATATCCACCTAGGCAATTGTGTCATCCTCTGCATGTGAGATCTAGGTTTTGGTGATAGGTACATATCTTTTGACACTTCCTAGATCCACCTACAATTTACAGTTTCAGTCTATGTATTTCTAGATTATTACATTTATCACATTAGGTCATATAGCTCAATTAGGTTAATCATTTTGAATAATTTCCCATCCATCTTCTAGACCCTAAGAAAGTGGATTCAAGTCTGATTGGCTCACCTTTATGGTAGATAGTCAATCTACTCACCTTGTTGATCCACCTTCTAATGCAACTTGGAAAAAAGACCGTAAGCAACCCTAGGTTTAGACATTAAACATATAGTTCCCTTTTTCCATGTTTCATTTTGGTGAACCCAATGTTTAACATCAAAGAGTTTTGATTTGGTAGTCTTTCAAACCCTAGATCTAGGTTTTACATCATTTTATCTTGCATTTCTCATTTAGGGCTTCATATTTGCATCATAAAAAGTCATAAAAATCCAAAAATATTGCATCCATATTGCATCATAGCTGGCATTAGGGTATGTTTCAGTCATTTAGATTAGATTTTCATTTCAAAATTGCATTAAAAAAAGTGTCATTTTGTTATACATTTGCATTTCCTTTACATTGGAAAATTTTGGAAAAGAAGTCATTATCAAACATGTTTGTGGATAGGAATAATAGCCTTAAAAAATAACTTAGACATTCAATTTTTTAGTTTTCAAAACCCTAAATAAGGACCCAAACACCCTTGGGTGATCTTGTCCTTGAACAAGTGCATAACCAATCTTTTTTACACTTGTCTATCTTTATCTGTTTAGTTTGTCTGTACTTGCAAATCTCAATTTGAAATTCATAATTGCATATTCTAAAGAAATTTTCATTTAGTTCATTTGGTGAAAGAAA
Organism: Sequoia sempervirens; assembly: GCA_007258455.2. Lineage (NCBI taxonomy): Eukaryota > Viridiplantae > Streptophyta > Pinopsida > Cupressales > Cupressaceae > Sequoia > Sequoia sempervirens. The sequence goes on along the minus strand of VDFB02390111.1, from coordinate 121,443 downwards.
GTGCATTGTTTAAGAGTCAAATTTTGCATTCAAAAATATCATTTCTAGGTCTCTGCATCTTGCAATTAGCCAATTATTACATTTCAGATCTAAAAATTTCATCCAAATTTGTTAAAAAATCTTCAACATCATTGCATACTTGCATTTTGCATCAAATTGGGATACATTAAGCAAATTATGGAAATTCATTTATTGTTACAACTATTTGCAAGTAGAATTAACATTCTAAAACATTGTTATACATAGTCAGAATTTAAATTTCCAAAACCCCTAGCCAAGACCTAAATGCCCTTGGGTGACCTTGTCCTACTTATCTTGGCCAAACAAAATTTCTTTGAAATCTCTATTAATATTTTTCTTGTTTGCTCCTATTGTGTGTTGTTTGTTTCTGAGTGTTTTTTGTAATTATTTAGTAGTTTGGTGTTCATCTTGGGTGCACTTTTGGTGTTGTGAAACTTGGATGTGTTTCATGACCTGGTGTCCTATTGCTAATACTTCAGTGAGATGTAGTTCTAGACTTATGGCATCACATGCTAGTTTCACATTCATTGTGGATCACAAGTCTACTAACTCTTTCATGAAAAGTGTTGTCAATACTTAACTTATCTTGGACTCTATTCTTGATGCTACCATACTAATGAAAACCTTACAAACACCCATTTTTACAAATGTTGAGACTATGGTTGCCGATGTTCCCAAAGAAAAACTAAGAAAATTGGACAAGGACTTAGAAAAACTTCAAGACTTTGTGAGCACTGAATACTTTGTTGGAATAACAATTTCTATAATTAATAACATGAGGAAATTGATTAATGATGATCATGGATTAGAGGTTGTGTGTAGTCTATCCCATATAGTTGATGATAATGTACCTATAATGGCTAGTTACACTCAAGCTTTGGGATACACTCAAAGTCAAGGAGGAAGTCAAGTTCCTTTCCTACAACCATAACCTCTATTCCAACATTCACAAATCTAATTGTTGCTTCAACAATACAACAAATAATTGGAATAACTTCAATAATAGGTCTTTCCACTGTAAATATTTATGGTTTTGGATATTTACATGTCACACCTCAAGTTCCATCCCCACTCATAAATGTGCAACATAGTAGCCTGCCTAATACATACACACTTCCACCATATTCATCTCATTCCCAAAACATGTCAAAGAATGATTTTGTCATAAATCAACTTTTGCAAAATGTGACATCACTTCAACAATAAATCTCAATAGTGAACCAAAACCAAAGTGGAAAACCATCACAATATATTAAAGGACCTCATTGTCACTTGAGATATTACAAGCAAAAATACCACAAAACATAGAGATCCTCTGATTTGACAAGTACAATGGTAAAGGGGACCCTAGTAACCACATATCAACATATACTGCCATGTGTAGTGACTTTATTTTTGAGGATAAACTCCTAGATGAAATTTTCCTTAGGTCAATGAAAGGCATGGCCTTGGAATGGTTTTGTTCATTTCCCAATAACTCAATTCACTCATTTAATGAGCTTTTTGATGCTTTCCTTAACCATTTCCAAGTCAACATTGGGCCTAAGATCAACATAACGGATATAATGAGATGCAAATAAAAACAAGGTGAAAAGGTCACATATTTCATATGCTGCTATCAATTGATATTATCACAAATTATTCTAACTCTTCTTGATGTGGGTATCCAAAGAATGTTCACTGATAACTTGCAAAAGGACATAAGAGATAGAGTCTTTTTGATGAAATTTCCATCCTTCATACATTTATGTACGACTCTTCGTGACTACCATAATTTGATTAGTAAGTATGAAGAAGCATATTCATCGGATCATATTGAGAAATCCAAACTCATACATCAAACCAATTACCAACCATTCAAGAAGATGAATAGGAACTTTCTAAAGATAAACACACCTCAAACAACTAATCATGTTGAGCCTCAAGTTGCTGCCATAAGTTCAATCCCATACCAATTTAGAGCAAAAGATAGAAAGTTCACCCCACTACCTGATTCCCTCCATGTGATCATGTTGCAACTTTTGAGTAAGAATCTAATTTGGTTGCCTCTTATTAGACCTATGGATACAACCAAACCTCTACTTCCAAGCTTTAATGCAAGTTACTTTTGTCAATATCACTACATAAATGAACATGATATAGAATGATGCATGCATCTTAAACATCAAGTTCAAGACCTTATTGATTCTAATCACATTCAATTGGGTGGTGTTAATGATAAATGAAATAATTTAGTCACCCTGCCCAACCAAAATTTGTAATTTTTTACCAATCCCATGCCTAATCATTCAAACAACTTTTTGCAAGATTGTGATGTTAAGAATGATGAGATGAATATTGATACACCTAACGACACAAATAATTATTACAATAATAATGAAGATGGTCTACAAATAATGGTTGGTTTTTTGGATGTGCAACCTCATAATTGCAAAATCACTATGTTACCCAACATTGCTTTCATTAATGATGATAACCTCAGACATATGCCTGATGGTCCTCTCTACATTTCTAGTTGTATTAATCACAAACCTGCACAAGGAATACTTATTGATCCTACATGTGTAGAGAATGTGATCACTGAGGAATTATTGTTTATGCAAGAGCTTTATCAAGATACTTATGAACAATTGAAAGCATGGATAAAAACTCATCATGGTTTTGATTTCCTTATTATAGGCTTCATCACCCTTCCTCTTAAAATTGGACCAAAACAGTTAGATGTATCATTCTCCATCATCCCGTCAGTGTACCAATTTTGTGTGAAGCTAGGATACCCATGGTTACACTACCTAATTCCCTCCATGTGATCATGCTACAAATTTTGAGTAAGAATCTAATTTGGTTGCCTCTGATTAGACCTATGGATACAACCAAACCTCTACTTCTAAGCTTTAATCCAAGTGCCTTTTGCCAATATCACTGTACAAATGGACATGATATATAATGATGCATGCATCTTAAACATCAAGTTCAAGACCTCATTGATTCTAATTACATTCAATTGGGTGGTGTTAATGATAAAGGAAATAAGTTAGTCACCATGCCCAACCAAAATTTGCAAATTTTTACCAATCCCATGCCTAATCATTTAACCAACTTTGTGCAAGCTTGTGATGTTAAGAATGATGAGATGAACATTGATACACCTAATGACATAAATAATGATTACAATAATAATGAAGATGTTCTACAAATAATGGTTGGTTTAATGGATGTGCAACCTCGTAATTGAAAAACCATCATGTTACCCAACATTGATTTCATTAATGATGATGCACTCAGACATATGCCTGATGGACCTCTCTACATTGTTGGTCGTATCAATAACAAAATTACACAAGGAATACTTATTGATCTTGCATGTGTAGAGAATGTGATCACTGGGGAATTCTTGTTTTTTCAAGAGCTTTATCAAGATACTTATGAACAATTGAAAGCATGGATTAAAAATCATAATGGTTTTGCTTGCCCTATGGCAGGTTCCATCATCCTTCCTCTTAAAATTGGACCAAAAAAATTAGATGTATCATTCTCCATCATCCTGTTAGCGGACCAATTTTGTGTGAAGCTAGGATACTCGTGGTTACACTCCATGAATGTTGTCCTGTTGGTTATTCACAAGTGCATAAACTTCCCCTTTAAAATGAGATATATACAGTGCATCATAGTGGTTTCAATCCTTTGTCTTCCCATAAAATTTTTTCATTGGATTTCTTTTGGCCTCAGCCTAAGGAACCTATAAAGACTCGTGAAGATTTCCTTTTCAAGTCATCTCAAAAGTTCAAGGAAAAGCACACAATAGAGTTATCTCTTAACAATATTCCTGAGAATCATAGGTCCATGGTTGTTCCTCCTTCCTCGACCATTATGGATGAACCTATGCCTCAAGCCAAGACTCTTTCAAGTAGCCAAGGTAAATATGCTACAATCCCTCCACCCATATCCTATAAGAGACCAAGAGACAATAAAATAATCCCTTTTGTGCCATGAAAGATAAAACAAGTGTATAGACCTAAAGAGATAGTGGATTCCCAACTCCCTATGGTTCCTTCTGTATACACCTAAAAATGGTCATCGCATTCAATTAATTAAATACAACATATTTGATTAATGCTTCGACTACATATAAATAAGGTCTACTTTATTTATATTGTTCACTTTCCTTTTAATTATCCTAATTCACATTCTTCTAAATTAAATAAACAAAAAACCCTAAACGTGTTTATTTAAATAATCTTCCCTAATCCTGATTAAGAATTAGAGTACATTTCTATAACTTTTTTATGTGCCACCTCATAAAGGTCACATGAAAATAAATAAGCCTAATTATTAATTAGAATTATCCTCACACACTTCCACCAATAAGAAAAAGCACATGGCTTTATTCCCTCAAACACTTCCACCAATAAGAAAAAGCACATGGCTTTATTCCCCCACACTTCCAACAAATTTGGAGCACATGGGTCTTTGTTTCACACACTTGGAATCTCATACATTTGACATGCTTCCAATTGGTCAAGGGGATTCTCTTCACACACATAGCATGTTGTCCTTGGTCAAGGGGACAACATCCTGATTCCTTTCATCTCCACTGTCTATCTTGTCTCCTTTGAATCTGAACCGTTGATAGGTGCCACCTCACAAAATGCTTGCAAGACTCTATAAATACACCCCTCATCCTTTGCATTATGATCCACCTTTTGAGTAATGTTATAATGCTATTTTGAAATACAAATTGGAATAGTGTTATAATGCCATTTTCCATTCACACTTTGAGTATTGTTACCATGTAGGTTTTTCGTAGGAGCTTGGAGCTTTCATGGAGTCTTATACTTAGCTTGCATATCATATGTTACTGTAATGAACCAGATGAATTTTTTTTTAATTTTTTAACAAATGATTACAATGCAACATGCACCCGTTAAGGTTAGCATAAACCAAAACGATGCGGAAAGTAACTCTAACCAGAATGTACACCAGGATCCCGATGTGGGCAAGGTGTGAGCATTGGTCAGAGGATCTTAAAGGAAGATGCTGAAAATAACTCTAACCACGAGATGCGCCGGTGAACGACGAGCATTCGGTCAGAGGATCCCTATCTAATGCAATACTGAAAAAGTAGCTCAACACCAAGTATGTGCTACTCAATTCGTGATGGATAAGAGGCGACCATATGGCGGAGACTTAGGAAATTACAAAGCAAACTAAGTAAATAGGCGGCAAGCCAGCCTCTTCCACTTCTTCAGTGGGCAGATACAAACATTGAATTTGCAATAATATTAAAGTTGCTGACAGTACTACTGTTCAGCTTACAATATATCAGAGAACCTGTCGGAAACACAAGATTAGAGGCCTTCAATGCTGCAACAATACAAGAACCCTCTCCAATACTTTCAAACTCCTTTTTCAACAACTACTCACTCAGCTATTAACTTTCCCAAGTCTAATATTGACTGATTATGACAGAAATTACTCAGAACAGCAACATAGTGACTCACTAGAATGCTCATAACTTACCCAAAACACACCCAATTGACATAAAACCAAATGCAGATTACTCTAGTAATGATGGCACCCCAAATGGAATGCATAAACCTTACCAAATGACTATCCTTTTTTTGCACAGAACCCAAAGCCAACTACAGAAAGGTACGACCCTCTTTTAAGGGCGATTTTCTTTTAAAAATCCAAATGAGCAATATAAAATCTATAACTTGGCAGAGATGGTCGCCTAGCTCAGGAAAACAGATTTCTTTAATGCCTAGAACCAAAATAATTTTATTTCAAAAGCTGCGAGCAATTCTTACATTCCCATATGATATTTAGCAATTTCCAGAAATGAACATAAATGCAAAACTAGAACCCAAATGCATAGACTAAACTAAAAATGCAATATAATTCCTAATACATGCTAACCTCTCAACTAGTTGCTATCTTTCAAGCAAGAAGAAGAGCCAATGCTAGGAGGTATGCTTTCCTCGAAGCGAGTGCCTGAAGTCAATCCAGTAGCATAATGGTGTAGTAGACAAAAGATACCAAATGAAGAGCTGAGGCCTGATTATATAGACGAGGGAGAAACATCTAGAAGCTTCCAGAGGGCACCCAAAACCCTAATTTCAAATTCACCTTTTCCCTCCCAAAAGACGACGTCCATTTTCACTTTTTCTTATTTCACATTTTAAAATAAAGTCAACCTTCATATAGGCGTCCTTTTTCAAAAGCTCAATATTTGACTTTATAAAATATAACTTATTCCTCCATGGCGCCTAGACCCATAAAGTCCCTCTTTTTAAAACAACTTAAGTTGTGCTTGCTATACAAAAGGGTCATATAATATTAACATATAATATTATAAGGAAAATACTTATCTCTCCAAGAATAATGCGCCCAAGGCCAAACTGAAGTGCCAGCTGAAACAACCGAAGAAGAAGACCAACTGAACTGAACCCAAACTGTCCACTGCCAGAAATAGAATTTACTAAAAATAGTAAATTCGCGAAGTTGCCCGGAATGCCAAACTGAACACACCACTGCGAAGCTCTTTGAAAACCCAGAAAGAATCCGCAATCAGAATCCCAAACTCCAAGCAACAACCTCCTCAAAACTAGGAAACCCTAATTCACCATCCGCACAGCCTACGGGTCTCCGGAATAGGCCAACGGTCAACAAAAAGATCACTGCTGAGAAGGGGACATTACATTCCACCCTCCCCAAGATTGCTTGCCCTCAAGCAATCGCAAGTCTGGATGCTGTAGAATCTCCTCATCCTCCCAAGTAGCATCCTCCAATGGTAAATTCTTCCACTTTACCAAATACTCTTTGATTGTTCTCCTCCTCAAGGAACGCTCTCTGAAATCAATAATCTATTCTGGAACCAAAGTCAACTGCCCTTCTTCATCCAAGGGAGGTAACTATGATGAAGCCACAACGTTGTGTCCAAGTGCCTTTTTGAGGCGAGACACATGGAAGACATTGTGGACCTTACTACTCAAAGGTAGTTCCAACTCATAGGCCACTGCTCCAACCTTCCTAACAACTTTGAATGGTCCATAGAAGCATGGTTTCAGCTTCTCAGCTCCACTCTTCTTAAGTGTGGACTGTCTGTAGGGCTGAAGCCAAAGATATACCATGTCACCAACCTCAAATGAGCGCTCAACACGCTGCTGATCAGCGTACATCTTTTGCTGATTTTGTGCCATTTGAAGGTTGTCCTTCAAGGATTTCAAAACATCTTGGCTCTGCTGCAACCAATCCTTGGCTTGAGGAGCTTTGCTATCGCCAAACACCAAATCAGTAAAGCTTGGAGCCTCGTAACCATAGAGGGCCATGAATGGAGACATCTTTATTGACATGTAGAAAGATGAATTGTAGCAATATTCTCCCAAGTGGAGCCATTTTACCCATGCTCTTTGCTGTTCTGAGACATAATTTTTGAGATAGCCCTCCAACCATTTGTTCACAATCTCAGTTTGACCATCCGTTTGTGGGTGATAGCTGGTGCTTGGAGTAAGCACTGTACCACTCATCCTAAAATTTTCCTGCCAAAAGGTGCTTAGGAACTTGCTGTCCCTATCACTCACAATATTTTTTGGCAACCCATGCAGTCTAAACACTTCATGGAAGAACAAATCTGCAACTTGAGCTGCTGTAAATGTGCTTGTGATGGCAAAGAAATGAGAGAATTTGGTCAATCTGTCCACTACAACATAAATACAGTCTTTGCCTTGAGCCCTAGGCAACCCGGTGATGAAATCCATAGAGATACTCTCCCATTTTTGATTTGGAATGGGAAGTGGCTGCAGTAGACCAGCTGGAAGAGAGTGCTCATTTTTATTCATTTGACAAGTGCTACACTCCTTGATGTAACGCTGAACATCATCTTTCAACCCCTTCCAAGAGAATCTCTCTCGAATCTGCTTGTATGTCTTGAAGTACCCTTGATGACCAGCAAGTGGACTGTCATGAAAAGTCATCAAAATCTTCTTCTTAAGTTTAGAATCAGCCACCAAGAAGATCCTTCCCTTGTAGTGTATCAACCCATCAACTACCTTGTACCTTTCATCATGAAAAGTACCTTCAATAACGCTGGTTGCAAACTGATTTTTGGCATAATCAGCAAGCAACAACTCCTTCCAATCAGCATTAAGCTCACACAATGAGCTCAAGTGAGGCCTTCTGGACAAAGCATCAGCCACAATGTTATTCTTCCCTTTGACATACTCAATGTCAAAATCGTAAGCTTGTAGCTTACTCACCCACTTCTGCTGTCTCTCATTCAAGTCCTTCTGATGCATAAAGTGCTTGAGACTGTTGTGATCAGTCTTGACCACGAATTTACTTCCCACCAGATATTGTCTGAACTTGGCTAATGCATGCATGATTGCAAGCATTTCTTTGTCGTAGATAGAGTAGGTCCTTTCAACCCCTCTTAATTTTCTGCTTTCAAATACAATTGGATGCTTCTCTTGCATCAAAACAGCCCCAATACCTTCCCCTGATGCATCACACTGTAACTCGAAGGGTTTGGAGAAATCTGGTATGGCCAATACTGGGCAAGAACTCATGATTTTCTTGAACTTATCAAACACACTCTGAGCTTTTTCTGACCACATGAAAGCCCCCTTTTTAGTGAGGTCAGTAAGAGGAGCAACACTTTGAGAATACCCCTTTACGAACCTTCTGTAGAAGCCACAAAGACCCAAGAATCCCTTCAAATGAGTCAGATTTTCTGGAGGTGGCCAATCTACTATAGCCTTGATCTTTTCTGGATCAACCTTCACCCCTTCAGCGCTGATTATATGGCCAAGGTAGAGCAGCTCCTTCATTCCAAATTCACATTTGGACTCTTTTGCAAACAAACTTTTTGATTCAAGAATGCTAAGCACTTCCTCCAAGTGCTTGAGGTGTTCTTCCCACGTCTTGCTGAAGATGAGAATATCATCAAAGAAAATTAACACAAATTTCCTCAACTGCTTCTGGAAAACTCTGTTCATGCAAGACTGGAAGGTGGCTGGAGCATTAGTCAAGCCAAAGGGCATGACTAGGAACTCAAAATGACCATAGTGGCATCTGAATGCCATCTTCTCAACATCTGAGCCCCTCATCCGGATTTGATAGTAACCCGATCTCAAATCAATTTTGGAGAAGAATTTAGCACCATGTAGCTCATCAATGAGCTCATCGATCCGAGGAATAGGATACCGATTTTTTATTGTGCTTTGATTCAAGGCACGATAATCCACACACATGCGGATGGTGCCGTCTTTCTTCTTCACAAGAACCACAGCTGAAGCAAAGGGACTCTTGCTAGGGCGAATGAAGCCCATCTCCAGGAGTTCTCTTATGTTCTTCTCAATTTCATCCTTCTGCTTCTTAGGATATCTATACGGTGTTGTAATGACTGGTTTGGCCCCTTCCTTAAGTTCAATAACATGCTCAGCACCTCTTTCTGGTGGTGGCCCAGGTGGTAGATCAGCAAACACCTTACTCCTTTTGGTGAGTATGGATTGAATATCAGGAGGATATTCCCTCTTGGTCTCAACTGGACTAGCAAGAAGAACCATGCATTCCGCAGCCCACTCCACTTGGTCATGTCTAATCAGCCTTTCCATCCTTTTGAAAGAAACTATACGAGGACCACCATTAGACATTCCTCTCAAAACAACCCTTTTGCCATCAGATTGGAACTTGAGCTCCATTGTTTGTAGGTTGAGAGAGATTTCACCAAGTGAACGTAACCATTGTATGCCCAATACTGCATCTGTGTCACCAATAGTAACCACATAGAAGTCATCTTTGACTTCATAGTTTCCCAACTGCAAGGACATGTTAGGAACTCTTCGTGTGCAGGAAATATGAAACCCATCAGCCACCATGACTTTGAAGCCTTCAAATTCTTCAGTTTTGAGACCTCTCTTGGCAACCACACCTTCATCAATGAAGTTATGCGTTGCACCAGTATCAATCAATGCAACAATTCGATGACCTCCAACTCCACCACGAACCTTGAAAGATTCGTTCTTTTGGAAACTAGAGAGTTGGGCAATAGGGCCCCCAACTCCTTGCTCATGATCGGACTCTTCTGTGGCTCTTTCATCCTCGCTGTCCCCAAAATAAGACTGCTGATCAGACATATCAGATGCTGATTCATAATCAGAATAGGTCCCCATTTGATTATAACGCCCTCTTCCAGGACATCTATGGCCTTTAGTCCAAGGCTCTAGACATGTGTAACACTTGCCCTCCTTTCTGAGCTGTTCACGTTGCTCTTCAGTCAACTTAGGTGGGAACTTCTTGTGCTGATTAGAAGAATGTCTCTTATCCTTATCCTTCTTATGGCCAAAAGGCTTAGGCGGAAATTTAGGCCTAGGGGCTGATAACTCCATACTACGAGCCTTTTTGATTGCCTCATCAAGACTTGGTGGATCGAAAGCTTTAACCCACCCTTTCAAGGGTTCAACCAAACCTTTAGAAAACAACACAACCAATTTCTTTCGGTGATGTTGGGCACCATCACAGAAAGTCTCTGGAAATCAGCAATGTAAGAATCCAAGGATCCATGCTGCTTGAGTTGTGCAAGCTCGCGAAATCTTACTTCAGGATCCTTAGTGTTGAACCTTTCAATCAGCTTGTTGGTGAATTCTCCATAGGTTTGAATAAGGTTATGGCCAAGAGTGACCAAACCATGGTACCACCACTCATGGGCAGCTCCCTCCAAATGAAATGTTGCAAACTTGATGGCATCTTCTTCTGGCATGGGACGAAGTGAAAGGTAGTTGTCTAACTTCTGAACCCACGATCTTGCTGAACACTTATCACTTCCATCGAAGTGAGCCAACGTGACCTTCCCCAAGGCTTGATGAAAATCAGTCCTAGGAGCCATATAAGCTCGGTTATCAATTCTTCCTCCGTGTCTTCTATTTCTCTGATTCAAGAATTGATCAAAGGACCATTGGTCCCTAAGATCAGGTGGTAGGGTGGAGTACTCCATGTAGGCTTGCCTAGCATCGTCTACCAAAGGAACGGTAGCTTCAACTTGATGTTCGTCCCTTGGAGTGAATGTAGGGAAAAGCGGTCTAGAGGCTGATCCGCTAGAGATGGTATCATGTTGTCCAATAGTTCTGCTGCCTCCATTACCATTGCTCCCATTGTTCCCATTGCTTCCATTGTTCCCATTATTCCCATTGTTTCCATTGACACCACTGCTTTCTCCTGTAGCATGGTTTTGATTCGGAGTATGGTTCTGAGAAGCTTGCTGATCCATTTTAGCAAGTAATCGAAACATCATCTCAATCATTCCATCAAACTTATTTTCCATCCTTGCGTCCTTCTCTTCCATGGCTATCCTAAGATTGTCTGACATGTTCTCAACTGTTTTACCCATATCCACTGCTATTCCTATTTCTCTCAAAGCTTTTGAAAAAGTATCTGCTTCTGGCACTGGCAGAAGCTGTATCTGTTGTCTTCTGGCCTGACCTCTGGTGAAGTATCTACAATCACTGTCACTCATCTGACCACTGAATCACTGTTGGGCACAGGTTGGTAGAATCATGGCTCTGATACCACTGTAATGAACCAGACCAATTTTTTTTTGATTTTTTAACAAATGATTATAATGCAACATGCACCCGTTAAGGTTAGCATAAACCAAAACAATGTGGAAAGTAACTCTAACCAAAATGTACACCAGGATCCCGATGTGGGCAAGGTGTGAGCATTGGTCAGAGGATCTTAAAGGAAGATGCTGAAAAGAACTCTAACCATGAGATGCGCCGGTGAACGACGAGCATTCGGTCAGAGGATCCCTATCTAATGCAATACTGAAAAAGTAGCTCAACACCAAGTATGTGCTACTCAATCCGTGATGGATAAGAGGCGACCATATGGCGGAGACTTAGGAAATTACAAAGCAAACTAAGTAAATAGGCGGCAAGCCAGCCTCTTCCACTTCTTCAGTGGGTAGATACAAACATTGAATTTGCAATAATATTAAAGTTGCAGACAGTACTACTGTTCAGCTTACAATATATCAGAGAACCTGTCGGAAACACAAGATTAGAGGCCTTCAATGCTGCAACAATACAAGAACCCTCTCCAATACTTTCAAACTCCTTTTTCAACAACTACTCACTCAGCTATTAACTTTCCCAAGTCTGATATTGACTGATTATGACATAAATTACTCAGAACAACAACATAGTGACTCACTAGAATGCTCATAACTTACCCAAAACACACCCAATTGACATAAAACCAAATGCAGATTACTCTAGTAATGATGGCGCCCCAAATGGAATGCATAAACCTTACCAAATGACTATCCTTTTTTTTGCACAGAACCCAAAGCCAACTCCAGAAAGGTACAACCCTCTTTCAAGGGTGATTTTCTTTTAAAAATCCAAATGAGCAATATAAAATCTATAACTTGGCAGAGATGGTCGCCTAGCTCAGGAAAACAGATTTCTTTAATGCCCAGAACCAAAATAATTTTATTTCAAAAGCTGCGAGCAATTCTTACATTCCCATATGATATTCAGCAATTTCCAGAAATGAACATAAATGCAAAACTAGAACCTAAATGCATAGACTAAACTGAAAATGCAATATAATTCCTAATACATGCTAACCTCTCAACTAGTTGCTATCTTTCAAGCAAGAAGAAGAGCCAATGCTAGGAGGTATGCTTTCCTAGAAGCGAGTGCCTGAAGTCAATCCAGCAGCATAACGGTGTAGTAGACAAAAGATACCAAATGAATAGCTGAGGCCTGATTATATAGACGAGGGAGAAACATCTAGAAGCTTCCAGAGGGCGCCCAAAACCCTAATTTCAAATTCACCTTTTCCCTCCCAAAAGATGGCGTCCATTTTCACTTTTGCTTATTTCACATTTTAAAATAAAGTCAACCTTCATATATGCGTCCTTTTTCAAAAGCTCAATATTTGACTTTATAAAATATAACTTATTCCTCCATGGGGCCTAGACCCATAAAGTCCCTCTTTTTAAAACAACTTAAGTTGTGCTTGCTATACAAAAGGGTCATATAATATTAAAATATAATATTATAAGGAAAATACTTATCTCTCCAAGAATAATGCGCCCAAGGCCAAACTGAAGTGCCAGCTGAAACAATCGAAGAAGAAGACCAACTGAACTGAACCCAAACTATCCATTGCCAAAAATAGAATTTACTATAAATAGTAAATTCACGAAGTTGCCCGGAATGCCAAACTGAACACACCACTGCGAAGCTCTCTGAAAACCCAGAAAGAATCCGCAATCAGAATCCCAAACTCCAAGCAACAACCTCCTCAAAACTAGGAAACCCTAATTTCACCATCCGCACAGCCTACAGGTCTCCGGAACAGGCCAACGGTCAACAGAAAGATCACTGCTGAGAAGGGGACATTACAGTTACTTTGCATTCTCATATTAGATTAATTAGTTGCTTCATAGTTACATTTTATCATCTCCATTTCATCATAGTTACATTTTAGGTTAGTTTGTTTTATGTTTGCATTTGAGCATATGCATAATCATAGATAGCTCATTATAGTTGCATATCATCTCACTCATCTCCACTTGTTCATACATCACCAACATCATCCTTTGTTTATCATTGCATTCATCATCAATTCCATCATCTTGTTTCATTTAAGAGCATACCATTAATCCTTCCACCACACATTTGCACATAGAAATCATCTTAGCTTGCATATTAAGCATAAAATCTCATTTTCTAGGTAGTCATTTTAACAACCTTTGTGCTCATAGAAATCTAAGGGCCAAACGGTTTAATAAATCCCTAGAATTAGAGAACAATGATACGTATTTGGAAAGTTTGATTGTATTATGAAATAGATTAGTTTTACTTGCTTCAAACTTTGAATGTAAACCGTTTCATTAAGGTTTGTGTTGACATTAGAATAACTAACTCACTCTACACATTTCGACACACACACACCTTCAGTTCCTCCCTTAAAGAAATTTTATAAACCAATGGTTGATAAACCTACTCCTACCCCATCACAACTTTAAAATCATGCAAGAAGAAATCAAAATTCTAAATATCATAGGTGTAGTAATCATGTTATCACTCATTAATTGGAAGACAAGAATAAAACAATGCATGATAAACCAACACCCTTGGAAGCAACTCAATAAGAAATCTAACTTTCACCAAAACAAGACATAGAACCAAAACAAGAAATCAAACAAGAGAATTCAAATGCAACTATCATAAAGCCTCCCATTGTGATAAATTTGGATGATGATGATAGTGAAATTTTTAAAATTGACAAGGAGGTGCATAATGAGCTTAATGTTTTATTTTCAAATCAAATGAGTTTAGATGGGGGAAATTGTGATGATCCTCCTGATGAGAGTGATCCACCATATGTTGCACCTAGAGATTATCCTAGTACAACACTTGTTGTAGTAACTTTAGCTAGTTGTCTTCCTTCCATTTATGATGAGCAAGATTGGGATGCAAATGACACTCTCTAGGTCAACTCGCATGCACAATACTCCTTTATGTCTGTGCCATGTGTTTCTTGGCAAGTATTTATGTTTGTGAGTTTTCTTTGGATGGCCCTTGTTGCTCCATTAGTGCAAGGATACAAAGGAAACAAATATTTTTTGACATTCTTCTATTTGTATCTTCATTCTTCTATATATCATAAACTTTGTCTTTTATCTTTTTTTTTGTGTTTTCCTTTTGGGGACGATGCAAGGCATTGAGAAATTTAGGTCTCTTCCATGTTGAGCCAAAAGTTGTTTGTCTTCTCTCTCTATGTGTCATTCCTCCATTGTGTCTATTGTTCCTTGAGTATTTGTGGAATGCTATCAATTTTGAGCTCTATTATATCACTATAGAAAAGATGTATACTATCCCAAATCTATGGATCCCTCATTTACCTTTTTATGTTGTATTTGGGGGCAACCCCTTATCATTATGTAACTTCATTTGGAAACATATCTTTGGCATAGGGATTTCCAAATTAGCTATTGTGATATTTTCTTACATGACATTTATCATTTTTCTAATTTAAATTAATTTCACACAACATGGTGTTTTGCAATTCCTTTAAAGTGGGGGAATACATTGGCATTATTTTACTTTACTTTGTCCACATGGGCCAGACTTAGTGTTGTGTTGATATTGACATTGAAATTTGGAATTTTTTCTCCACTTTGTTCAAAAGAGTTGGAGTTAGTGTAGCATTAACATTGCATCTTGTGTCACCTTATCAAGGTTATCAAGGATTATAACTCTTGGTATGGTTGTTATGGGCACACCTTGTAGACCTAGCATGTCTTTCTCATTTTTTTCCACCTTGTTATGGGTACACCTAGTACACCTAGTGTGTTTCTCATCTTTCCTTGGGGGCTCACCTAGTGAGAAGTGGTCCTCACTAGCCTGTGTGCCTTCTGGTTTGCGATTCACCTATAAAATATCAAAAATTTCTATATTATGTGAGTCATGAATTCCTTTTGTATGGGCCATATCATAATATAACTTGTTTTTTATTAAGGAAAAAATAGGTTTTGAAGGGACCCAAAACCCTTTACAATCCAAAAATAAGGCTAAAAAAAGGACAACCTGTAGCCAGCCAAAAAAAACTAGCCCCCAAGCAAGACCCATCAAGATTTACATTTAGAACTTCTCTTGTGGGAGCGAAGAGTCATGTCGAAAGAAGGCCTAGAGAATTTTGCTTTCTTTCCCATAAAAGTAATCCAACCTTCTTCCACTTGTGTTGCCTTATCATGCCAAGCCAACACACAATTATCCTAAAGATGACTGCCTGCAGCCACTATCTCGGTGATTTCAACATTATTCTTTCCTACAGGCACAAACATTACAGAAAAGCCACCAAAAATGATAGTCGGGGCACTATCACCAGAAATGGCAGCTTGAGACCCAATCTCTCGCTCTTTAGGGGTTTCAACAAGATAATTTTTTACAACATCAACAATGCCACCATTTGAGACATCCGAAGGGGATGCCCCAAGACCCTGTGGTTCCGACACAACCACTTCAGAAAAAATCGTGTGTTGATCAATTTTCTTCTCTACCATATAATGTTGTAGAGAGGCACCTCTCCACCATGTAGCCATCATTGTTTTTTTTCTCAAATCTACATTGAGCAGTAGCATGAACTATTTTAAAACATCTTCTGCAATGGAAGGGAATCCCTTCATAGTCCAAAGATTGGACCCAAGAACCCTTAGGAGATTTAAGTAAAATCTTAGCAGGCAATCCTTTTGAAATATCCATTTCAACCAATATGTGAGCAAAGGTGGAATGAAAAATGTCAGAGGATTCATCATCCACTAGCAAAAAATCACCAAGGGCATCACCCACTTCTTCCAAGAGAGGGTCATTCCATAAGTGGAGGGGAAGATTTGGCAGCCGAACCCAAATCAGGATCTTATTGAAAGTTTCAGAGGAAGGATTGAAATCAGAATGCCAGGGCTTAATTATCAGCAAAATTTTTTCCTTCCAGCTAAAAAAATTGTCACATAAAATTTTGTTTCTATCTTAAGCATTTTCAAAATTAGCAAGAAAAAACCCCTTAGCCATGGGGAAAATATGAACTTTACCAAAAATTAGCGGCTCCCATTCTTTGGAAATCCAGGAGTGTAGCTGAGGGAGGCTAGGCAAAAAATCCCTAAACCGATAGATCACCCCATGAGCGGAGAGCTTTGAAACAATCTCATCAATTTCCTCTATCGTCTTAGTTTTCAGGTCAATAGATATGGTATTTATAATAGGAATAAACCCTCTATTTGATGAACTCCTTGATCGAAACCTTGAAGCCCTCAAAGAAGCCCTCACAGCAGGGCTTTTGCGCTTAGAATGTTCACATTTCTTCGTAGCATTCGATTTGTCACCTCCCTGGACAGTGTCACCAGCAATGCCCTTGCATTCAACACCAACACCACCTTAACCAGCACGGTCCGCCATGAAAGGGTTATCATTGTTTTCATTCACCTTCAGTAGCACCAGAATGCTACCACCACCACAGGGGAAGCCAATAGCTCCAGCCATAGAAGGGAAACCACCATCATCGTGCACTGCAGCAGAGATACCATCTCCTCCAGAAATTTTTGAACACCCTACGTTGGAGTTTTTCTCACCCGAGGTTAGTCCATACCCTCTTTTGCATTTCATGTTGACATGTATGTTTGTGTATGTTTTCTTGTTGCATTTCATACATGTTTGTTCCTTTGTTATTATGTTGGTTTTCCATGGGATCTTAGATCTTGGGGGCTCGATCACCCTCCTTGATCCTTAGTCATCCTATTTCTTCAACATTTGTATAATTGAACCCCTCTTGACACATATTTTTCTACTTTAGTGTGAGTTTGAGTGTATGTTCATACTCTCACTAAAGTGGGGGCTAAATATAATGTAGAAAATTATCACCCTTAACAATTTCACACTATTTTTTGGCCCCCTCTAAATTATTAGACCTAATTAAGTCCCTAATTTCCTAAATTATGTATTCTAAATCCTAATTTTTACTGTTTTCCAAAGGATTGCAAGCATGGAATAAATGCAAATAATTAATGTCATGATCTTGACACTTAATGTTCTAGTAGATAGGGATAGGACCCATACACCCATGGGTGTATGGTTCCCCCTATCTTTTCAAGGAATAATTTTTAATATGTTGTTGGCGACATTTAAAATTTAGAGTTCAAATTTCAATTGTCGGCTTTTGGAATCCAATTTTTAGGAAATTATCTAACAATTACATATGAAATACCTAGTTATTTTATCATTTGAAATCTAACACACACTATCTAGCAACAAGACACAAAATTGAGAAAATACTATTGTCAAGAGCAAGTCAAGAGCAACATTTCAATGATTTATTGCAGCAATTCAAGATCTAACATTATGTCAAATTCTATCTGTGCTCATGTTATTGTTTTGTGAAGGCTAACATTTTTGTAGGTCTCCAAGCATTCAAGAAAATCTAGAAAACAAGATCCAAGATCCTTGAGGTGATGTGCATAACTTTAGTCCTTCAAGGAAGCCATTGAAGGGTGGTGAGTTGTGTTGGAAAAACAAAGAAGAATGATTATCTCTATAGTTTTGTGTTGTCATTGATGTCACCATGTTATAGATGTAAGTCTAAGTCAGTGCTTGATCTGGTATCTGAACTGGTATTTGAACTGTACTCTCTGCTATTCTAGTCCGCATTCCTCTGTAGTTGACAGTTATTGTTTGCGGTTTTGGGAAATTGTTTGTGGTTGTTGAAGGCATGCATTTTTAGAATATTATGTGCTTTGGTGCTTGTACAATGTAATGGCATTATTTTGTTGGTTTCTTTTTGCATTGAAGTCTATTCCTGGTCAAATTCTTGGGTTAATTGTGATACTATGAATTAATTTTTCTATGCTAATAAATGTGCGACCTATCTTAGGTCTATGCCTACATAATGTAGCATGCTGGGTGATTGAATTTCTTTTTGGAAATACTTGGAGCTGATAGTTAGTATTTTTTTAAATATGAAGTGCATCTAATTAGGCCGACCTAATTGATGCTTGCAGAGAAGATTAGGTATATATGTATATGTTGGACAGTTTTAATAGACAAAGAAAGATAAGTGTGTGTGTATATGTGAATAATGAAGCAGTAGTAAATGCGAAAGTGAGCGAAAATGATGAAGTGTGTTAAGTTAGTCTTTTGAGCATCACGAGAACTGCATCAACACTTGTTAGGTGCATTAGTCTCAGTTCATTTTGGCTATAAAGCCCAATTTTTTTTTGTGAATCCTTTTGTAGGTAGTGAGCCTCCCTTGTAAGCAGTGAGCTTATGTATCTGGATAGTGAGTCCTTTCAGGGCAGTGAGCCTTTTTATTTTCAGTTTGAAACTACTTTATATTGTGAGTTAATCCTCATCATGGTTTTTCCCTCCTTTGGTTTTCCATGTAAAAATCTGGTGTTTATTGTGTCAATTTACTTTTTGTTATTTGTGTTTCATGCTCATACTTAATAACAAAATAGTGTGGTTGTGGAATTGATAAGTGTTGAAGTTTTAAGTTGAAATTTTGTGACAACTGATTCACCCTCCCTCTTAGTTGTCCTACATCTTTTAACAATTGGTATCAGAACTTTGGTTCCTTGGTGAAGAGCTTAACCACTTGAGGAGGATCCTGACGGTTGATTAGATGGATGATAAAGGAGAGCTTCAGACTGCTCTTGAGAATATTGAAAAAGTGGAAAGAGAAAACAAAGATCTGAAAGAGAATCTTGATGATGCAAATGAATGTATTTGAAAACTGAAAGAACAATTAAAAATATTTAGGAAAGACAGAGAAGTGAGTGAGCAGTTGAAACAAGAGATAATTGGACTGAAAGTGATAGTAGAAGAGAAGAAGAGAATTGAAGAATGTTTGAATACAATGGTGTAGAACAAAACTAGTGAGTGCTCTAATCTTGAACAAGAGGTAGTAAACTTAAGGATTGAACTGGAAAAGGAAAAACTTTGTGAGAATAATTTCAAATCAAGCTCCAATAAGCTTGGAGAATTCCTTGTTGGACAAAAATTAAGTAAATACAAAGCTAACATGGGAAATGATGGAGGCGAAAGTTCTAAGGACAATCAAATGACTCAAGACAAAGGGAAGTAGAAGAGAAATTCAAGGAATTTTGCAAGGAGACCGCTTGTGATAAAGCCTAATGCACAAAGGTATCCCTCTTTCAATGGTATTTGTTTTTTCTGTAATAAATATGGTCATAAGGCAATAGAATACAAGAGTAGGACGAACTAGTTTTCTGGTCCCTTCACCAGACAATGTTTTGAATGTAAGAAGGTTGGGCATAAAGCTATTGATTGTAGATCTCAGGTGAGAATGATAAGTCAGGTAATGAGGAATAGGTCTAATGAAGGAAAGATGAATCAATCCTTTAATAGCTACTGCTATACTTATAAAAAATTTGGACATAGAGAAGATTAATGTAGATCGAGAGGTAATGGAGGTCAGAGTAATTAGAAAATTGTCATATGTTATAATTGCAATAAACCAGGAGATATTTCAAAGGTTTGTAGAAGTAAGAAAGGAAAGAAGTCCGCTTCGGTAGAAAAGGATGATCTGGTAAAGAAGGTCGACAAAGAAGAAATGAAGCAAGATATGAATAAGAAATAGAAGAAGAAAGAAGAAGAAAAACCTAAAGCTATTGATGTGTCTGTGCCCTCATCCGTTATGGATGATTCCTCTAGGAATTAGACCTAGCATGGTCTTAAGGGGAGAATTATCAAAAAATTACAAAAACCCTATGGATAAATGGCGTGTTAGAGGCTGGAACAAGGGTGAAATGTGAGGAATGAAGAATCAAAGGTTTTGGAAAAGGAACTGGAAGAAAACATGTTGTCATGATGATTTGTGGACCGAATTAGGGTTTTCTGTGTTAAGAAGAATGTTTTAGTAGATTTTTTATGTTTTCCGCATTTAATGCATTTTAGGGTAAATTTGATGGTGTATATGTTAAAATTTGTGAGTTTTCTTGATTAATTGAGAATTTGAAGAACTCAAAAGGTTCCCTGGAGCGATCTTGAAGCGAACTTGAAGTAATTCTGAAGGGAATTCAAAGAAATTATCATGGGTAATCTGGAATCTTTTCTCAATTTGCAAAAAGGGGAAGAAGAAAAAAAAAAGTTTTAATTAACGAATTCAAGAAAGCATGAAAATGGACAGAGAATCGAGTGGTGTCATTCCACTGAAGCTGAAAGGAGTTGAATTGGAAGAATTTGATCATAGAAAGATGAAAGAAATGGAACTAGGGTTGAAGGAAAATGAATTACAGAGCATAAAAACCCTAGGTTTAGATTTGCGGGGAGAATTTTTGTTGTTTGATGATAAATATTTTATTTTTATTCTTGTTGAATCATTTCAAGAATGATAGTATTCTTTTGGACAAACCTTACTTAATCACGAAGGAAGCGATCAAAGTGATTACTGACTTATCTAGTATTGGGAATCTTCCTGGAAAGAAAACTGTGAAGTACAAAGATGCAGAGGAACTGAATGGCATTAATAAAGACCCTCGAGTCATATTGATAAACACTCTTGAGGATTTGGTTGTAAGGTATGTTGTGTACGATGTTTCTTACAAAATCTATTTTAGAAATCAAGAAGGTTCGACATCGGCTATTGCTGTTTATATTGCACATATGATGGTTAAGGAGAATAGGAAATTTGATTTGTGTGGTCTATTGCTTAAGAATCTTTCTGAAAATGTTTGAATGTCAGTGATTGAGGGTTATCCCTTTCAGTTTGGATCTTTGCTTGTGTGCTTGTTGTTTTACGTTTTGTGTTCCCTACCAAGAAAGGATAATGTTTTGTGGGAATCTTGTATTCCTATTGGGAAACAAGTCTACAGATACCTATAGGTGTTTGCATATAATGTAAGTGTGTGAAAATCATATTTCACATTCTTGAAAACAAATCTTTGCTCTAGTATGTCAGCACCGAGTTAGTTCGAAGTGGGTTCATCCTTCGATAAAAGAGAATTGGAAGATGTTATTAGTGATTCCCCTCCAGAATCAAAGAAGAGAAAAGTTATAACTGAAGAAATCATTGTCTTTTCAGAAGAGAAGGAAAAAGAATCTCTCTAATCTAGATGACATCCAGACTATGTTGATTAAAGGAAAAATGAAGAAGATTGGTGAGATATGGAATGCAGTCTCTCCTGTTGATAGACTAAAACTTGATGATGCTCTGGTAGATTATCTACTTCGAAAAGGTATTGATGTATCAATTGTCTCTGACTCCCTACTAGAAAATTTAGTTGAGATTGTTGAAGAAATGATGTTTCTTGAAGGTCTAGAAGGATGTAAGTTTGAAGCATTGGTTGAAAAGAGATGTACTAAAGCTAAGTGGAGATTATCTGAACTTATCATAGAAACGAAGAAATGCATTAAAGAAATATCAGATATTTACAAATATTTCCTTTGGTGGCCTACTGCGGTAGATAATTTTAGAAGTAGAATTGAAGTAATTGAATTTGAAGTGAACAACATTGGAAGAACTTTGATATCTTCGAAGACAAAGAAGGTAAACAAAGACTGAGAGTTGGTGAATTGCAAGCTAAACTTATTGTTGTACAAAGACAAAGATATGATGTGGTGAAAACCTTCTAGCTCCTTAAGGAGATTGCTGAGGTCCAGTTAGACCATCTTTCTAGAATACTTACTGATGCAAAAGATGTTGAAAGATAGTGTTCATATTGGTAATCTTCTTTTACTCTATTGGGCTTACTAGAAAGCATTGACACAAGAATGGATTCAGTAACATTTAACTGGAAGAAATTGTGTCCAATTCTCAAGGAAAGATACAAGAAGGTTTTTTAGGTGAAGAGTGTCATTTTTACTTGAATCTTGAGTGCTCAATTTTTGTTGTTTCATTTGTTTTGGTGAAGAAGAATATGAAGAGGAAAAGGAATCTGAACAAAATGAAGTTAATTGAATTATTATTTGAATTTTTTTGGATGGCTAGAAGTTTTTGAAGAATTGGAATCTTTTTGTAAATTTTGATGTCACCATATTTACATCCTTTTTGGCCACCCTTTGCCATTGATGTCAAAGGGGGAGAGATTGGAGTGATTTTGGAGAATTTGGAGAGTTTGGAGAGCTTAGAGAAGTTTTTTTGGCACATGTTTCCATCAATGACAAAGGGGGAGATTGCTAGAGAAACGAAGAAGAATGGTTCTCTATAGTTTTGTTTTGTCATTGATGTCACCATGTTATGTATGTAAGTCTAAGTCAGTGCTTGATCTAGTATTTTGGTCTGGTATTTGAACTAGTATTTGATGCTAATCAAGGGATGTCCTTACTACAAACATAACAATTTCAAACAACAACAACAACAACAACTATCAAGTCACCAAAAATCAACTTTTACCTTAACTCTTCAAGCCTTCACAATTCCTTGTAGCACTACAATTTGAGTAAATCGGTTACAAATTTTAGAGGAGGTCCTCTTAGATCAGGACTAGCACCAAATCAAAGACCCATTAGGGCCCTCAACAACATACCACAACCTCTTAATAGGATTCTTTTCAACAACTTCTTCAAATCAGGCTTCCAATGCTGACCAAGACCTCAAAATAGCTCTCTTTTCCAAAGAAACATGTCTCAAATCCTCTTCTAAACTTCTAAACTCATTAGGGAAGTAATTAATAGGTTAAAAAACCTAAGAATCTGCCATTTTTATTAGATTAGGCTTCCAAAGCACCAATTCTTAAAACCTTCCTTTTTAGCCAAAAACCTAGGGTTTTATTGAAAATCTAACTTACAAGCTTTCTCTAGCCCTACAACCACTTCCAACACCTTTAAAAATATTTGAAAAAACTCACTCAATCAAGAAAACTTTCTGCCCCAACCAAATTTACACAATTCCATATTTAAACCTCACAAATTCATTAGGTAAATACACTTTTCCCTCTTAGGGCATTATGCCCAACTCACTATTTGGCCTCCCCTACCCCAAAAAAACATGAGCACATATAAATATAAATGTTTCCACCCATTCCACTAAGGTGCAGTATTCACAATAGGTGGAATGGGGTAACTTTCATATTTGAATCACCAAAACCCTTAAAACAGGGCATTTACAACCATTCTCAAAAAATTGATTATAAAACCCACAAAATACAATAGAATCCTATCAAACCACCTCTTGATGATAGATAACCCATATATCCAATAGGTTTTGAAGGCTATTAGAACAAAAATCTATTGTACATATTGTACATTGGTTGGTAAAGAAGAGAAAAAATAGAATTATCAGAAAAAGCAGAGATTTTATTGATTTTCTACCTTCCACTCTTCAAGCCAACCTTTACATCGATGCTTTGCAACATATAAATGATTTTTCCCTCCTAAGTTAACTAACATAATGCCTAAAATTCTCTTTTAAAATGCCCAATTGTTGAACTTCTAAAAAATTTCCTTTTGCAACATTTGCAAGTTTACGTAAATGACAAATTTTCAACATTTAGCAATATTATGCAAATTAAACCTCCTAATCACCTAATAGAATAAAAAATGACCCATTATAATAGAAAATGGTCTCCATGACCTTATTTAAATGTAAAAATGACTCCACACCTAGAGCCTACACATGATCAACTTGGATTGACAAATTTTGTTCAAAGGTGCCCTTGCACCAGTATTCGAGTTGCACTCTCCAGTATTCTAGTCTACATTCCTCCATAGTTGACAATTACTATTTGCAGTTTTGGGAAATTGTTTGTGGTTGTTGAAGGCATGCATGTTCAGAATATTATGTGCTTTGGTGCTCATACAATGTAATGACATTATTCTATTGGTTGCTTTTTGCATTGAAGTCTATTCTTGGCCGACTTCTTGTAAGATTGGAGTGATTTTGGAGAATTTGGAGAAGTTTTTTTTGGCACATGTTTCCATCAATGACAAAGGGGGAGATTGTTGGAAAAGAAGAATGATTATCTCTACAGTTTTGTATTGTCATTGATGTCACCATGTTATGGATGTAAGTCTAAGCTAGTGCTTGATACAATATTTTGGTCTAGTATCTGAACCGGTATTTGAGTCGCACTCTCTAGTATTCTAGTTCGCATTTCTCTACAGTTGATAGTTACTATTTGCGGTTTTGGGAAATTGTTTGTGGTTGTTGAAGGCATGCATGTTCAGAATATTATGTGCTTTGGTGCTTATATGACGTAATGGAATTATTCTGTTGGTTGCTTTTTTCATTGAAGTCTATTCTTGGCCGACTTCTTGGGTTAATCATGAAATGGTGAATTAATTTTTCTATGCAGATATATGTGTGACCTATCTTAGGTCTATGCCGACATAATTTAGCATGCTGGATATTTGAATTCCTTTTTGGAAATACTTGGAGCCGACAGTTAGTATTTTTGTAAATATAAAATGCATCTAATTTGGCCAACCTAATTGATGGTTGTGGAGAAGATCAAGTATATATATGTATATGTTGGACAGTTTTAATAGACAGAGAAAGAGAAGTGTGTGTGTATATGCAAACAATGAAGTAGTAGTAAATGCGAAAGTGAGCGAAAATGATGAAGTGTGTTAAGTCGGTCTTTTGAGCATCACGGGAACTGCATCAACACTTGTTAGGTGCATTATTCTCAGTTCATTTTGGCTATAAAGCCCAATTTTGTTTTGTGAATCCTTTTGTAGGAAGTGAGCCTCCGTTGTAATCCGTGAGCTTTTGTATCTAGACAGTGAGTCCTTTTAGGGCAGTGAGCCTTTTTATTTTCAGTTTGAAACTACTTTATATTGTGAGTTAATCCTCACCCTGGGTTTTCCCTCCTTGGGCTTTCCACGTAAAAGTCTAGTTTTTATTGTGTCAATTTACTTTATGTTTATTTTGTTTCATGCTCATACTTAATAACAAAATAGTGTGGTTGTGGAATTGATAAGTGTTAAATTTTTAAGTTGAAATTTTGTGACAACTGATTCACCCCCCCTCTCAGTTGCCTGCATCTTTTAACAAGTTGCAACATTTTTCTCATTCATCATTCCTTCCTTTTAATCATTGTTCCTATCATTGACATTGCCATTGTGGAAGTGGAAACACTTACACAACATTGGATTGAGGCAAGCCTCTAAATGGCCTAACATTTTCTCCCTCTTTGAATGTGCAGGTTATAGGTTTGAAGAAGATTGAAGGAATCTTGAAGGAAAATTCTCCATTATTGCATTTGTTGTCATACATCTTGTCAAATCATGAAAAATCAATTACAAAATTTATTTATGAAATTTCAATAACTCTACAACTAGAAAGAAAAAGATCAAATCCAACATCAGAGGATTGCAGAATCAATTTCAGGACCCCCTATTAGGGACCCATACGCCCTAGGAAACTGTGTCCTCTACATGCTAGATATAGCTTTTGGTGGTAGGTACACATCATCCAACACTTCCCAGATCCACCTATAATTTAAAGTTTTAGTCTGTGTATTTCCAAATTATTGCATTTATCACATTGGGTCATATAGCTCAATTAGGTTAATCATTATAAATCTTTTCCCATCCATCTTCAAGACCCTAAGAAAGTGGATCTAGGTCTGATTGGCTCACTTGTATGGTAGATAGTCAATCTACTCATCTTGTTGATCCACCTTCTAATGCAACTTGGAAAAAGGACCCTAAGCAACCCTAGTTTTAGACATTAAAAATAGGGTTCCCTTTTTCTATGTTTCAAATACATAGGGTTATGAGTAGTCGACTTATTTATATATAATATAACATATTTTCCTATTATATTATTCGACTATGCAAGTTGTTTCATTAGTAGTGGTATTAGAGCATGACCTTAGCATCGTGAATGTAAGAAACAATACAATTTATAAAAATGAAGTTCATTTTGGGAAGTCCACATCTTTGTAATTTTGGCATTTTTTCTTGATTTCTAACATGTTTTTCAAGGTCATATCAAAGTTACAATAGTATAATGTTTAAGGCAACTGAAATACAAAATTTAAGGATTTATTGTAGAATTGGGGTTTACACCAAATTTTCTCCTATATAAGAAAATAAGTGAATTATTTTCTAAATATTGAGGGGTTTTATAAGGGCACATTGATTCACTTATTGTATTAATTTGGATAATTTTAGATTGTTTTAAGAAATTTATCATAAAATTAGAGTTTCCATGAAATTCATTTACAAGGATACAAATAAAAAAAGTTACTAGAGTTTTTATTTATCAAGTAATATATAGGCCTTGGTAAGTTACACTAATTAGATTTGGTTTGTGTGATTTATTTATAAAATGAGGGTTTCCACCAAATTTACCTCTAATGCTACAA
Source organism: Sequoia sempervirens (assembly GCA_007258455.2). Taxonomy (NCBI): domain Eukaryota; kingdom Viridiplantae; phylum Streptophyta; class Pinopsida; order Cupressales; family Cupressaceae; genus Sequoia; species Sequoia sempervirens. The sequence continues at coordinate 94,589 of VDFB02390111.1, read as the reverse complement.
ATCAATGAAATTCTTAGAGATTTTTTTATGGAAAGTGAGATATAGGATTTAGTGAGTTTCCAAAATAATAGATCTCATTGGATTTATTTTATGTAATTTATTACAAAATTATTTTATCATACCATGGTGGGGGTTTGAACAAGAGGCAAGGGAAGGAATCTCATCACTCTTGGAGGGATTCCTTATAAAGAGTATATGTTAGCAAAGGAGAGGGGTACCATAACCTTGGATGATGTAAGAACAAAGGTAAGCAATATTAAGGATATAAGGATGGAATAAAATATATATCTCAAGGTGATGATTGGTTGAATAGTTTCTAGCCAATATTCTAAATATTCTTGAAACAAGGATCTCCATAAAAAGAAGTAAAATAAGAAGAAGAAAAAGAAGGAGAAGGAGAATAAGCATAAGAAGAATAAGAATAAGAATAATAAGAATATTCTTTTCAAAAGCATCCACAATTAATCAACATTGACGATAATGCTTATTTAGAGAGGGGCATGTTACACCCTTAATCTTATAGATGCAAAGGGTTATGAGTAGTTAACTTGTGGCTACCTTAAATCTTAACTAAGTGATATAATTATTAATATAGTCTTGTATAGGGAGCTAAGTTAGTACGAGTGGCATATGAGTCATAAAAGCGGTATATATAGTATGTAGAGTTTAGTTATTATCATCATATTGAGTGTTTTTATTGAAGACTATTGGAGATATCCCCCTTGGAGGGGATTAGGAGGTTTCTCATTAAAGTGACATATTATTATTAAGTATTTAGAATATATTTCCTTTAAATAAAGAGATTTTTGGATTCAATTGTGTTTGTTTTTTGCATCAATGTTTCAAATCACACTCAGTGATTCATCATCGACATTTCGAAACAAACATAGTTGAATCCTTTATCTAATTTTAATGGATTGTGGAAAGATTGTTCCTACTAATATATTTCCTATTATATTTTTCTATTATTCAATTTTGATTCAATTTTTTTTACTACATTGAAAGAGGATGATGTGAAATGAATGATAATGAATTCATTTAACTACTAGAACATAGCATTAAATTTCACTAAATGTGAACTTAGTAAATTTATTGTGGGAAAATAAAGGGGGATAGTTAATGAGAATTTGAATTTAAATTTTTGAAAGATAAGGTTAAGTCTACAATCATAGAGTCCACCTAGTGATGATAGCCATGGGAGGGAAAATTCTCCAATCTAAGTGGACAAAGGCTATATCTAGGTTGACATATATATAAGTTTGATAAATTCTTGAATAAGATAAATGTATCAAAGTATGCATGTATAATGATAAGTGATAGAAGACCATCTTATGGGTCATGCAATCTCATATTAAACAAAGTATGCATGTATAATGATAATTGAGCCATCTTATGATTCATGCTATCTCACATAAAAAAAAGAAGTTTTATTTCCTTGTGTGTTTTCTATTCAATTTGCATATTTTTAGAGTTTTGGTTAGAGTCCAACTTTACAATTTTATAGTAATTTATATAAATATTGATAATTTATATGCTAACGAGGCATATGATAATTGGTTGATTTTTATTTTTTGCATCAATATAAATGGTGATTGATAGTATTTTTGCTATGTATTAACATATAAGGTGTCTCTCATCCTTTAGTGGCCATACATTAACATTATCAATCTTTGTGTTCATTTTTTAAAAAAATGGAGTGGAAAAAAGATTAATTATTTTTCTTAAAAGCTAAATGATATATCCCATGAATTATGGTAAATAAATAGATGATTTGGATTCATTGTTGTAGAAAATGTGTGTACATGTAGTCAATTTACACCACAATGATCATAATGAAGACACATTTTAATCCTAAAGACTACATTACTTCATGGTGCTTAGGAATTAATGAAAATTGAAAGGAAATAGAGGAATATAATATGTTTCATATAGTCTATGAGAGGAGGTATGTGAAAATTTAAACTAAACCAATGGTTGTAAGGAAATCAATAAAAAACTAATATACCATAACATAGTGATTTACATGGGAAAAATCATATTTTGGAGAAAAACCCCACTCCAAAGAAATTTAATATATTATTTAGGAAGTAAAATTTTTAATACACTTGTAGAGTCTAACCTTTCATAGAAGTAACACCAAATAGTCATTTGGAGTAATTCTAGTAAAATAATATTACCTGCAAAAAACACTACTATAACTTTCATCTCAAGAAACCAATAAATAGAAGACACAATACATAAAACCATCAAATATAAATTAGGAAACCATGAGATAAAACCACCCAAAAATGTGGCATCCATATCCCTAGGTTAAAATCCAATACTTGAATCCAAAGATGTCCACATGTTAAAATAGTTGTTCCTTCCACATACCATAAGTTTGTCATAATATATTCACCCACTTTGGGTTCTCAATTTTGGATTTATTATCTATATTAAAATATGTCTTATGATGCATCATAACATACATTAGAAGTTGGTCAATAATTCTCCAATAGCTCTTTTTAAGTTTCATAAATTTTTTATGTTTTCAATGTGGTTTTCCCAACATCTGGAGGCCTTAAATTATGATTTGTGAGGTTGATTGGACCTTTATTTAAAAATTATAAAACCCAAAGAGATCTACATGACATATATCCAATAATTGATGTTGAACAACCTATCTATTTATTTTGGCTAAAAATTACCTCTATATGTCAAAAATTAAGTTTTTATATTCTATACCACAAAAAATATATTTTTGTATTCATAAGGTTAGGAAAAAGTTTGAGACACATTTTTTTAAATAGGCTATAAATGATATGTATTTCTTGAGTAAAATGTAAATTAACATTAGGATTATATGTTTCTTTTGATGTGATCTTGTTTGATAATTGCCTATATAAACAAAAAAAATCACTCATTTGAGAAATGAGATGGGAGGTGAAAGGACAAAAAATGAATAGATTTTAGAGAATAATTGAGGGTCTAAGAAGAATGACTGCCTTAAGTTTACATTTGAGCAACTAATATTAGAAGTCTAGTGATGTATCAATTGGGATTTGATTATGCATAGCCTACGGTGTAGACAAAGAATTGAAGCTTTGTAGCATCATTTATGTTGTAGGACTATTATATTAATTATGTATAGAGTAGTAAATAGCTTGAAATATATTACATTGTATTGGATTAGAAGACATTTTAGTGTATAACAAATGTAAGGTCAAAAAGATCCTAATTAAAATGCCTAGTATCTTGGTGTACTTATTGTGGATGAAATAATTATATCATATTTTGTAGTCACTTTAGTGTACAATTACATGCTAGGTTTGGTTCCCTCTTTGGTGTATGTGTCTAATTGTTATTGTCATGTACTTGATTTATCGAGGTTTCACAAAGCAATTTTTTCCTAGACTTGGTCATCATATGCTCTTGACCTAGATATCTGTGTTCAATTTTTAGAATTTGAATGTTGGCATCAATGTGATTAATAATTTAACTTTATTTTTTAGCCTCCTAAAATGATTAATTCAAAATATGTTTAGATTCATATATATAATTTCTCTTCTCCTTCATAACCCATAATAACTCTAGCACCTAAGATAATTAATATAAAATTAGAATAAATATAAGAAGAAGAGAAGAAGCATAATTCAAGTCAATTATAGTCTACAACCTATCAACAAATTCATGTTCAATAATTTGTATGGTGTTTCTTATGTATTGTTATTGTTATTATGTGTGCTAATACTTGAAGAATCTTAAGGATACTTCTTCATCCTCCCTATGTTAGACTAGCATACATGCATTAGTCCAACAATGGTTTTAAGATCATCTAAAGACTAGAAAAAAATAAGGCTCTATAATTTAAAGAGAATATCCAACTAGTAAGTGATTATTTGATACCATTACTAACAAGAAATAATAAACTAGGTACTCATCTATATATAAGGACACTCCTACAATAACATCATCTAAACATTAGAAAAATATGGCAGTACAATCTAAAGAGAAAATTCAATTAGTAAGTGATTATTTGATATCCTTACTATGAAGAAATAATAAACTAGGTACTCATCTATGTATAAGGAAACTCCTAGAATAAAATCATGATACCTTCACCATACAATAGTTCAATAACATAAAAAATACTTAGAAAAAAATTTATCACCTACAAAGCACCCTTCTCCTCTAAGATAAAATCCTACTCTTTTGAGTAGATACCCTACATCTTTTTAGAAACATTATTTGTTTAAATAGAAACTATGAAATAATTATTCCCTATGGTTATAACACAACATGGATAGATATTGATATGAACCACCACTCTAAATCATGGTATACATAAGGATTAAACTCAACCTATTCCTATCCAACCTTATTAGAACACACAAATAACATTTAGGAATGTGATTTGTGTAAGGAATTAAATGGAACAATACCTACTTAGATATCTGGTGGTACTTGTTAAATTTATAGCTTCCTATGGCATTTTGGCCTTTTTATATTTTTGATAATTCTTAAAATTATGCAAGGAGGTGTTAAAATCATACAATAGGGCTTCTAAAACCCTAGCTTTCATCTAAAACCATGGCATATATCTTAAACCCTTACACTTTTCTTATGTTTCATTGTTGACTTGTAACTAGGGTTGTCTATCCTTTAAGTTATAACCTTAAGGCTTCCTTCTTGTGTGTTTACCAACCCCTTTTATTAGAAAACCAAGCATTATTAATTTTTATGAATATTTCAATCAATCACTCAATGGTTTTGAGCTCTTCTAGATCCCACTAGACACATGTCGGTATTTTGCACAACCCCTTCAGCTTGTTGAAGCCTTTTTATGTTCTAATATTCTCATCACGAGCCCATGAAATACTTTTGCTATAGTGACATGTACAAGTCCTTAACCAATAAAATTAAAAGACACTTTTCATGCTAGTTTTTAAAGTTCTCTAGTGAATCCACCTTCACATTTTTCATGGCCAACCCCCTTTTTCCTAGTAGCCTTAAGTTGTTTTTAAAGCATCTGAATTTTATAGCCTTTAAGTATCACACTAAACCTTTGTATCATACAAAATTTTATTTTGTCAACATTAGCTCTCACAAATTAGCAAAATAGATTCAATTCAATAAAAAGTGTGTGTTTTACCTTTTCACACAAGCTACAATATTTGTAGGGAAATGTTTAACCAAACGATTTTCTCCCTAAACTCCCAAAATCACACCATGTGTCTTGTATTTTTTACTACTATTGTTTCATGGAAGAATGAACTATCAACATAGCCTCAAAGATTCTCTTATGCTCCCACGAGTCCTCAAAATGGTGACATGTCCCAAAGTTGTGTGAAGAAAAAAGGTGTTTTATTATCATGAAGGGAATTTCAAATTCCTACAATCATTGTCAATTTCTTAAGATCAATGGTCCACATTCAAACATGAGGAACTACTACTACTAGTCATGTGTTCAAGCACACAAACGTATTAATGGTGGATTTGAATAGTATCTACCAAATTATCAATGAGATTGGTTTAATTACTATAATTTTATCATTCAAATCACAAAAGATGAGTATTAGAGCAAATTACTGAATATTTTTGAGCAAACAAGGGTTTTCATAGCAAAATTAGCATCTTGCAAGTGATAGACAAGTATATTTGAACATATTTGTGTAGATTTTGGGGTATTTGGGTGTTGAATTATTTGGTATTAGGTGTTTAGAGAAAAAAATAGGGTTTATAAAGGGTAAATATTGTAAAATTTTATAAAGGAGTAAAATTTTAGGGACCTTAGCTATTGAATTATAAAACCCTAAATTAAGAGAAATGGTTGGAATACCAAGGGGTTATAAAAGAGGGTTAGATGATGATTTAACGACCCAATTACTAGGATCAACCAAAAGGCCAAGAATGGCACACGGATTTGGAATTTATTTTGATAGAATTCTTGATAAAAATGAGAATTGCAGGGACCCTATCATTCTAATCCAAGGTTATGCCTTGTTTAAGAATTCCTTCCAAAAATCCTTAGCAAATAGACCTATATATAACATATAGAGATTGGGATTAGGAAGGTTGGTGGTGCCCAACATATTCATAAATATTGACCTAATTAGAGTAACTACATAATCTTACAACCCTAATGAGAGGGCATTATTCTCTAGGGTTGGAAAATTCTTGCTGCTCTTAGATAGTGTTGGTGTGAATGGGGCTATTTCCTAACAAATTATTAGTGAGGACCTATTCACATAATTATAAGTTTACTTAGGAGTCAAGTTTCCTATTTGTCATTTCTAGAAGTTAGTTATATTGGGGCCATGTCTCATTATTTACTTTTAGTTATCTAGGAATTTGATAATTTTCTCATGCATTTAATATTTTCATTGAAAATTTAATGTGTGTGTCCTAGGTTTTTATGACTTAGTTGTCTCATGTGTTAGGATTAAGAAACTTGTCATGATCTTGTCTAATCCTATTTCACTACTTTCCTATATAAGCAATGCTTCATATGTACATTTTATCAATCCAAAGCTCAATTGAGTGTTGTGTAAGTCCAATATATCATTGCAATATTGAGTATTTCATATTGGCCACATCTTGTATCTATTGTTGCAATTTCATGTTCTTGCTTTTCCCTCTTGCGGAAGGTTGTTGTTGGTTTTTCAGATGATCCTAGAGGCTTGAGTCCTTAAATGACTCAAACATGTTCTATGAGCTATATCTCATCTCCTACATGGTATCAGAACATCAGAGGTGCAAAACCCCTTCTCAAATATGAGGGTGATTCAAGCTTGAGCTTTTGCAGGGTGCATATTGGATAAAAAAATGACATATACATTTTTCCTTGTGTATTTTTGGGAAAAAAATATTTCTAGGTATTTGCTAGATTTTGTAGAAACAATTGTCAAATAGCCCAACACAACTATTCTTCCTTGAGGTGAAGTTTACTTTTTCTACCAAATCACATGTTTTGGTTTTTGGATTCAAAAATGCTCTCTAGGTTTTGTTGGTAGCATCAAAATATTATCTAGGTATCCATTAGTTTTTGCATAATATCCAACAATTTTTTTTAGAATTCAAATAAGAAGGGCCATGTTTTCATTTTTGATTGGAAAAATTTATCCTTTTTAAAAAAATCATAACTTTTCACCACAGTGTCCGTTTTTAGCAAATGAGATATCAACGAGAAGCTAGTTTCAAGCACTTTTCATTGGTATAGGTCATTTTTTTAGATTTTGTCCTCTACACATATAAGTTCATTTTTATTCATGGAGGTGGATGTGAACATTCATCAATGAATGCACTCTTTCCTTTTTTGCATGCATTAGGTTTATATTTTCTCTACACCTCGTTTTTGTTCCAGATCATTTTCAATCGACCGTTGCTTCATAGATTCGAGGGTTATGTGATATAGTGGGTGTTCCAATGTTCCTTGACATCAGGTATACTATTTCTTTATCATGATTCCAACTTAAGTCCTTGAGTTTCTCTAATATGGTTTCTAGCAAACAAATTATCTTTCCTTTGCTTGCTGAATTAAGGATTCCAGTGTTACTTAATAGTGTGCTTTGAGTGCTTCTTTGCAACAGGTTATCTCATTATGGTGGGGATATATGGTCTCTCTTATCATCCTTTGTGTGGATGGAGATTGATTGGATTTTTGATAGATTATTTCATTCAGGGGGCACTAAATGGTCTCTTCTTCTTTGTCTCTCTTATGGGGGGTTCTTTTTCCTTGAATGAGGTTTTGTCCTCTTATTTTTTGATGGAGAGCATTATTGTATTTCATCTTTCTTTTGGGGAGGAGTTTTGTCCCACTAGGTTTTCTCCTTTACTTTGGTTGTGAGATATTTCTTTGCATTACACTTGTACATGGGTACCTAACATGGCCTCATAGTTGGGACCCATCTTTTCATCGTTTGCATAATAAGTACACTTCCTAAGATGCACTTATCGGGGGTGTTGGTGTAAATGGGGTTATTTCCTAACTAGTTATTAGTGAAGACCTGTTCACATTATTATAATTTTACTTAGGAGTTAAGTTTCATAGTTGTCATTTCTAGAAGTTAGTTATAATGGGTCCATGTCTCATTATTTACTTTTAGTTATCTAGGCATTTAATAATTTCCTCATGCATTTAATATTTGCAATGAGAATTTAATGTGTGTGTCCTAGGTTGTTATGAATTAGTTGTCTCATGTGATAGGATTAAGAAACTTGTCATGATCTTGTCTAATCTGATCTCACTCCGTTCCTATATAAGCAAGGCTTCATATGTACATTTTATCAATCCAAATCTTAGTTGAGTGTTGTGTAAGTCCAATATCATTGCAATCTTGAGTATTGCATATTGGCCACATCTTGCATTTATTGTTGCAATTTCATGTTCCTGCTTTTCCCTCTTGTGGAAGGTTGTTTTTGGTTTTTGTAGATGATCTTGGAGGCTTGAGTCCTTGAGTGACTCAAACATGTTCTATGAGCTATATCTCAGCTCCTACAAATAGGGCCTATATTTGCAAAGATTTTAATTTGAACCCTAATTCCCAAATGCCTATAGGTCTAGGTGCCTTTACTAGAGATTATTAGAGGCACAAAGATAGTTATAGGGTAAAATAGCTGTCATGTTTCATGCCAAGAAGTCTTAATAGAGAATTTAGAATATTTGTTAGTGGGGAGTTGGATCCTTTTGGTTATGACATCTTCAAGGATTACTTTGTGAAGACATGTTTTTCATTATGTTAAGTTTTAGGCCTAGACAATAAGATTATGATGGTAGTAAACCTAATGGTACTTGCAATGGATATTTAGAGAAGAGATGTAAATAAGCCTTATGATTATGCTGGCTACATAGCAAAGGACATTCACAAGTCCTTAAGTGCACTCAAGAAAGACATTAGTGTAGTGCATTTTAAGTGGTACTCATTGTTATGTCACATCATCCTATATAGCAAAGAAAGTATATGGTCCCCACATATGTGAATCAGGGCCATGAATGAGAAACAAAGGATGCTACTACTCTAGGAATAGACTTATATTTGGGACATAGACCGTAATAAGTATAATTACTCTATTTTTGAAGAATGTTTTGTTAAAATAGTTTTGAGAAATTTTGGTTTTCCACTAGATTGGAGGCCATTAATAGAGATTAGGAAGTTCTTAAGGCCTAAATATTTAATTCTAGAGAAGGGAATCAATCACAATTGGGGTGATTAATTATTTTACACATATGTCACCATTATCAAGATATATTGGTCCCTAGTGGCACTACATGTACTCCCCAGGAATGTGATAGATTAAATTTCTTTCTTAGAGATCATGTGGTAGTTGAATGAGTTTAACAAGACTCATTTCATAAATAACAAGAATCATGCTATCTTCCCATCAACAATTATATTTTTAGAATTTCTAGTAACATCAAGGGAGGGCAAGGAATTATTGTATGGCAAGTTATTTCCCTACATGATCAAGGTGGATAATGTGAGAATGTGTGATCCAGAAAGGTTCATTCATGACCAAAGAACCATTTTCAAAATGACACCTTATCTAAATGACTTTGATAAAGTGGGCAATTTGATCAAGAACTATTCAACAAAAAAGGAAGTTACACAAAGAAGGGATTTATGGTTGAAAACTCAAATCAAAGAGATCAAAAGGAGGTAGAAAAATCCATCTTTTGAGGAATTATTTTTTCATATCAAAGATCCAATAGTTAGGATACTGATTATGTTGGGAAATGCTAGTTAGCTACTGACAAATGTGCCAAATCCTCCTCCTAGCACTCCTAGTCCTTCCACTTATAGGTGTAGACACCTAGAAATTATCATTAGGCTTGTGAATTAATTAAATCCCCTTCATCATCCTTGATAATTAAATAATATTAATTATTTAATTATTATCTAATGTTGCAAAGTCTTCTATTAATTAAATAATCTCAATTATTTAATTAATTCATTTTATCCTTCTATCTTTTCTTTTGATTGGTTAAATAAATTATCATTTATTTAATCACATCACTAATATCCTTGACTTCTATAATTAAATAAATTTATATTTATTTAATTATCTATAATTTTCTACTATAATTAAATAATTATGACAATTATTTAATTATTCTATTTAGCCTCTTCTGACACAAATTAATTAAATTTTTATTTAATTAAATGACTTGCCTATTCGCTCACCTTTTTGAATTAAATTTCTATTTAATCAAAAAGTGAACTCGCTTTTTTCTCTTGAAATGAGATAATGTTTCCATTATTTCAAAATGCAATTTCCCTCTTCGAACTATGTGATTTTGTCAAAAAATCATTTAGTTTCCTTTTTATCCTTCACTTCCGATCTTATCTCGTCTCATCTCGATTAATTATAGCCATTGATTGACCTAAAAATCTTCTAATCTCGACTATCCATTTTCCATCCATCTCTCTATAAATACCATCATCATTTATCATTTTGATCATATAGAATTTGCATATTGTCGTGCTAGTGAGATTCAAACTTTGATATTTTGCTTTGTCTTTGTTGTAGGCTAGTTAAGTGTATACTCAAGAAAAATGGAGAAGTGCAATGAATGCGAATCAATGGTGTTGTGAAGACTTTTGGTAAGATTGTTCCATGCTTTTATGTCTTTATGCTTATTTGTGCTTCATTTTTTATTGGGGTTCTGATTTATATGCTTTATTGCCCAACCTTGGTAATTTTAGCCCTGATATAGATGGTGAACCCGACGTGAACAAAATGGTCAAAAGAATGAGCGATATCTTTTCAATATTATAATGATAGTTTAATATATGCACACATTTGATGTTGTTTGCAGGAAGTGAATTTGGTTGCGAGCGTTTTAGATCACGACAATGATATATGTTGTTGACGTTTGGATTTTCAATTGACTATTTGTGTTTTGCAGAAAATTGGGTTTATTAAAGCTTCATTTATCTTGCAATATAACAAAATTAGCACCATTTTTTTTTGAATACGAGAAATTTATAAGCTTCATTTAAATTTTCTAGATCTTGCTATAATTTGAGCTTCATTTATCCTTGTTTTCTGACTGTTGTATTTTGCGGAGAATTGGCTTCATAAATCGCTTCCAATATGCTCTCTCTATCCATATCTTAAACTGTGGGATTTTAGCAGTTGCATTTTTTTTAGAATGTTGTTGTTCTAATTTAGGGATACTCTTAAGGTTGAACAAAGAGTTGATCTTCATAAACATGCAATTTTGCAACCTTAACAATCACTAGTCTAGACATGGTGGTAAAATGAATGCTCTTAATTTTACGAGGTCCAACATTCTCAAATGAAAGATCGCCTGCTAAAGTTAATTGGAGTTGTCATAATTCCTTCTGAGGTATCTCCAATGGCCATAACCCTGCAATTTTTCTCACCATTTACCTTTGAAACGTTTAGCATGGGCACTAGTAGCCACACAGAAACCAATATTAAACATTGGAATTGACATATCCCCAACAATTGCTGAACATTGTGGTTATTCAATTCCATGTGTTTTACTATCTAATCCTTCACTTGGCTGTTGGTTACATCTGTGCTTTTCCATCACGCCTTGTTCCCTAAATTCCACTTTTAGTATCTTTATCTTCAGGCCCAAAAATATAGTGTATCCTCATTGTCTCTGACTACACCGTGTCTGCAATAATATTTTTAGTTGCAAGTTGATGTCTTTATGGGAAATCAGTGTTTGCTTTGAGGTCCCAGTTTTGGTTCTTCGCGTCATTCATGGACAAATATTTTTTCCTATGCTAATCTTCTAATCATAGTTTAAAACCTTGAGGATTTACCACGGCTGATAGTTGCCTAAATGTAGGAGTGATTTATTAAATCAGATTTTAATTTTAGTTTACATTGATTTAGTTCAGATTTTAGTTTTAATTTAGTTATATTGATTTAGTTTTGATTTTAGTTTTGCTTTAGTTTAGATTTTTAGGTTTGTTTTAGATTTAGATTTTAACTTTTAATTTTTCATTTAGTTTTAGATTTAGAATTAATCTTAGATTTATTATTTAATTTTAGTTTATATTCAAAATTAATTTAGATTAAATTAGCTAGATTTATGTTAGTTTTCATTTTAGCTTAATTTTAGTTTTGTGGCTAACTTTGTTAATTTGGTTTTGCGGGTTCATTTATCCAAGATTCCACAAAAACAAAAAAAAGCATAAACTATTGCTTGTCAAAGACTGAAAATCAAAACTACTAATGACATTTGGTGCAGGACATTTCTCAAAGACTTGATTTTTTCTAAAGTCTATTGTCTTTTAGATTAGAAAACATTTAAATTGGTCCTTATAAAGAACAGCTACCTTCTTTCATGTAGATTTAACTAGGGGGTTAATAAACCACTATTTTTTGTGCTTGAAAGATGGTAGGTATTATGCTCTCACCTTATGCAAACTCAATGATCGGAAAGCTAAACCCATCTTTTTTTGTGTTTAACTCTTAGAAAGCTTTCCTTGGTGGGAAAATGTACTCACCCCAAGGGAATGACCCAAGCGGTAACAAACTAAAGCCAAGTACTTTTGAACTGCTCTATAAATTTGTGATTACAAGGAAAGTTTGCAATCAATGGAAAGCAGTACATGATAGCTCTCCCCTAGTATCTTTATGATGAAAAAATTGTTAGGGTTAGAAAGGAAGATATCTAACAATTAAATGCAGATTTATGTAATAAACAGAGAAACCAAAAAAACATAGAATAAATTATAACACAAAGAATTTAACGTGGTTCACCCAATCCAGGCTACATCCACCAAACTGCATCCAATGATTTTATTATCCAGTGCAAAAAACCTGTTACAATCTTGTGAATAATCGTGTTTTTCATTATATTGTAACACCCATCCAAACCCCTTTTTAACAAGCTTAGAATCTTCCAAATTTTGGGTTCTACAGTATACCATGGGCTATATAGAATTGCATGATCAGTCACCACATACCAATAATCTCCCACTTGGAGACTGATCAGGCTCCACACCAACACAATCTCCCACTTGGAGACTGATTCTGGACGACACTGCTACAATTACAACTCCCACTAGAAATAAGTACCTTAGACCCTGTTGCTCTGTTATACTTGAATTCAACCTTGAAGGCCAATTGAAGCTGAAGAGGAGCTCAGCTTCTCCCTTGTCACCACCTTTGTAAACATATCCACTGGATTAACATCTGTATGTATCTTGTCCAACTTGACTTGTCCATCCTCCAACACTGACCGAATGAAATGATATCTCAACTGTATGTGTTTTGTTTTAGAATGCAAGGCAGAATTCTTTGCAAGATGTATAGCACTCTGGCTGTCTATAAACAAGTAATTTTGAGCATGTTGTTTTCCCAACTCATCCATGAAAAGTTGCAGCCATATCATCTCCTTTTCTGCCTCTGTTGCAACAACATACTCTGCCTCTGTGGTGGATAAAGCAACCACCTTTTGCAATAGAGAAATCCAACTCACTGCTGTCCCACCAACTGTAAAAAAATAACCTATGGTACTCCGCATGGTATTATATCCTCTGCCAAATCTGAGTCAACATAGCCTTTTAAATCAGTATTAGAGCCCCCAAAACATAAACATTTATTGGATGTACCTCTCAAGTACCTGAGAATCCATTTTACTGCATTCCAATGCTCAACTCCTGGATGACTCAAATACCTGCTAACAACTCCTATGACATGTGCAATATCCGGGTGTATGCATACCATGGCGTACATTAACGCTTACAGTTGAAGCACATGATACCTTGGACATTTTTTCTTCCTCCTCTTGCTTTGGACACATATCCTTAGTCAATTTAACATGACTAGGCAAAGGTGTGCTGACAGCTTTTGCATTCTCCATATGAAATCTCTGCAACACCTTTTCAACATAATTAGCCTGAGATAAAAACAATTGTCTGCTTTTCCTATCTCTACAAATTTTCATACCAAGGATTTGCTTTGCTGCCCCCAAATCCTTCATAGCAAAAGATTTTGCTAACTGTTGTTTTAGCTCACTTATGTGATCTGTTGGAACTATTAAAATTTGATGATTTTTGCCTATCTTTCATACCCCCATATGGGTCTTGCCTTAAGCATATTTTCCTCATTTCATGATATTTACTCATATTTTGGCTCACATTTGTCCCATAAATCACTTATGTCTATGTTTTCCACATTTTGGTCCATCTCAGCATGAGTCTGTTTGGGTCTCCCTGACCCATTGTGTTTTTTTTGCTAATATTTATCTATTTCAAGTTTATCGACAAGACCTTTGTATTGTTGCAGTGATCAACATTCTTCTGTGGTTGGCTTTCGGCATAACATTCTTGTTGTTTTGGCGACCATAGAGACATCTATCGGTATGAGCTCTTGGCCGTCGAGGAAGCATCTTACTGAATTCAATATGTCTCCCTGACTTGTGCATTTGAAGGTTTATTGGCAGGAGTTGGAGCTTTTGTGGTAATGTCTCGGCAGGTGACCTTCGTTCTCACCAACATTACGCATTGAGTTTCTTTCAAAGGGCGGCTCGGTGAGACTAATGCGGTTTCGAAGTAAGTCTTAGCGAATATAGGAGTGTCTCATCAACGGAACATAAAGATTTATTCAAGTGGTTTTTGGTGTAAGTTCTATATTCTCTTGGTGATCAAAAAGTTATCTCAGGGTGACTTTTGGTGAAACAAAGAGCACTCTACATAAGGTCTCCCTGATATCTAAGAGCTATAGCGAAGTGGGTGAAATGAAAAGTGTAGTTCGGTGAAGGATCTCTTATGTCTTGGTGACTTTGAAATGATAAAAGACTTTCAGCCTGACATAATGAGTTTGATATGTTGTCTCCCTGATATCGCAGTGTTACAATGAAACATAAAGGGAACGAAGCAATACTCCATGACTTCAGTGTAACAAACAAAATGATATAGCAATATAAAGGTGGTAAGAGGCTTTCAGAAAGACATAATGTGATCTACGGGACATCTCCCTGACTCGGATAAGTCACAACAAAGGCGATATGAATAAAGGGGGACGATTAATGATTGAATTGCCTTTGGCATAACTATACGTTATGTCTCGCCGACTGTTCACTGGTGAACAATAGAAATACAAATCTTGTGGCCGACAGGTTGATGCTTGAAGACCATTGTTGGACGACATAATTTGAGCCCGAATTCTGTGTAGGGCCAACATGGAGTTTCAATATGATTTATTTTCTTGATGCTGGTGTATAAATAGGCATTTTGTAATTGTAAAAGAATCACCAGTTATTAGATATTCGATACATAGCAAGTAGATAGAGTAGATTAAAATTCTCAAGTCAGAGACTATTGTTGCATGATTTCAGAATGGAGGTATTTATGAAAATTAGTTGATGTTGCTGCATTTCTCTGGTTTCAATTATTTGTTGAATTTAATAAAAGTATTGCTAAGTTGTCTCCAAGATTGAAGCTTTCTAGTTGTTTAAATTGACATAACAAGTTTATGTTCAGTTTATCAATGCACATTTGTTGTATTTGTGTGATTAATCAATTGGTTCTTTCAAGCAAAGATTAAATCCTTTTAATTGATCACAGTAATCAAGAAGATTCATCTGGATTGTTAAAGTAGAGCTTAGTAGTTACAATATTGCATGTTTATACAAGTTGTAAATAGAATGTATGCCAGATAATTTGAGTTTTCTCTAGAGAGTGTTGCTCATCTTGATTTCATTTGACTACGCATACCCAATAGGGCACTGGTCTTTGCAGTTTCATCATTAAGATTCATTTATTCTCTTTATATTTGTTAATTGAGCATTTAGGATTTAGATTAAGAATATTTCTTTTGCTATTGCTATCAAGTTTGGTTTCATTTGTTCACTTCCATCTGCCATTGTGGAAAAATCATTGTGCAAGAAAGATAATCATAAGTTAAGTCTGCCCAATTCAGAAAGGTACACCCGCCTAGGTTTGGTAGCACCTAAAGAGTAGAAGGTTGAGTTCTCTTGACCTTGTCTGTTACCTTGAAGCATATCAAGAGATTGGCAGCCTCTTGAGGCATCTTGCTTGCATTTTTGAGAGCTAACATGATCCATGTTAGACCCTGCTACAAGCATGTCATCAACATATAAACATAAAATAATGTAGTTGTCATTATCCAACCTCTTAAAGTAAAAAAAATGGTCAAAATTACACCGGTTGTAGCCTTGCTCAACCATAAAACTATCAAATCTCAATTACCATTTCTGAGGTGCTTGCTTCAAGCCATATAAACTTTTCTTCAATCTGCACACTAGTTTCTCCTTACCTTTGACCTCAAATCCTTGTGGCTGGTCCATATATATTTCCTCTTCCAAATCACCATGGAGAAAGGTTGTTTTAACATCAAGCTATTCTAAATACAAATCTTCAGCAGCCACAATACTTAAAACAATACGAATAGAAGTCATTTTAACAACTGGAGAAAAAATATCATCAAAATCAATACCCTTTTTCTGTGCAAATCCCTTTACAACTAATCTGGCTTTAAATATTTTCTTACCTCCATCCTCCTCTTTCAGCCTATAAACCCATTTTTTTGGTAAATCCTTTTTACCTGCAAGCAACTTGCATAATTCCCAAGTCTAGTTTTTCAGCAAGGAGTCCATTTCTTCTTCCATTCCATGCTCCCACTGAACCTTGGTATCCACCTAAATAGCTTCATCATAACATTCTGGTTCACCAGCATCAGTTAACAAAATAGTATACAAAGAGGGAGATTATCTTTCTAGAGGTCTACTTATCCTTGAAAATCATCTAATAGGAGTTTGTGGTATTTGTTGTTGCTGTTGTTTCCCAGCATGAGGAACCACTGAAACATCGTTGTTTGGAATATCATCCAGCACTGCATAATCATTTTCTTTCTTCTCATGCTGCAGCAATAGATCTTTGTATAATACTTTCTCATTGAATATGACATCCCTGCTTCTCACAATTTTCTGATTTTCAAAATCCCAAAGCCTATAACCAAATTCATCAATGCCATATCCAACAAATATATATTTCTTTGATTTTGCATCAAGCTTGGTTCTATTTTCAAAATCTACATGTGCAAATGCTTCACAACCGAAGGTTTTGAGAAAAGAATAACTCACCTTCTTACCTTTTCATGCTTCCTCTGGATTACCACAACCCAAAGGATTAGAGGGACCTCTATTAATTAAATAAACAACAGTGTTTACAGTCTCTTCCCACATTTTTAAAGGCAACCCAAAATGCAATCTCATAGTCCGTGCACACTCCATTATTGTTCTATTCATGCACTCAGCCACTCCATTTTCCCATGGAGTCCTTGGAACCTTTTCTGCCTACGAATACCATTAGAGGAACAATAATCTTCAAACTCTTTGCTGTAATACTCACCACCATGATCAGATTTGAGACTTTTTATCTTTTTACCCATCTCATTCTCAACCAAGCTTCTCCATTTTTTAAAAGTTTCAAATACATCAGATTTCTACCTAAGGAAATAAATCCATACCTTCCTAGTTGCATCATCAATGAATGTAACATAATACAGAGAGGCACCGAGAGAAGATACCTGATCTAGTCCCCATACATCAATATGCACAAGATCGAATTTCTTATCTTTCTTTTGCTTCCCATACTTGAGAAAACTTACTTTCTTTTGTTTTCCATACACACAACTTTCACAGAAATCCATATTAACACATTTTAGACCTGGTAAAACATTATTTGAATGAAGTACTTTCATACCTTTTTCACTCATATGCCCAAGTCTATTATGCCACAATGTTGATTCAGAGTCCACAACAACTGTATGATCTTCTACCTACTGAACTTTAGCAACTGTTCCTGAACATTGACCTTTTTCCATAACAATTAAAGTAGAAGGAATAGTATGACCTGTACAAAGATATAAGGTGCCTACTTTCACACCTTTTGCTACCACTAAGGCACCCTTTGTGACCTTTCAATTTTTATCACTAAATATAACAACACAACCTTCATCATCTAGTTGCCCTGCTAAAATTAAATTTCTACTTAACTTTGGAATGTGCCTTACCTCATTTAGTAGCCAGTGATTCCCATTCTGCAACTTAATCTTGATTCTTCCCTTTCCAACAATCTAACAGGGTTCATTATCTCCTAAATAAACCAACCCAAAATCTCCTTGGACATAATCAAGAAAATAACTTCTATGGGGGGTAGCATGAAATGAAGCCCTTGAATCTAACACCCAAGAATCATCAACATTATCAAGGGAAAGAATCAAAGCATCCTCATAAGATTTATTACTTACCACATTTGCCTCTTTACTTCCTTCCTTTTTGTCTCCTTTATTTTTCTGAGACCAACAATCTTTCTTTAAATGACCCGACTTACCACAGTACCAACAATCCTTCTTGTCTCTAGATTGGGACCTTCTGTCCTTTGATTTTCCTTGTGACTTCCCATGATTTCCATAATTGTTTCCTCTTTCCTTTTTTCTACCCCTACTTTCTACATTCAAAACACTTCCTGATGTGGATGTTCCACCTGAGATTTTCCTACAAATTTCCTCGCTCAAAATAACACCAACAACATCATCAAATTTCAATGTATTCGAACCAAGAACATAATTGCTAACAACCATTACCAAGCTATTCCAACTTTTAGGCAAAGAACACAGAATCAAAAGAGCCCTAACTTCTTCATCAAAGTTTACTTTTACAGAAGTTAATTGACTGGTGACCGTATTAAACTCATTTAAATGATCAGTAATTGACCCACCTTCTACCATTTTCATATTAAATAAACACTTCATAAGAAATACCTTATTTGAAGCGGAAGGATTTTCATATAACTTCACTAGGGTTTCCATCAACTCTTGAGTTGTCTTTGCTTTTGTAATATTGAATACCACCAATTGTGCCAGGCATAAACAAATACTACCAAGAGCCTTTCTATCCAAAATCTCCTAGTCCTCATCAGACATTGCTTGGGGTTTCTTGGTTTTCCCTTCCAATGGCTGCCATAAATCCTTTTGATAGAGATAATCCTCCATTTGCGTCTTCCATAACTGATAGTTCTACCCATTAAACTTCTCAACCTTCTTACCCTCATCTACCATTACTCCCACTCAACCGTGAGACCTTCCTACAGACAATAATCGAAAGACAACCTACTCTGATACCACTTGTTAGGGTTAGAAAGGCAGATATCTAACAATTAAATGCAAATTTAAGTAATAAATAGAGAAACCAAAAACACACAGAATAAATTATAACACAGATAATTTAACGTGGTTCACCCAATCCAGGCTACATCCACCAAACCGCAGCCATCCAATGATTTTATTATCCAGTGCAAAAAACTTGTTACAATCTTGCGAATAATTGTGTTTTTCATTATATTGTAACACCCATCTGAACCCCTTTCTAACAAGCTTAGAAGCTTCCAAATTTTGGGTTCTACAAAATTGGATTTTTCCCTTTTTCGGTGATGATGCAAAAAAGTAGGAGGAAAATTTTTCTCGGGGGCTGTCGCCCCTGAACCCCCGCCTAAGGCCTAGCCTAGCCTCGGACCTTGACAAGGATAAATGCCGGGGTGTACAGTATACCATGGCCTATACAATATAGCATGATCAATCACCACATACTAACAAAAATACCTTGTTCTAATGGTTGGGAGACCTCCTAAGGGAGTTTATCATAGTACCCCTTGAACCGGAAGCCCTTACTAGACACCTCTTGTTTTTAGAAGCCTAGCCTTTCATTCATTACTTGGTATAGTACAGGGTACAATATCATGCCTGAAGATATTCACTATTGACTCCCTTGCGTAGGGATAGAAAATTCCTCTTTGGGAATTCAAAGTTGGTGCACCCAAAAAGTGAGTGTCGTGGAGGGGAGCCAATGCCACCAAACTTCTAAGCTATTTGCTCTCGAAAGAGAGAAGTTTTTCACACCGATCTTGGGGTATTTCAGTGGGCTATACCAAGTATACAAACCTTTTTGAATAACTAGGATTTTTGCTTGTATTGTAATAATAAAACAACATTATGTCTATTGTGTCTTGCGTGTTTGTTTTAAAAAAATATCAAACAAACACCACACATAAAATTTATGTTATTCAAACCTTGACACAAACTAGGACAACACATCCAAAACAAGCTTGACATTCAAATCTATTTAGACCAAGGACTTGCTCATTCATCCATCACCTCATCTTTTGCATTAAACATTCCCCATAGATTAAACTTTAGGTCATCCTTTTAGCTTGTGTAAACCTCTTGATCAATAAGCTCATCCAACTTAGACTAGACTATAGCTTGAAATCTATATTTGCTTGATCTTATCTTTTAGACAACACTCATCCTAGTCCTCATCATTTAGGTTGGTTCCTCAACTCATTAGTCCAGTTTGAGACCACCTTGTCAACATATCCTATTATTCTTTACTATATCCAAGGTCATTGACAATCAGATTAGTTGTTATACCTATCTTAGTTTGATTAGCAACCATACTTAGGTTTTAGCCTTCATACTAGGTCATACTATTCCATACCTTCATTCCCCACTTTGCATACCTTAGTCATAGACTATCATCACCTTGAATATTAATCTAGGCATCGTTATTAGGCATCCCTATATATTAAAAAAATCCAAAAAAATAGTTGCATTGCATTTAGGCATACCTTATTTCAAAAATACCAAAACCATAGTCTTAGTTGCATACCTTCCACCTTCATTTTAAGCAAGTTTTATATGGTTGAGACTAGGTTGCAAAGAAACGCTAAGAAATGGACCTTTTTCATGATGATGTGACCTTTATAACCACACAAGAAACTTAAAATTTGGTACCTCTTCTAGTGAACCACCCAAGAAATCTACTAGTCCTTTTGAAAAATTCCTTGTAATAGACCCACATGGACAAGTAGTTATAGAGGAAGTTGAAGCAGTTGCCCAAGACCCAGAGGTTGCATCACTTGTAGATGAGATAGTTCTATTGGACCCCCAAATATTTTTGTCCAAACTTTTGCATAGTGGTGCTAAACTACCTTAGGGCTATGACATAAACACAATTCAAGCAACATCCACCCCAAACCAACAAAACCAAGGTCTTAACATGTCTACATTTAGTGGTTCCAAGACCCCACAAACAAATTATTTTATGCCACAAGGGGATCCAACTCAAACTTCCACCTCAAATCCTACAACCTTGTTTGGAACGTAGCCAATCACACAATCAAGGACACAATCAATGACACAATCCTTAACACAATCCATGTCATAACCTCTTGGTTCTACACCTAATCCATTCAACACAATGAACATATCTTCAAATCCATTTGGAGCATCAAATTCCATAAACACTACATTGTCAACTCCATTTGGGACATCTAGGGCCTTAAATGTAAGGAAAGCTAAGGTGCAAAAACAACTCTCCTAATGTCAAAACCTCAGGGAAGAATGCATAGGTGCTTTTAAATTTTCAATTATAGTCAAATTTAGATACACTTAAAAGAAATAATAGAAATAGAGAAATTAACATACACATATTAACACCAAATTTACGTGGGAAAACCCTTACAAGAGAAAAACCCACCACACCAAGAAAAACCCCTTTGTATTATAGTAATGAAATTACATACAGAGTACGGGCTTCACTCTTTGATGTCAATTTACAGCACCATTCACAAATGATCAACCTTGTACAGAATATTCAAGTTACAATACTCTCAGAATCAAATTCACACTGATACACATCAAACATTTCATCTACAGTTTATCAATCATCCATCCATCGAACCGAACCTCAACTTTGATCTTAGAGTATATCCATGTCATCCCTGTCTGTTGAACTTCCACATAGAATTTCCATAACAGACTAACTTCCAATGGTTCCCATTCAACTTCTCTGATTGGTCAAAGAGACACCACTTACAATAGTCATCACGCGGTCAAAGGCATTCAATTTGTATTCGCATGTCAGTGAAACACTAACTGTGTCTCCCCAATGCCACAAAGCCTGATTATAGTTATCACCAAGAGTCCTTACTATTGGCAAGAGGTTACACATGGTTCACAAGATGTCGCTCAAACTTCCCCTTGTCGCCAAGACATCATACCAATATCCATCACATGTATTGCTATTCGACAAGACCATCATTTTTGGTGAGACAACCGAAGTTCCAAAGTCACTTAGACGTTAGCATTTCCATTGGCGAGACTATCACTACTCACCAAGAGATCACACCAAGCCTTCAAGTCACATCGAAATGTCCTACCATCGGCAAGACTTATTGCTATCGCTGAGAGTTCTTATCGAAGTCTTCAAGTCACCCTGAGAACTCTGAGTGAATGCTTATCGGTGAGACTTTCCATATTGATAAGACTTCATACCAAACGTCCAAGTCTCTCCCTGAAGACTCCAGTCGCTATGAATCTCCCCGACCATCACAAGAACTAAATTGTCGGCCAGAGATCTCCCCGAGTGGAGAGATATTGAATCTGTCACAATGATCAACATGTCACAGTGATAGGCTTCATTTGGTAAGACAGTGACAAGGTCTCAGTGACCTGAACATTCCACAAGGTTAACCAGTTGCTAGTTGGCCAGACAATAAGGATGTCACACTGACTTTTCTCTTTCAGAGGTTTCAACCTGTGAGATTGAGGCACATTTTTCCAACATTAAACACCACGTTATCAAATCTTTTTGGCACAAATAAAAGGACTAGAGTTTATATTCATGGAACCAATACAAACACCAATGTGCCATAAGGTCCTAACACAAGTTTTCCTCAAACAAATCCTCAAGGATCATTCCAATTCAACACTCAACATACACAAGGTTCCTCCCAAGTCAATAGTCAATACACACAAGGTCCAAAAATTTCCAATCCTCTCCCAATGCAATCCAATACCAACACTTCATACATTCCAACTCATACCACACACATCCCTCAAATGCAAGTTCCAGTTCCAACTCAAACATTTACACCACAAATCCAAATTCCAAACACAACTCAAACATCCATACCTCATATCAACACCAACATACCATCCCACACAAACATTGCATCACAAAACACAAGTTTGGGACCTTATCAAAATGCATTTGTAAACACTATAGGCACAACACTCACACCATATGATTTCCTATCCAATCAAATTTTGGCCTTGAAAAATCAAGTAGAAACCATGACACTATTAAACAAGAAGACTTAATCTATCGAACAGTTTTGTCCTTACCCATTTGATAGGAAATTATACATGCCTCCTCTTCCTCCAAATTATGTCATGCCAACTTTACCTAAATATAAAGGAAGAGGAAACCCTATTGAGCATGTGAGGAAATTTCATATAGCCTTGATAGACATTTCTTTTGAACATACATTATGAGACTATTTCCTAGAAGTATCATAGGACATGCTTTAGACTGGTTTTCCCACCTACCTATAGGTATTTGAACCTTCGATGAGATAGTTGACAAGTTTATCACCCATTTTGATTTCAATGTCTAAAATGACATCACTATTGCTACCCTATATCAAACTAAACAACAAGAGGGTGAAGCTTTTATAACATTCTTCTAGAGATGAAGAAGTTTATCTAGCCACTGTCCTATTGAAATTCCTGAAAAATAGAAAAATTATCATGTTCATGCAAAAATTGAACACAAATTTAAAATATGCATTGGGAACCCATTGTTGTTCAACATTTGTCAACCTTGTTGAAAAAGGGGCAATCCTTGAGAAAACGCTTATTTCTAAAGGGGAAATCAAAACTTATACCAAAACACAAAATGTACAAGGAACGTCAAACAATAAAAAACAAGTTTTGGTCCCATAACAAGAATGTGACAAAAGATGGAGTCATAGATGCCAAAACTGTGAATAGGATAGGTCCCGCATTGACTCTCACAACACCCAACATGAACAATAATACATCATATGTCCCCAACCAAGCAGCTAACATGGTTCAAAATAATCAAGAACGGGGACCACCAAGACAACCAAGGCAATACCCATGGAGACAATACACTGCTTTACCCGAACCAATTGAAACTGTCCTAAAGAAGCTAGTACAATCAAACATTATACAACTCTAAGAGCCCAAACCATATGAACTAGGACAATTCAAACCCTCTTGGTGGGATGAAAATGTTTTCTGTGATTACCACTGCATCAAAGGGCATAAGACCTTGTCATGTCGTCAGTTGAAGAACATGATTCAAGACCTAATCAAAAATGGTACCATAAAGGTCGATGGACAAAAATAAACTTCCAATAAAGACCATATGATTTTCAAGAATCCATTACAAGACCATGGTTCCAAAAAACCCTCCAATTCGGTTCAAAGGGTAGACAACCATGCCAATTATACCAATGCCTCTTTTGACTACAAAATTATTAACCACCTCTAAGCTGCTGACGATCATGTTAATATGGCCACCATTAAGAAGCAACCTGAATGTGTCATTACTACCTGCAAGGAAAAGGTTACCATATCTGGTTCTCCTCCAAAGTAGCCACAATCTAAATCCCAATACAATATTTTTGATGAATTGGGAAAGACACCTGCACATATTTACATCCTTGAGCTACTACACATATCACCTAAACACAAAGCTATCCTCGATAAGGCTTTGAAAGAAACCTTTGTCCCTACTGACCTAGATGTCAACCAATTTGAAGCCATGATTGGATATTTGGCCAACTCCCACCATGTCTCTTTTTCTGACAAAGATTACTCTACATCCAAGTCAAGCCACAATGACCCATTACACCTTGAGGTATTCATCCACAAAAACAAAGTTAGATGAGTCCTAGTAGATGGTGGAGCTGGATTGAACATTTGCACTTTAAAACCAGTAAAGGAATTGGGCCTCCTTGAAACATGTGTAGACACAACTAAGAGCATTATCATCAAAGCCTATGATGATGAAGAACATTATTCTGAGGCTGTTATCATGCTACCTATCAAATTTGGACTGATAGTACTAGATACAACATTCCAAGTCCTGGATCTTGAACTAGAATACAACCTAATCCTCAGCGGACCATGGATTCATGCCATGAAGTCCATTTCATCCACATACCATCAATTTCTGAAGTTTCCTTACAATGGCACTGAATTCACAATCATTGGTGATCTTGACCCCTTTCAATATTGTACCAACTTGAGAGGGGTCCTTGAACACCAAGTGCCTATAAACCATGAAGCTACAACATCCACTCCATCCAATTAAATTTATCCATCCACTCTAACTAAATCCTCCATGCTTTCCATTCCATTCACCGATCCCAAGATTCAGATCCAGGACAAAGAGTGTGGGGAGTACCGTATGAACACTTTCTATTGCATCACTAAGTTACCAAAGTCTCCAAAGTCCTATGGCAAGCCCGTCTACAAGATGGAACCTAAAGTTGTCATTAAAGTTTCTCCCACCACCACCTTCACAAGCTAGGTATAGTTAAACATAGAGGACATTGATGATATTTCAAACTAGATTTATAAAGATCAGGAAGATCTATACCACTATCGACTCAATAGTATGGTAAAGGCTTTGAGCTCATGTAACAAAAGGGTTATGATGGAATCCGTGGACTTGGAATACATAAAAATGGAATGAGATAACCCTTAATACCTCTTAAACAACCAAAAAACTTAGGGATAGGGTTTATCCCAATTAGGATTGGCACTTCAAGTACTGAGGTGCTTTCAAAATAGGATGTGAATGCTTTGGGAGACATTGTCAAGACATCTGAAAACCCTACTAACATTTATTATAGCGACACCGAATTTAATGAATATGAGTGGGATTCTTGTAGCACCAGTGACTATGAACTTGAATATTTCTTTCATGAGTCTGATAGACCTCACCATCCTTTACCAATCTAATGGATATTAATATCTATGTCGATTCCTTTCACAATCCTGACCCACCAAAGACCGAAAAAGAAAGAGCTTGGATAGAATTCTTTTGGGACCCTAATAATACATTCATCTTTACCTTATCCACTACTTCCCCATCCTTTAGTAAGACCGATGATGACATTCCCCTCATATACCCATAATTAGTTGACTGGGACTAGCAAGATCCACCTACCTTGGATATATTTGAAAACAATGAAGCCATCATTGAATTCATGGGACTATGAGAAGGATGCATACCACAAGGGGACCATGAGGCTAGTTTCACTATAGATCTTGATGCTGGGGCATATTTTGGTGAGACTCTCCCATCCTCTAGTTGCAAAAATGACAAAAATAAAATAAAAAATTAACAATCTTTAGGTGAAAACCACAAGGCACCTTCTGACCAAGAAAAAGTAAAAATAAAGAACGCATCCAAGGGAAAAAATCTCTCTGAGGCACCTAAGGATGGACAGTTGGAATTTCTCCTCGTTAATCAAGAGATATCCTTGATGCTGATTGAAGAAGTAATGGAAGTCAACATAAGTATAACAAAGAATCCTAAGATTGTTCTCTTTGTAGCATCCCTGATAGAAGAAGAAAAACTAGAATTTCAAGACTTTTTTAGAGAACATCAAGTCAATTTTGCATGGTATTATGTTGATATGCCTGGGTTGGACCCTACATTGGTCCTACATCATTTACCATTGCTTCCAAATGCAAAATCTGCCA
Source organism: Sequoia sempervirens (assembly GCA_007258455.2). Taxonomy (NCBI): domain Eukaryota; kingdom Viridiplantae; phylum Streptophyta; class Pinopsida; order Cupressales; family Cupressaceae; genus Sequoia; species Sequoia sempervirens. Next base: position 68,015 of record VDFB02390111.1, on the reverse strand, counting down.
AACAAAAGATTAGAAATATGCATCCTTAGATAGCTCTATTGGTCAAAGTTGAACTCAAGAAATTATTGGATGTTGGTTTCATAAGACCTATTGATTATGCAAACTAGATCTCAAACCTTGTATCAGTGAACAAACCAAATGGAAAAATATGTATTTGCATAGATTTCCATGACTTAAACAAAGCACGTTCGAAGGATGATGTCCCACATCCTAATATAGACATCATAGTAGATCTAATGATAGGCTATGAGATGTTATCCCTCATGGATGGCTTCTCGGGTTATAATTAGATCTGTTTCACCCTTGAAGATCAACATAAGATGATGTTCACTTGCCCATGGGGCACATACTATTGGAATGTCATGCCCTTTGGACTTAAAAATGTAGGCACAACATATCAAAGAGCTATGACCACCATATTTCATGATCTCATGCACACATTGATGGAAGACTATATTGATGACCTTTTGGTGAAATCCTTGACATGTGGTGATCATTTGAGAGTCCTTGAAATTTTTTTGAAAAGGCTTGAAGAATATAATGTTTTTCTAAATCCAAAGAAATGTGTCTTCGACGTGACAACGAGAAATCTCTTAGGATACATAGTTTCTCGTAGAGGCATTGAAGTGGACCTGACAAAAGTAAAAGCTATATTAGATATGCCTCCCCTAATAGGAATCAATCAACTTAGAACATTGAAAGGTTGACTTCAGTCTATTAGATGCTTCATTGCATAGCTTGTTGATAAATTTCAGCCTTTTCAGTATTTGTTATGGAAGGGAGTTCCTTTTATATGGATAGACAAGTGTGAGGCAACCTTTTAACAGATTAAAGAGTACCTCTTGATGCCTCCTGTTTTGATGCCACCAATAGATGGTAAGCCCCTAATCCTTTACATATCAACTACCAATTCCACACTAGGGAAATTACTGGCACAAAATGATCATGATGAGAAAGAGCGAGTGATCTATTATATTATCTGCACACTTGTTGGGTATGAACTCAACTATAGTCATATTGAATGTTCCTGTCTCACCGTGGTTTTCGCTACTTAGAAACTAAGACATTACATGCTAAATCATCTGAAAATACTAGTGGCTAAGATAAATCCTCTCAAATACCTACTGAGCAAGACATTATTGATAGGAAGGTTAGCTAAGTGGGTCATGATACTCCCTGAGTATGACATACCATATGTGGAACAAAAAGAAATAAAATGACAAGTTATCACAGACCAACTTGTTGATGCACCCACAAAAGTTGATCACCCTTTAATTTCTAGTTTCCTAGATGAGTCAATATTTGCACTAGACATTGGCACAACATGGAAGTTATACTTTGATGGCTCATACACTAGTCATGGATTAGGTGCAGGAATACTATTTGTCACCCCTCAAGGTGATACTATTCCCAAATCCTTCATAATAGCCTTCCCATGTACAAACAACATTGCAGAATATGAGGCCTTACTATCAAGATTACACATGGCTATAAAATGGAAAATTACAAGTCTACAAGTCTTTGGTGATTCCCAATTGGTCATCCAATAGGTCAATGATGACTATGACACTAAAAATGAGAAATTGACCCCATACAAAAGAATGGTTGATAGTTTTAAATTGTATTTTGTAGATATTACCTTTTTCTAGATTCCACGAATTCAGAACAAAGTAGGTGATGCCATGGCCACCATTGGATATCTCTTCGACATTCCCAACAATATATCATAGTATGCATTCTTAGTGGAACAATTGTTGGCCCCTACCTTTGATGTCCCCAAAATCTGAAATGGTTTGTGAACCTTTTGGTCCTGATTCCCCATGGTATCAGACCATTTATGACTATCTACATTCCCAAACATTACCACTTGACCTATCCAGTAACCAATACAAGTCCTTCCTTCACAAAGTCGTTCACTACGCCATAATCAGTGATACACTATATAGATGAAGCCTAGACAATACCTTACTCAAATGTCTTGACACTAATGAAGCAAAAAATACCTTACGCGAAGCACAAAAAGGTATATGTGAAGCCCATTCTAGTGGACCAAATCTAGCTAAAAGGATCATGCAACTGGGATATTACTAGCCTAGAATGGAACAAGATTCCTATCACTTTGTGAAGAAATGTCAATAGTTCCAGATACAGAGTGACCTCATCCATGCACCTGCACAAGAGATGTATCTGATCACTTTGCCATGGCCCTTCGCCCAATGGGGACTCGACTTCGTAGGAAAAATTCATCCCACATCATCTAATGGCTACAAATTCACTATCACTACAACTGAATATTTCACAAAATGGATTGAAGCCATTCCCCTAACATACATAACTAGTAAACGAATCACCAAGTTCATCCTCAATTACATCATATGTTGGTATTGTATCCCATAATCTATCATCACTAACAATAGTCACCCCTTTAAAAATCAAGATGTCTACGAGTTATGTGAGAAGTTCCACATCCAACACCACTTTTCCATGCCCTATTACTTGTAAGGTAATGGCCAAGCTGAGGCATCCAATAAGACTATAATCAAAATTTTTAAAAATAATATCAATGACACTGGTCGTGACTGACATATTCAACTTAACCTTGCCCTATGGGTGTATTACATAAGCATTCACACACCCATTGGTGCCACTCCATTCGCCCTAGTCTTTGGTACAGAGGCTATCCTTCCTATAGAGGTCAAAGTTCCCTCCCTACGGGTCTCCATGAAGGGACTCATTAATGATGAGGAGAACTGTATATCCTGACTGCATGAATTAGAGTTGCTCGATGAATGCGGAAAAAAGGCCTTGACTCATCTACAAGCATATCAAAAGCGTCTTTTCTACAGTTACAACAAAAAGGTTTTGGTCAGATGTTTTGACATTGGGGACTTAGTGTTGATGCAGAATCTAAAAAATCAAGTAGAACATGAGAAACTTGACAAATTTGAGCCCAACTAGCTGGGTCCATTTGTCATAATAGCATCCTTTGGTTTTAGTGCCTATCAATTATCCACACCTAAAGGGGAACCTTTGTATGAGCCCATCAACAACTTGCACCTACGCAAGTTCTATACCTAGCTTAAGAGAGCTCTTGTAAAAAAAGTCTTTAAAAAAAATTAAAAAAAAAGAGAAAAAGTCCTAAAAAAGATACAAAAAAGAGAAAAACTCTTGAAAAGATACAAAAAAAAGAGAAAAAGTCCTAAAAAAATTGTTACCTTGATGAAAACTTGGCAAACAGGTGTCTTGGTGATACCAAAAAAATAAAAAATAAAAAATCATAAAAATAGTAAAGAGAAATTTTTTGTCTAATAGTGAAAACCACGCCAGTGGCGCCTTGGATAAGTACCATGGTGAAAACCTAGCAAACAATTTCCATGCATAGATAGTCTTTTCTCTTCCATCTACTATCCCTCTATCTGATCTTCCACCATAATTCATAATAACACCTTTACCTTCCATCATCTCCCATTTGACATCCACCATCCAACCTTGTCATCTTTATCATGACTTCCAACTAGTTGATGTCTTCTGCCCATTCTCCTTCATCTTCCGTCCCATCCCATCCCATCCCTATTGGTTAGTCTTATACCTGACTAGGGATATTTCCTAACACCAAGCTTCATTGGATTCTACACTTCTCATTAGAGGTCAAAACATTAAAAACAAACAAAAAATCATAAAATGACAAAATCCAAAAACATCATAAAATCCCAAAAAGACAAAATAATAAAAACATGTCAAAAAACCAAAAAAAATTCAGATAACTTTCATAAAAATCCCAAAAATAGAGTCAAAGTTAGTCATGTCACTCTTTGTCATTGTTGAACTATCCTACCTTTGCGACTGGACGTAGGAAAGGACATCTCTAGATGTGCCCTCGAGGCATTAGGATAGTCCTTTAGGTGTTGTCAACTAAAATCATGATTTGGTCCTTTGTCATTAAAACAAAGTCAAGGGTCATGTTGAACTACAAGGTCTCTGCGCATTACTACGTAGGCAAGGCCATTTGTCAATGAGCCCCCGAGGCCCCCTAGGTCAGTCTTTTAGGGTTCATCGGGTTAGTCAAAATAAATCAGATACTGTCAACTGAAACACGACATAATAATTTGAACTTCAAACAAAAATCTTGAATCAACAAGAGAAGCAAGCCAACAAGTCTCCAAGTCAAATCAGTCATTTGTCACATCAATCAAACTAGTCAAATTAGTCAAAACCAATGGTCTTATACATGATGTGTCCTTCCTGAAACCAAACCTTGTCACTATCACACTCTGTCCTTTGCTTTATATAGGTAGTTACATGATCAAAACCAGACTTGACGTCTTATACAACATGTTTCTTTACCTGAAACTAGGGCTTGTCAAAATAGTCAACCCATCACTCACTTCATCCCTTAACGCACTGGAAAACACTTATTGGCAAATAATCTGATTGGTTGTTGACCTTTTTAGTCTATTTTGTCTTATCTTATAGATTTTATTTTGTCATTGTGAATAGTGATCTTAGACCTGCACAAACACAACAAACAATCACACAATTAGTCCATTATGCAATTTAAATCAACATTCCCCATAGAATTCATTTGAAATGCACAAAATAAGAAATAGAATGAAGAAAACAAATAAAAGATATCAAATCCTATCTAATGCAAACAAACTCTCAATCCCATGGGGGGATTGGTGCCATTTTGATGTGGAAAATGGACCTTTCCCAATCCCTTGTAATCTTGAATGATGATTTGATGAAGATTTGATGCTCCTTGGTTGAATTCCTACATAACCTAGCTATGAAAATGTGAAAATGGATGAACAATGGATGAGCAAATTCAAAATCTCAAGATAATGTCTTTGCATGAAGTTGTGGATCCAAAATCAAAGTGAGAGCCTCTTATTTATAGATGAGAATGATGGAGGATGAGGAAAAATGGATGAATGTGGGACTAAAGATAAACCAATGATAAAGCACCACTTGTCAACATGCTATTGAAGAGAGATGGAGCACACTTTGGGCAATGTGCAAAGAGGGGGAAATTTGAAATTCAAAAGATGGCTTGAAAGATGAGATGAAAGATGGAGTTAATATCACTTGGCTCAAGAAAAGGACATGGAAGAGGCCTTTAATGTCTTGTTGGATTGACAAGTACTTTTGGGGGGAGATTTTAAATTTGAGGAATATTCCATCCTTTGATGCCTTTTTGAATGAAAAGGGAGATTTAACAAATCAATTAGAATAATTTTCATGAGCAAGTTGCAAAAGCTAGAGGATTTGATGGATTAAGATTAGGATTAATCAAGATTTGATTAATTTAAAGGGAGATTAGCTGATTTGACAATTTTGACTTAGACTTTTGGATTAATTTAAATCAAACTAAGAGGAAAATGATTTTAGACTTAATTAAATAAGATTTGATTTATTTAATTAAACGGGAAAAGATGACTTAATTAGATAAAATTGATTTATTTAATTAAGGGATGAAATGTGATAAATTTAATTAAATAAAGATTATTTAATTAAATGGTTAGTAAAGGAGATGATTTAGGATGAACTGGTGTTAGTAAATCAAAATCAGGTGTATAGGATCAATCGGTATATTTTACTTGTCTACATTTTGCCCCTCTTTGAAGCAATGCACCTACTGCGTTGGTTTAAAGAATAACCTTGCTGAGATCAAAATTTAAAAAAAAAAAAAAAATTAGATACCCCACTACTGCCCCAATGGAAGAATTACACTTGTATACTGCCCCCTCGAGAGATGGACAAAAATTTGGATTTTTGGGTGATCTCGTGATAAAGATTCAGGGTTAGTTCAGCTCAAAGAGGACTAGAAAGCTTGAATGTTTGATGTAGAAAAATTTGATAATGTATAGATAGTCATCGGCCATGGATAGCCTCATGTATATTTTGATATAGCACACAAATCCGATTCTTGGATAGAAATGTCAGTAGAGATAGAAGAATAAGAAAAAAGATGGATAAAAAAAAAGGATCCAACAAGTCCATGAGTCATTGAGACTTTATTAGATATGGTGATGAATGATGATGATGATGACGATTTGGTTTCCAGGAATTGGGAGTTTGAAAGGGCTATTTACCTTATGTTTGATAACACACATAGGCATGACGCATCAAGGTATAAAGAACCAAGATGGTGTTGTACCTAGTGCGATGGACTTTGACTCGACAAATAGATAGGAGTATTCTTATTCACACCTGACATACAAAAACCTTGCTAGCATGCACTTCAGAAGTTTCAAACATCTCGGACCAAAACACAGAAAGGTATAACCTATCAATGCAATAGTCAACAAGCTGCCCAAAATACCCTCCATACATACATAACAAAGAAAATTCGCCATGTTATATTAAAAGAACATCCAATAAGCACAATAGAGAAAAGATAATGATCAATGCCCCATTCCTTTCTCTCTAGATCATTTTGATTAGACATCATCGGGAGGTCATTGGAATGAGTGCAATAAGATAAATAAAAAAGAAAAGATCAAGTAAACAAACAAGCCAATGTTCTTCATACCTCTAGCCAAAGGGATGTGTTTTGTTTAGGATAAGTATCCAAAGTGATTTTCCAATAGATAATTCCCATTGTAGGAAGGATGCATCCTAGGACATGTTAGTGGATGGTGGCAAGTTGATAGGTTGTTTGAAAGGCTATTGATATAAGGTCTGATTGACATGTTTGAGAATGATCAAGAGTTTGATTTTGCATTTAAAATTTTGTTCTTTCGATTTTAATTTTGCATTTGAAGTTTGCTTTTGCTAATTGTTGTGGTTGTTTCTGTTTGTTTTTCCAAAGGGTGAGTGTGACAATTTCTTTATTATGGATGAGATTATTGTAGGTGAAAGAGAAATGGGACGGATGGATTTTTTCAAATATTTGGATGTTTTTGAATTTTTGAAATATTTTGACGTTGTTTTTGGATTTTGTGTTTTCAAATGTTTTGATTTTTCAAAATTTCAAATGTTTTTGGATTTTCTGAGATTATATGAATGTTTTTGGATTTTGGTGTTTTTTGAATGTTTTTGTGTTTTTTTTTTGATATTTTATGAATGTTTTTGGATTTTGGGTCTCAGGGGCTAATCAAATATTAGCCTTGCCTACGGGTAAGCTCAGAGATGATGTAGTTCAAACTCCATATTTTTTATGTTTTTCTAACTTTTTAGGTGTTTTTGTATTTTTGATATGTTTTGGATGTTTTTGGATTTTTGCACGATTTTGATGATTTGGATATGGATTTGTGTGATGATATCAGTGCTATGTTTTGGGATTTTTTTGAAAACCAAGCTAAGGTTGATTGATCAGATCGATGGATTGATGATGATGACATTGTTGAGGATACACAACAATGCAAGGATAGTGTTTAAGCAACACAAGGATTAGGATGGATATCCCAAGATGATGAGGGATTGATTGGATTTGATTGATGATAACATTGTTGAGGATACACAACAATGCAAGGAATGTGTTAAGCGACACGAGGATTGGGAAGGATATCCTCAGATGATGATGTATTGATTGCATTTGATTGATCAAGATTTTGAAGCTTGATTTAGAACAAAAAATTTTTGCATGTTTTGATGTGACGTTGAAGCACACGTTAGATGTGACTGATATTAATCGCTTCAATTGATGTTTGATGAAAGATGAACCTTGATAAGGAATGTCTTCTTGTCAAAATATACCATGGGCTAGTGATTTATATTTTTGCTTACAAGTGCTTTGACCAATTTGATTATACTTTTGCCAATGTTTGGATCACCACATAAGTTGGAAGATATAGATCAAGATTTACTCCTGAAGCAAGATGTAAATATTTGCCCCATTTGTATTTTTGCTTACAAGTGCTTTGACCAATTTGATTATACTTTTGCCAATGTTTGGATCTCCATATAAGTTGGAAGATATAGATCAAGATTTACTCCTAAAGCAAGATGTAAATATTTGCCCCTAGTGTCTAGCAATGTATGGAATGCCATGGATGGATGCTTGGATAGGTGTATGGATGGATGGATATGGATTATCTTGCAATAAGATAAGGTGTTTGAACAAAGGAATGCTTCATTTAGATAGTGCTTCATGGCTTAAATAACATTGGGATAGGACAGGATCAATGAAAATGACTCATGTCAAGATGTTTACCATAAGCAAGTGTAATGTGTACACCAAACTTTGTCAAGTTCAAGATAATGTAGATAGATGGCAATGGGTTGGATAATTGGTTCATGGATGAATGGATTTATTATGGATGAGATGGATGGAATGTTGGATTTATTATGGATGGGATGAGATGCTTCTACTTGAACTGGCACATGTAGATGCTTGATTCTACACATGATGCCTGTTTGCCAGGTTTTCATCATGGTACCTGCCCAAAGCGCCACCATAGTGGTTTTCACTAGAGGATGATTTTTTTTCTTTACTGTTTTCAATCCTTCTTTTGATTTTTTTTTATTTCTTCTGTGAAAGATTTTAAGCTCACGTCAAACCACCTGGTGGTGTTCAAATAGATGCTTATGTCATAATGTGCCACTGATATCTTGCTTGAAGAAGTTTCCTCACAAAGATATGTGCACTTGAATGCAAATTTTGAGATTCCTGATCTACTTTGTTGATACCAGCGTTAAATTTGTCTTTGTGCTCACATCACAATAAGATTCCTTCTGAATCCTTATGGTGAAGGGTGGATGCCAATACATAGTTAATGTAAGAATTAGATATCATGCGTGGAGGTGTGGATGGAGTGTGTTTAGGAATAAAAGATGGATTGGTTGATAGTTTAGAACCTTTGACTCTCCAAACTTGGGAAAATGAGCAATAGTGGGTGGATAAGAAAGTGTGCATGAAATTAGGACCAACTGCTTGATATACTTTGTATGTTGCTTGAGAGGCTTGCTTTTTCCTTTGTGGACATCTTTGATGGATACTTTTCCCTTTTTATTTTTCCCCATAGTTTCTCTGACTAGTGGAGTTTGATAGGGATGATATTTCTTTTTATTTTTTGGTATCCATGTGTATTTTATTTCTCCATTATGCTCCTTACCTCTTTTTCTTTGATAACGTCCTTTGTGCTTTGATTCATATCCTTCTTTTGATGTTGGTCCCAATTTGTGGCTGGGGCAATGGGTGGATGAAGATTCGTGACGTGGATAGTTGTAGTATTGGCATCAGTTTCATCATAAGTATTTTTCATGCTCCTTATGTTGATGTTTGCTTGAGATATAGTTGCCCCCAGTATGGTGGTAGTAGCACCTTTGTTCCTTGATTCTGCTTGTTTTGAGATCTCTTGATCAGTAAGCATTCTCTAATAAATGACCACTACAGATGATGTTATTTCAATTTGTTGCTTTGCTAACTCTAGAATATCTTATTTTGTCTGACCTATTTCCTTGAGTGCATAATGTTGGATATCTTTATACATGATGTCCTTAGTTTGAATTTGGGATATATCTGATCCTGATGCTGACAAAGTTTTATTGTAGGAATCAATAACTTTCTCTTTTCATGTAATAATGTCAGGAGTAAAGGAATCTTGTTCTAAATGAAGATCATCTATGTGTCCATCCAAAGAAAGCATCTCATGGGTAGATGGAGGAGTATGTGCTATATGGATGTGATTTTCATTTGTGACATCTTGTATAGATAGGAGAGCATCCATTAGATCATCCTAGTATCTTGGAGATACAAATTTTTGATCTTGATTAATTTTGGAAATGTTTTTGACGTGCTTTGGATCAAGTTCTTCACATGGGTCAGTTTCAAAGGATGGATTTCTTACAAAGGGTTCTTGGATGTCTTCATTAGGCATGGGAAGTGGCTCAATACCCTCTTGATCTTTGAGTGGACTTGGATCAAATGTTGAGTTGAAGATTCCTTCAATATCTACAACCATGAGGTTGAAAGATGTCAATATGTCTTAGAAAGGACCATTGCTAGACTTTGGTGAAAGATGTTGATCATGCTTTGGAATAAATTCTTGAGATATGTCCTCTAACTCATCAGGTGATGTAGAGACATTTTCAACATGATCATTAGTCGATGGATCATGGATTGTGTCAATAGGATCAAATAATTCTAAAACCCCTTGAAATAGGTCATTGCCAAATATTGTTGAGGGGTTTGATCATGACTAAAGAGTAACTCTTGATGTATGTTGATTTGATCATTAGATGAGGTGGAAACATCTTCAAGGTACTCATTGATGGATAGTTGTGATGACTGATCTTTGAGATGGGGTGATTGTTTTTTTTGTTGAAGTTGTTGATCTTGATATCCAACCTCTTGACATTGGAGATATTGTTCTTGATGTGGTTGTGGACACAACTCAATGCTTTGATGACATAGTTCAACCAATGGAAGAATGTTTTGATTTTGGAGTGAAGATGTATCTTGGCTCAATAAGTCAATTAGTTTGGCAAGTGAAGCAAGTTGATCTAGCGAAATTTGGTCTTGATTTTTATTTTGACTCCCTTGATATAGTTGATTTGGCTTTTGTTCAAGCAGATTTGGAATGTACACTTGTGGTGTTTGTATGGGATCATGGACAAATTGATTTTGGACAATGTTATGATTTGGGATTATGTTTAGATTTGGCATGATAGGTTGAAATTGAACATTGTTATGGTTGGGAATCACATTGCCTTGATTTAGATAACTTTGATTTTGTATGGTGTTACCTTGACTTGGATTAATACATGGAGTCGTTATCATCTTGTTTTGACTTTGAACAACATTTGTATGATTCAAAAACATATCTATCCAAAGTTTACCAAGGGTGGACTTTAAATTTTCATGTTTGGTAAACTTGTACTTAGTATATTCACTTTTGGCATGCATGGATTTGGTGGGATAATATTGTTTTGTTGAAGACTCATGTATTGGTTGTTTGGTTGATAGATTTGTAGCTTTGGACTTGGATTTAAATCTACCATAGGGAAAGGTGTTCCAAAATTTAGATTGGGTATACTCACATTTGTTGTACCATTGAAGTTTGTAGGAGATAATGATCCCATGTATGGATGTATAAATATGAGTTTTGGTAATCCATTGGCATTGTAAGACTTTGATAGTTTGGTTGACTTAGATCACTCATGATGTATGGATCAAGTTTATATTCCATTTTCCTCTTGTGTTTTGAACTTTTTGACCTCTAAGGGATTTAGGACCAATGATGAGGTGAGGGATGAAAGGGGAAAATGATATGGGTGTTGAACTTTTAGGACCCTTGGGGAATACTATACTATAGGACTTTAGGATTTTTGATTTTTGATTTGATTTGGATTTGATTTTTATTTGGATAATGAACTAAAAAACCCTAAGATGTTGGATGTTATCTTGGAATAAACTTGTCCACAAGGTGATAATTTAACTAAGTGTATGAAGAAGGATTCATCTACACACACTTAGCTAAACAAGATGTTTTTTATTTTTATTTGAAAGGATTTTCCAAAAGTCTAGTATGAATGATTTTTCCAATGGTTCAAATTTTTTTTGTGAGATGGGATTTGATTGTTGTTTGAGATGGATGAAATGTTTGATTTTGATCCTAAATGAACCTAACAAGGACTTGTTTTGTAGACCAAGATATTGAGGAACATGTTTTTCTCTAAGAGTAGTTCAAACCAAAAGACCAATGTTTTCATGGAAAACTATAAGACAAAAGATAACAAGCACTCATGTGGGGTTCAATTGATTTAATCTTGGTTAATGAATTGCTTTTACCACAAACACTCTCTTGCTTAGCTTTTCAAACTATATGTCTAATGTACCAATTTCTTTTCATCCCACAAGGTCCATTATGTGGAAATCAAGAAGATCAAGGCAATAGTTCCCTAATGTTGACTTTAGTAAGAGCAAATTGAGATATAAATTGAAATACTTAGAAGCCTCTAAGGATGAAATCCCTAGGGACAAGCAGTAGAACTTGAATTTTGTTAAAGGTATTTGCTCCTCCTAAAGGGTTTGAAATTTGATGTTTATGTTGAATGTTTGTTTTCCAATGGTTTAGATCCAAGAAAAGTGTTTTGATTCCACAATCATGCACAACCCTATGATAGAATGAGACAATATTTGTTGAGTTCCCACTTGGATAAATGCAGCTACGCCTACTCTTAGTGGATGATTAGATGCTTGACCACACTGGCTCCCCTCCATGACACACACTTCTTGGGTCATCCAAGCATCAACACCCATGAAAAAATTCTTATCTCTACTAAGAGCCATAAAAAATGTGGGAAGGCTTCAGAACGATCATTCTTACACCAACAAATAGATAAGGATTTGGGCTTCTAAACAAGAAGTTCTAGTATAGGAATTTTGTTTGTGGGGGATCATCCATATGATAAAAAATCATTGCTACCCTTCTTTTCAGAACAATCCTCGTGATACTTGAACTTTCCTCAAGTACCCACACTTATATACAAGGTGGAAGTCACTTGGCTTTAGCGTGTTCCCAGTTGGTTCGTTCCCTGAGGTGATTACTTTTTCTCGCCAGGTAGACCCTCTAAGGGTAAACAAAAATGAGCAAGCACATCTGTATTTCGATCAATCTTCGTTTGCATGGACAAAGAGAGAACACAAACAATATACTTGTTTCACACTAGCAAGATTTTGTTCCATTTTAAGAGCCCAAATTGAAATATGGAGGCAATCTTTTATACAACTTAATGTCACCAAAATAAATTTTGATTCTCAAGATTGTCGTGAAGTGGGAAAGAAGTGCATACACCTTTTTAAATGAGATTACTTTGTGTAAAATATTACAAAACACAAAAGACACATGTTCATTTTAACCTTCAAAGTAAGAATGGGTTCTTTTAAGCACCAAGATTGAAATATGAAGTTTGCTTGTTCAATTGTTAAGGCCAAAAAAATGTGTAGTAAGTTTCCTAAGGTTCTTTTTAATCCCTTTGATTGTTATTTTTAATCCCAACTTAAAATTATTGAGTCCTAAAACTTGAAGATAACAAATCCTTAAGAATGAGATTATAATTGCTCCCAAAGTGTTTAAAAACACTTGTTACAATCATGTGATAATGCCTCTTCTCTCATTTCCATGCTCCATGATCCTTTAAAACCTGCAATACAAGCTCCAAATGTTAGATGAAATCAAGAAACAAGAAGATATGAGGGTTAGATAAATGATTAAGCATAAAAACCCTAAAATTTAGACCAAGTTTCATTGTGATTTGACATTAGGTGAAAATTTGAAAATTTAACTCTATAAAAGTTTATAAAAACCTACACCATTGGATAGATTATGAAATTCTACCCTATTTTAAAAAAAAAAACTTCAAAAAAGACCAAAATATGACCAAGATACGACCATTTTAAGATTGAGTGAAAAAGCAAGAAAACAAAGGCGACACCATTTGCAGTGGCATTGTTTGGGTCCAAACAACGACGCTAGAATGAAAGCGGCGTTGTTTGAAGATTTGAGCATCATTTTGGTGTAACTAGCAGCACTATTTGGAAAAGAAAAGACTAGAAATGCATCACAATTGGACCCAATGATGTTGTTTGACTTGGGAAGACAAAAAACATAAAAAACAACAAAATTTGACCAAAAAATGTGTTAATTTTGAAAGATTCGTCCTCCTTCTAGCGCCAAAATGTGAATGGTGATCTTATACCTACACAAACACAACAAACAATCACACAATTAGTCCATTATGCAAGTTAAATGAACATTCCCCATAGAATTCATTTGAAATGCACAAAATAAAAAATAGAATGAACACAAATAAAAGATATCAAATCCTATCTAATGCAAACAAATTCTCAATCCCATGGGGGAATTGGTGCCATTTTGATGTGGAAAATGGCCCTTTCCCAATCCCTTGTAAGCTTGAATGATGATTTGATGAATATTTGATGCTCCTTGGTTTAATTCATGCATAACCTAGCTATGAAAATGTGAAAATGGATGAACAATGGATGAGCAAATTCAAAATCTCAAGATAATGTCTTTGCATGAAGTTGTGGATCCAAAATCAAAGTGAGAGCCTCTTATTTATAGATGAGAATGATGGAGGATGAGGCAAAATGGATGAATGTGGGACTAAAGATAAACCAATGATAAAGCGCCACTTGTCAACATGCTATCGAAGAGAGTTGAAACACACTTTGGGAAATGTGCAAAGAGGGCGAAATTTGAAATTCAAAAGATGGCTTGAAAGATGAGATGAAATATGGAGTTAATATTACTTGGCTCAAGAAAATGACATGTAAGAGGCCTTTAATGCCTTGTTGGATCGACAAATACTATTGGGGGGAGATTTGAAATTTGAGGAATATTCCATCCTTTGATGCCTTTTTGAATGAAAAAAGGAGATTTAATAGATCAATTAAAATGATTTTCATGAGCAAGTTGCAAAAGTTAGAGGATTTGATGGATTAAGATTAGGATTAATCAGGATTTGATTAATTTAAAGGGAGATTAGCTGATTTGACAATTTTGACTTAGACTTTTGGATTAATTTAAATCAAACTGAGAGGAAACTGATTTTAGACTTAATTAAATAAGATTTGATTTATTTAATTAAAAGGAATAATGTTAGATTAAATCAAATAAAGATTAATTTATTTAATTTAATAGAATGACTTTAGAGATTAATTAAATAAAATGAATTATTTAATTAAAAGGGAAAAAATGACTTAATTAGATAAAATTGATTTATTTAATTAATGGATAAAATGTGATAAATTTAATTAAATAAAAATTATTTAATTAAATGGTTAGTAAAATAGATGATTCAGGATGAACTAGTGTTAGTAAATCAGAATCAGGTGTATAAGGTCAATTGGTATATTTTACTTGTCTAAAGTCATGTTACTAGCTACCTCGAGGATGTCCCATGAAGGATTTAGAGGAGCGATGACATCTCCTGACTCATCTTTTATCTAATTGCTTTATGCGGTTTGTCTTGACAAAAATACTGGGGGAACCTTTCCCTTAGTATGAGTTAGGACATTCCTTGTCTGTGATTGTTTGTTTTATAGATAGATGACCTTGCATACCTTGGTGTATGTCGTACCATGGTGTTTGTTGTCCATTTGTCATATTTTACCCTCCAATGATGATTAAATGCAAAATCCTAACATAACAAGATATATATATAAATTATCTCAACTAGCACTATCTCAACATCCATGTCTTCCATGCTAACATCCATGTCTTTTATGCCAAAATTCATCTTTTCTGCTCTAACATTTCTTCTAGTCTGCATCTTCATCATCCTTATCTATTTTCTCATATTCTCTTGTCCTTCATATTCCAGTTCTCTCATTGCTTTCGAGAGCACACTCATGTTCTTTGAACCTACCTGTCCTCTCGAGGGGGCATACTACTACCTCCTCGTCATCCTTTCTCATCCTACTTTCACTGGGACATATCTTTTTCTTTGACACGTGATAAAATGAATTGTATCAAAGAGGGGAAAATGTAGACACCTAGAAATTATCATTAGGCCTGTGAATTAATTATATCTCCTTCATCATCCTCGATAATTAAATAATCTTAATTATTTAAGTATTATCTAATCTTGCAAAGTCTTCTATTAATTAATTAATCGAGCAGTTATTTAATTAATTCATTTTATCCTTCTATCTTTTCTTTTGATTGATTAAATAAATTATTATTTATTTAACTATGTCACTAATATCTTTGACTTCTATAATTAAATAACTTTACATTTATTTAATTATCTATCATTTTCTACTATAATTAAATGATTCTGACAATTATTTAATTATTCTTTTTAGCCTCTTCTAACACAAATTAATTAAATTTTTATTTAATTAAATGACTTGCCTTTTCGCTCACCTTTTTTAATTAAATTTCTATTTAATCAAAAAGTGAACTCACTTTTTTCTCTTGAAATGAGATAATGTTTCCATTATTTCAAAATGTAATTTCCCTCTTCAAACTATGACTTTGTCAAAAAATCATTCAATTTCCTCTTTATCCTTCACTTATGATCTTATCTTGTCCTGTCTCGATTAATTATAGCCATTTATTGGACTAAAAATCTTCTAATCTTGACCGTCCATTTTCCATCCATCTCTCTATAAATACCATTGTCATTTATCATTTTGATCATCTAGAATTTGCATTTGTCATGCTAGTGAGATTAAAACTTTGATATTTTTCTTTGTCTTTGTCATAGGCTAGTTAAGTGCATACTCAAGAAAAATATGAGGGAAATTGTCATACTCAAGCAAAATGGAGAAGTGTAATGAAGGTGAATCAATTGTGGTGTGAAGAATTTTGGTTAGATTGTTCCATGTTTTTATGTCTTTATGCTTATTTGTGCTTCATTGTTTATTGGGGTTTTGATTTATATGCTTCATTGCCTAACCTTGGTAATTTTAGCTCTGATACAATAGGATGAGTGTACCACCAAGTCCTCAATGGGTCACTCCATTGCAAAAAATTGACCCTTCATCTAGACCATTAGTGGATTATCCTCTAGGCCTAGTTGAGTTTGATGGTGATACAAGTACAGTGCAAATAATGCAGTCTCCTCCAAGGGTCATAATTGAAGGACCCATTGACGACAAATTAATCATCAATTTTGAAATAGGTGGGCAAGTTTTGGATGACATCAAGGATTAGGCCTGCAATGAATTCATGCAAGATGACCAGTTCATCACAACTAAGTAATTCAAGGATTTTTCTCTCAAGAACAAGGGGAGGAATTACAACAGAGAGTTTTAGATAAAAGCATTTTAGAGAAATAAAAGAATGAAATAATTGAGGAATTTTGGAAGAATGTTGAGGATATTGATACTATAACCCCATAAAGAGGTAGGGTGTTAGTAAAGAATATAGTATGTATTCTCTTCCCATATGGGATATGTCATCAGTAATAGCATTTGGCACCATAAGGAGGTAGGGAGGTGAATATCCAATTTTGAGTTCAGAGGAGCAAGCTGGGGCCCTCTATTTTGGGTTTGGTTTTATATAGGAAATGAGACCTTAGCAATTTGGTCTATTTTCCTTAAAAAATTATTTATAGATTATAAATGATCCTAGTGAGCTCAATTTAAATCTCATAGTTAAGGGAATTGGCGATACAAGTGTTGTCCAAACAGTTTCCCTTATAGTAAATACAACCCTCTTCATTGAGGTAACATTGACAAAGTTGCAAGGAGACTTGGATAAGGCCAATTCAATATACCTAAATTTTCAAGAGCAATTAAACATGGCCACATGGCTAATTCCCCTCCATAGAAAATAAGTGAAGCCCAAGGGTCACAAAGAAATGAGAACCTAGTGCAAGAGAGTAGAATTTTGAAAGAAGAGCTCAAATAGAGAAAAGCAAAGGTCAAAGCAACAAAAGAGGGGGCAACAAAGAGAATTTCAAATTTTATGAACATTTTGGGATATAGGTTGTCAAACATTTTAACAACATTTTAGGAATGCATACTCAAGCCACATTCAAGTAAGAATGAAGCTGAAATGCTTCCAAGTCAGTTGGTCCCGTGGGGTCACTTTTTTGAATATTATTATCAGGAATCCCAATTTTGATTGTAGTTTGATATTTGATATTTTGAATAAATTAGATTTATTGGATGACATAGTTGGTCATTAAAATATGTATAGGGACCTTATGAGAAGGGAATTAAGTACCTTTGAAAGTTTTGAAGAGTTTTTCATGACTCCAATTTTGAATTAGGCATAAATAAGATCTTGGAAGGAGTGGATGTCCAAATTTGTAGATATCCCCACTCCCATGTACAATAAAATAAATAGTGGTGGAGAAATTGATGTAGAGTAGTTAAGCCTATGCATTGATTCACTTTCCAAATTAGAATAAATTATACTAGGTTTCTCTAATATGGTGCAAGTTTTTATTGGTGATTATTATAAGGCACACATGGCTAGAGTAAACCAATTCCTTCTACCTAGTATGGACACATCAATAGAGCATAATGAAGATAAAGAGGATGGTGGTGCAAAAAAATTTGAGTTGTGTTTCAATCTATCACCATCAATCATAACTAATGCATGGGCATGTTAGGAATGGAATGCAAGAAGTGTCCTATCATTTGTAGGGAGTGATTTTGAAGAAATCAAGTCCATATGCTAGTATAAATGCTCTAAAAGTTCTCCGACCACTTTTTGTGCAGTTTCTCTTTTTGCAATTATGTTTTATACTGTAAAAATGCTGTCATCGCCTAAGATTTTATCTTTTTATGACTTAAGAAGTAAATGAGGATTTTTTCTTGTTGCTTCCCTTATGTCTATAAAAGGGAATTTTGAGCCTCATTTTTAAGGATTTTGAGTCCTTAGTTATTGTAGTTTTTGTATAGTTTCAGGTTTTGTACAATTAGGTCTTCTAAAATTAAAATGAAAGATGTGTATACTTCCTCTATTAATGGCAAAAAATAACTTAGTTGTGCACATATGAATATATATTATACTATTTATGTATTCATATTGTAAGGCACCCTCTTGTGGATTTTAATAACATCAAAGATTTCATTATACATTTGCTATGATGAATGCTTAATTGACCAACATATGTTCAAGTAATAGATTAAAATTCTTTCATTTGAATACTTAAAGATGTTATTACAATATGATTGATTATTAGATTAATCTAGTATTATCACCTTATAGGTTTCTCATTGTAATATAGTAATATTGTATAACTGTTAAACTTATTATTAGATTTTTTGTCTAGAAAATTTGCATCATTTTGACTCTATAATGGATAAGGCACTGGCCAAACCTACTGATAGAACTCATTCCTAAGCTAAATCAAACTTAAATTTGAAAATTATATTTCCTTTATTTTTCTTATTTATGCTCACTCTGCACTGTCAATAAAATATAGAGAAAATAGAGGGTTTTGAAGATGATTTAGTGAATTAGATTCACCCTTTAAGATATCAATGTGAATATTATTCTCTGTCTAGCACCATTATAATTATGGTTCTATCTCAAATGATTTTATGCATAGTGGTACCCACCTTGGTTTTGTAGAGCCTTAAATGTAGAGGAGAACAAGTATAAAATCTATCTCCTATTTTTTGGCCACTAACCTAGGGTTCTTATGCATAGGATTTAGCTAAACCTTAGAGAAACCTGGATAATTAGTTGGAAGCACCAACACCATCCTAGAAATCAAAAAATAATTATTTAGAATAAGACTCTCCATTATAATACAATAATACACAAGATAAGACCATGTTAAAACATCCTTAGGTATGTCCTAATCATGCTAATATCCCTTTCCAAACTATGAAGTTTATTCAAGTGCTAACTACCTCACATAAGAAAGAAGGGAAAAAATGTCATAAGAACATGCTACAACTCTAGATATCTATTAGAATGCATCCCAATACTTATATAAATCTCCTCAGAAACATTGGTGACCAAAAAAGATAAGATTGCAACATCCATAGAACACTAACTTTGAATCCCAAACTGTGAGACCATATCTTCAACAATGGAGGAATGTGAAGCATTCTCCCAAATAGTTTTCAAAGAAACTTCCTAAACCAAAAACATCTAGTAACTTGCAGAGGCTAGGACTTCCTTTCAGCAACATATACTTTATCAAGAACAACATGAGAGAGCATGGAACATACTATAGAACATCAACAACATCTCTCCATCATCAACAATACTTCTAATCCTCATCTTAATATATCATTATGAAACCAAATCTGCTGACATTAACAATACTTAGTACTTATAATTTGATTAATATCAAACAAGGCATGAAATATAACCATGAACTTCAACAACACCATCATACATAAATGTTATCCCAAACAAAAGTTTGACAATAGTGACAACTAATGCAACAATCTTCTAAAGGGCTGAAAACCATGTCAACAATCTCACCAAGGAAAATCTTCTCAAGTGTAATGAAAATTAGGTACCAACAATCTCACAAGAATTTGTAACAAACTCACCAAGTGTTGACATCAAAGAAAACCAACAATCTCCCTTACTTCTTAGGTACTGATCAACAATGACAACCACAACCAGTTAACCAAGTGTTAACATCAATGAAAACAACTACCAACAACCTCCCCCTTTGGTATTGATGGAAAAACACACTTTCTTACTTTCCCCCCTTGACATCAAGGACAAAGGGCCACTCGTGCATCTACACAAAACAACAGTACATACTCTGACTTCAAGAAAAAAGGTCAAAAGGTCTTAAATTGAAACAACACATTCTCCTGCTTTGACCAACATCACTTCCTTCTCAACAACTTTCTGAACTCCCCCTTACTAACAAATCCTCTTGAGAGGTAGCACACATTGATCTAGGAGAAAAAGATATGAAATGAATTTCACCCCTTGGAAAGATGCACCATTTATGCATCTAGTTAGAACAAGTAGGGGAAATAACCCCTAACTTCTACTGGAGATACTCAAAAGTATCCTTTGAAAGTTCCTTAGTGAAAATGTTTGTAATCTAATCCTTGGTAGGCATATACTCTAGTCTGACTTCATTCTCTACAACCTTCTCTCTTAGAAAGTGCTACTCAATAGAGATGTGTTTAGTTCTTGAATGCATTACAAGAAAACACTAGATTTACATTGAAAATCCAATGAGGGAAAAACCATGATGAGAGTTAACTCACAATATAAAATCTCACTACTTACAAAATAAGACTCACTACCAAAAATGATTTGCAAAATAAGGTGCACAACCTTAGAGAAAGATATAAGAGAAAATTAGAACTAAAAAAACACACATCTTCAGGGGCAAGATACAAGGACCTAATGAGATTCACTATCTCAGAGTAGGATATATGAAGATTATGAAAATTGCAATATTTGTCAACGCAACAGTTTGCTAACTAAGGTGTTAAAGCATATATGATCTTTCTTCCACACACTTTTGTACTTCTTCTATGGGATATTCAATACATTCAAAACACACACAATTCCACACTTTCTCACATATGGCATTTGAAATGTTCTTGCATTTATATCAATCACAAGACTTCAAAACATCAATTAGGTTGGCCAAAAGAAAGATAAATAATGGTTTCAACAAGTCAGCCACAAAAAAATAGTGTGGTACTATCCAAGAGAAAGAGAGGACAAAAAAACTCTTATTAATTCTTCTAATGTGATCCAAAATACTTCACATGCTAGCGTACATCAACCCAAGTCAGTAACAAGGTAACATGTAGATGAAACATGAAGCAAATAACCAATCAGCCCAAAAACATAACTCCAATAGAATTTGCTTAATGTGGTTCATGCCAAGATAGGTCAAGACCCAAATTCACCTTAATACAACTTCATATGCTGACACAAACCCTCAAGCACAAAGCACAAGAAAGATGAAAAACCCTATTGGTTAGATATCCATAAATGACCCAAAAAACAAACTCAAGACACAATGCAACAATAAGAAGATCAACCAACAACATGTAGATCACATGGGTGAAAGGAAGCCAGGTGAGCAGAAATAACTCCCTACATTAATCTAAGTAGGGGAGAGTTACAAAATTTTGTTTTAACACCTTCAAATAGTTACAACAATAGAAGCACATAGAGAATAAATGAATAGAATAGTAACAACACATATAACAGTGAGACCAAATATACACAGGCCTTCTTCTACAAGTGCTTCAAAATGAACACCCATTCTAGAGTGATATCGGAAGAACTTCGTTACTTGTAAAAAAACTATGCATTCTACAATGAAAGGAATACATTTTATAGAGAATTCAAGGCAAGAGAGTCTTCTAGAAGATGATTTGTGTCCAAATACATATTGCATAATATCCCTTGCCATAGATATGCATTCAGACACTTGTACTAGATTCCATTAAACCTCTTACAATTGTCATACATGAAAATATTCTCTCTCCCAGCTTGGGTGCCCAAAATGTGCTCATAATTTCTTATGGAAGATGCCTTACAATTTCCATAGAATATGTCATAAATCTGCCAGAAAATCTATCATAGAATTTGTAAGAGAATTTGTCATAACTAACTAAAAATAGTCGATTCTCTTACATCCTATCATAACCCAACTTGGGTGCCAAATTTATACATGCAAGAAGATGCCTTATGATGCATCATAGAATCTGTCATTGGTCAAAGATTCCAATGGGGATGCCACCCAGATGGTGGGTCCCAATTTGTGACATGACACCATAGGCAATTAAATAATACAAATTAATACAATAATACATCAATTAAATCAATATTAGGACTATAAGGTTGAGAAACAATAATCCCAACATTCTCCCACTTGTCGAAGACCTGTCGAGAGTCATATGAAATCATCTTCTTAGGGCCTCAAGGCCCATATAATCAAAACACCATCTAAAATTCTCTGTTCTTACTAGTTTCGTTAGTGGATCTACAATGTTCACGAATGTGTCAACCTTTTCCAAGTTCATCTTTCCATCTTCTACCATATCATGAACAAAATGATATTGAACATTGATGTGCTTTGTTCTAGCATGGAAGGTAGGATTCTTTGCTAGGAAAATCACAATTTAACTGTCAAAATAAACAGTGATCTATCTTGCATCTAAACCAATATCAAAATAGAATCTCTTAAGCCAAATAGATTCCTTACAAGCGTGAGTGGCTGCCATATACTTTTCCTCTGTCATGGACAACGTGACTACAACCTGCCGCTTACTCATCCAATTGATAGCACCACCAAACATCATATGTCACCTACCCAATTTGAATCCAAATATCCATGAATGCTCATAGAATGCTGAGGTCCAGGAGGATAACCATGAAAACACAAGGAATGCTTAGAAGTACCCTCTAAATATCTAAACACTCTCTTAACCACATCCCAATGCACCCATCTAGGATTAGCCATAAAATGGCTAAGGACTCTGACTAGTTGGGAAATGTCTATTCTCCTACACACCATCACATACATCAGACTACCAATGATACTTGCATATGGTACTTTAGTCATGTACTCCATCTTAGTAGGAGATTTTGGACAATCATTCATAGAAAGCTTCATCCCCTACATCACAGGAACAACTAACTGTTTGCAATCTACCATGTTGAATCTATCCAAAACTGAGTTTACATACTTGCTCTAGCTTAACCAAATCTTTTTGTTAGCTCTGTCTCTCATGATTTTCATTCCCAGAATTTAACTAGCTGCACCTAGGTATTTCATCTCAAATTGTGCTAACAAATGAAACTTCAAATCTTAAATCATACTCTTACCAATCCCAATAAATAACATATCATATGCGTATAGGACAATAATGAGAATGTGACCATTACCAGTTTTAAAGTATATACAATGGTCAGATTTAGATCTCTAAAATCTTAATGACAACACATAGGTATCAAACTTCTAATACCACATTCTAGGAGACTATTTCAAACTATAAAGAGACTTCTTAAGTTTTCAAACCAAATTTTATTTTCCTTCTTCAATGAAAAGTTCTGGTTGTGACATGTATATCTCTTCCTCCAAATCACCATGAAGGAATGATGTCTTCACATCCATCTATTCCACTTCTAAATCATATGCTACTGCAAGTGACAATAGAAGCCAAATAGATGTCAAATTTTCTATAGGAGAGAATATCTCCCCATCATCAATTCCCTCCACCTAAGAAAACCCCTTAGTGACCAACCGTTCCTTATACTTCTCAACACTGCCATCAGAACCACACTTTTTCTTGAAATCCCATTCACAATCAACATGTTTACAACTAGTAGGAAAAGGTACTAGATCCCAAGTCTTGTTTTTTCTTTAAAGAAGCCATCTCTTCATCCATGGCTTGCATCCAATAATATGAATCACTCATACCCAATGCCTCTCTAACTGTCCTAGGCTCATTAGTGTTAGTAATCAAGGAAAAATGCAACTAGAATCCAATAATGAATAACCAAACCTTTTCGGTTGCCTCCTAACTCGTGTAGAACTCCTCAAAGGCTAAGGTTGAGGTTCTCCTTCTTCTTTAGAACTTTAGAGGTACTTGATTTTTCCTCATCATCAGGTCCAATAGGAGTACATAGTTCTTCTTTCTTCAAAGTAGGTGGAATATGAAGTACCTCCTTATTCTGTTTCTCCTCCTTTCCTAGCTACAACTCAACAGTAGAAGGTTTCATCTCTCTGAAGATCACACTTCTACTATAGAGAACCTCCTGAGCTTCTAGATCCCAAAGCATGTACCCTTTTCACATTGACACCATAGCTAATAAAGATACACTTAACAACCTTGTTCTCCAACTTCTACCTATTCTCAATCAAAACATGAGCATAAGCCTCACAACCAAATACTTTGAGATGTCTCATTGAAGTATTTTTACCAGACCATGCCTCCATGGGTGTTTTTCCAACAAGAACTGATGTAGGAGATCTATTGATCAAATAACATGAAATGGCTACTACTTTAGCCCAAAACTTCTACCCAAGACTAGTACCACTCAACATACTCCTAGCCCTCTCCATCAACATTCTATTCATCCTCTCTATAACTCCATTTTGTTGAGGATTATAGGGAGTAGTTTTATGTCTCTCAATCTCATGCTCTTTACATAACTTGTCAAACTCTATGAAACAAAACTCACCACCATTATCAGTCCTCAAACACTTAATCTTTCTACTAGTCTAATTTTCTACCAAGGCCTTCAACTCCTTAAATTGACTAAAGACTTTAGCTTTACTTCTGAGGAAATAAAAAAGTGTCCTTTTACTGTAATCATCTATGAAAGAAAAAATATATACAGATTTTCAAAAACATCTAAATGAACATAGTCCAAAACCCTAGAAGACTTATGAGAACTAGAGTAAAAAGAAACACGACATTTTTTTTCATATACACAATATTTGCAAAATTCAAACTCAAGATTAAAATCATCAAGGCCTTCAACAAGGCTCTTATTTTTTAAGGTTCTAAGACCATTCTCACTAATGTGACCAAGTCGTTGGTGCCCTAACATTGTCTTCTCTACAGGAAGCTTCATTTCCATGGAATGAGCACCCTTAGGTACCCAAAATGGATGACCATTGGATGTAGCTACAATATGCTTCTTCTCTACATGATCTGATGGTGAGGATGAAGAATCCAAAGATCTCTTCTTTGGTACATCGGAAGAACTATTGCATTTTATAGTGCATGCATCAAGTTGAAACAAAGTTCCAATACAAACACCCTTAGCCAACACCATAGCTCCTCTAGTCATCTTACATCCTCCACCAGAGAAAACAACTTACACTCCTGAATCATTCAAGTTACTTACAAAAATAAGGTTTCGTGTCAAACTTGGGATATGTAAGAGACCATCAATCCCCTTCACTCTTTCATCAAGAAATCTAATTTTGACTCTTCCATGGCCAATAATCTTCAAGTGAGAGTCATCACCTAGGTACACCTCTTCGCCATTGTACTCCTCATACTTCGAGAACCAATCTCTATGAGAAGTCATGTAAAAGGATGCGCCCAAATATATCAACCACACATCATCCGATGCATGGGCTGCCAAGGATGTAATAAATGCTTCTCCATCATCTTGAGATGATTTCTCAGATTTGAAATTAGAGAAATACTTGTTTTTCTTCTTCTTCTCCTTCTTGCAATATTTTTTAATGTGACCAGTTTCACCATAGTTCCAACATTTTTCCTTTGAATTCTTACTAGGAGACTTAGATCTCCTTGGAGACTTTGAATTATATTTCTTGTCTTTCTTTTTGCCTCTCTCCTTTTGTCTTCCATGAATTGCAAGGGCCTCCTTGGCCATCTTAGAAGACTTCCTTCACATCTCTTCAGATAATAATGAGGCAATGATCTCATCCATCTTGAATGTGGAAATAGTGCGTCCACTAACCATTACAAGGTGATCCCAAGAGTCTGAAAACAAACACAAAAGGAGCATACAATGGTCTTGTTCATCAATCTTCTCTCCAACGAAACCCAGTTGTGCAACCAACAAGTTAAAAGAGTTTAGATGTGTTAAACAAGACAATTGAGAGGGGGGTGAATCAGTTGTAGCAAATTTAACCTTTAAAAATTTCACCAGAGATTAGATCAATTATCATTCACAAATCCTTTACTCTGCTTATATGTGATTAATCATTAAGTGCAAAAGAAAAAACTAAAAGAAGTAAAATCATACACACAATGACACTAGATTTACATGAAAAACCCAATAAGGGAAAAACCATGGTGAGGATTAGCTCACAATATAGAGAATATCAAAATTGAATAGAAAGGCTCATTGCCAGAAAAGCTCAATGTCAACATAGGACTCAGTGTTCAAAACAAGACTCACTATCTAGTAAGGGTTAACCACCCAGAAGGCCCACAACCACAAAATTATAAAAGAAGACAATAGATATTTGTTACAGAGAGAAAAAAAATCAATCCAATGAATATTTCCACCACAAATTTCTCACACACTTGTAGAAATGCTTGAATGATAGGGTACACCTTCATCTCACTACCTCCAAAAACATGCCACTTGAATTTCCCATTGATCTACTCAAACTTTAATCACACACACACACTATTTCACATCTATCTCACATTTATCTTGCTCTTGCATCCATTCACCTCTTTCTCAAACACCTCAACTTATATTTATACCATCTTCAACCTTGAAACATATCCAAATTCGGCCACACACCATTTGCATTTAGAAATTCAAATTAGGTCAGCACCAAAACATTCTATAGTAGAATTAGAATGAGGGTGACCCAAACACACACTTAATGAGGACCAAAATAAGTCCCAACATGCCTCAACATGCTTCCATGATCTTCGTAAGTAGTGTTTAACACAAGGTCATCCAATACCAATGTAAAACACATAAATCAATTAAGCACACTCAATATTAACACAATACAATCTTTCCTATCAACAAATTTCATTTGAACATGACCTTATAAACTTATCTTGAGAATCGTAAGCCATAAAACTTGACCAAGAAGAAATCTGAAACAACTATATTTCTCCCAGACCTCAACTAGATACATAGAAAAAAATGGTTCACAACTAGTGAACATAACTTGCACTATACAAAGATCTAGAAACCCAAAATCTAGATATACAAACTTCCAATAATCATGAACAATACCTCATATTCTCACTAGCATAGCAACACATTTCAAAGAAAAACTTGGAGAAAATATTAAATACCTATGCAACCTTTCTTTATTACAATTTTTCTCAATATCCTTGACATATACATCCAATAACCAACATACATGACATCAATGGCAATGACAACCAGCTGACTAGTTGACATCAATGACAACACCTTCATATTTTCTAAAAATCTCCCCCTTTGTCATTGATGGAAACACATGATGTGAAAAATCATCAAAGACAACACAACAGCTCTGAACACACTTTCTCATGATTTTGTTTTCTCCCCATTAGTAAATAAAATTTTTCACTTGATACTCTCTCCCCCTTCGACATCAATGGAAAAGGAAAAATAAATTTAACATTTTTTTCCCCATTGACATTAAGAACCTACCAATACTAAATACTCCCCCTTAGGAGTATACCCAAATAGCTGCATAATGACAACACAAGATACTACCTGCTCCCCCTGAGAAGTAGCCACCAAACATCAGTCTAGAAGAAAGATAGATCCATAGATCTACCATACTAATGCATTTCCATATGCATATAATTCAAGAAGGGAGGGGAAATGACCCCTAACTTCTCTTGGAGACACTCAAAGTATCTTTAGGAAGAGCCTTAGTAAATATTTCAGCAATCTAATCCTTTATATGTACATACTCAAGCTTCTCTCTCAAAAAGTGATACCTGATAGATATATGCTTTGTCCTTGAGTGCATCACTGGATTCTTTGAAATGTTAATTGCACTTGTATTATCACAGAAGATAGAAATGGGATCTTCATACATTACTTTGATATCTTTCAATGTATGTTTTAACTTTCATCCATAAAACTTGTGTACAACAAGATGCTACAACAATATACTCAACTTCTACAATGGATAAGGAAACTAAATCTTTCTTTTTACTGAACCATGACACCAATCTGCAACCAAGAAATAATGCACCACCACTTGTACTTTTTCTTTCATCAACACAACCTACCCAATCTACATCTGGATAAGCACTTAGTGTAAAATCAATATCCATAGGATACCACAAGCCATAATCCAGAGTGTCATTCAAATATCTGAATATCCTCTTAACAATAGCAACATGTTTTTCTTTAGGGTCTTCTTGAAATCTAGTCATAAGACAAACCACATGCATTATATTTGGTCTATTAGCAGTTAAATACACCAGTCCTCCAATCATAGATCTATATTTGCTCTGATCAACCTTAGGTGAATCAACATATTTACTCAATTTGTAGTTAATCACCATTGGAGTGCATACCGATTTGGAACCATCCATTCTAAACTTCTTCAACATCTCTTTTAAATATTTTAACCATGAGATAAAAATCCCTTTTTCTAATTGATTGATTTACAACTAAAGAAAGAAATTCATCTCACCAAACATAGACATCTCAAAGTCTTTTTGTATTTCTTCAACAAACATTTTGTACATTGTTTCATTTCCTCCAAAGATATTATCATCAACATATAAAACTACTATCAAGATCTTGTCATTTTCAATTTTGAAATACAAATTACTATATGTCGTACCTTTATTGAAACCTTCTTGAATCAAATATGTGTTCAACCTTGCATAGCAAGCTCTAGGAGCTTGCTTCAATGCATAACCTTCTTCAATCTATAGACCATATCTGGTTGATTTGACAATTGAAATGATTTTGGTTGTTCCATGTACACTTCTTCCTCCAATTCACCATTTAAAAATGTAGACTTTACATCCATATGATAAACTTTAAAGTCTTTATGTGTAGAAAATGCCAAAAACATTCTAATTGCTTCCATCCTTTCCACTAGAGAAAATGTCTCCTGAAAATATATACCTTCTACTTTTGAGTAGTCCTTACACACAAGTCTTTCTTTATTTCTAACCATTTCTCCATTCTCATTCAACTTGTTTCTAAATACCCATTTTGATCCAATTATGTTTTTATGTAGCGGTCTAGGGACCAATTCCAAGGTTTGATTCTTCTCAACCTATATAAGTTATTCTTCCATAGCTTTCACCCAATTCTCATCTTTATATGATTCACTTATTGTCTTAGGTTCAACTTCGGAAAGTAAACATAAATTTATTTCACTAGTAGTAGCTCTGCTTCTTGTCAATAATCCTTTCCTCTTGTCTCCAATGATTTGACTTTCTGAATGATTCTTTTGCACATATTTAGGTGTCTTTGGGGACACCACTAGAGATTCTTCTTCTTCATTCTACTTTTCTTGTTCTTCCACAACTTCTTCAACTTCTATGCAATCAGGTTCATTCGATACATATCCATCAACTTTAATTGAATTCTTCAATGATTCATCCACCTTGACATTTGTCCCCTCTACGATCTTTCTTAGCCTTTTATTGAAACATCTATAAGCTTTGCTTCTAGTAGAGTATCCAAGGAAGATACTCTCATCACATATAGCATCAAATTTCCCTAAATCTTCTTCATCCCTTATGATATAACATTTGCTTCCAAATACCTTGAAATACTTGACAGTAGGAATTCTTCCACACCATAGCTCATAGGGGGTCTTAGTATTGTTATCCTTTGCTTGAAACACATAAACAACAGTATGAGTGGATTTTCTCCAGTGAACTTTTGGTAGACCTGCCTCTGTAATCATTGATCTAGTAGTTTCCTAAATCATCTTGTTCTTTCAGTCAATAACTCCATTTTGCTAAGGAGTTCTAGGAATAGACAATTTCCTCTTTATTCTATGAACTTCACAAAACATGTTAAACTCATTGGAGGTGAATTCACCACCTCTATTAGACCTCAAACATTATATTCTCAATTTTTTTCATTCTCAAACATAGCCTTAAATGCCTTGAATCTATCTAATGCATCATAATTCTCTTTGAGAAAAGTAACCCATGTATATCTAGAGTAATCATCAATTAGAAGCATAAAGTACCCGTCGCCTTGTAGACTTATTACTCTTGTAGGACCACAAAGATCTATATGAATCAAATACAATAGTCCAGTAGTAGATTGTTCCTTTGACCTAAAGCAGTTTCTCACTTTCTTTCCAAACTGACAATCTTTGTAAACAACATTAACATGTTTTTTAATCCTCAATAAATCTCTTATAGCTTGCACTGCACTAATCCTCACCATGTTGTTAAAATTCATATGAAACATCCTCTAGTACCATAACCAACAGTCATTAATCTGAGACATAAAACAATGTCCATCAACACCCTTAAGTTGGTAAATATTTCCTTCAGACTTCTTTCTTGCAATAATCACTATTCTAATTCCTTTCCTAATTTCACATCTCTCATCCTCAAATACAAGATTATATCATTTACTACACATTTTTCCAACAATCAAGAGATTATGCCTTAAACCCTTAACATAGTAGACATCATCAGTATTATGATTGCCATCAAAACTGAATGAACCTATCCCACAAATCTTAGCACCAATATCATCTCCAAACTTAACTAAGTGTCTATCATTTTTTTCAAGTTTAACAAACTTACTCTTATCACCGGTCATGTGATGTGAACAACCACTATCAAAAACCTAGTATTTATTTTCCTATTTAGAATGAAGAGAAAAAATTACAGTATCTTCCACTTTCTTTGGAGCACTTTCATTTACTTGTCTTTCAATATTAGCAGAAGTAGATTCATCTTTTATAGCTAGGAACAAGCATTCATTTTCATCAAAATCTCCATAATTAAATTCTTCATCAGAAATACCAACATCTTCATTCACATAATATGCTCTCTTAATCGTCTTCCCTTTGTTTTCTTTGCTTAATCTATGTTTATTCTTTTTAGCTCTTTCCAGACATCTCGAAGCATAATGACCTATTCCTCCACAACTAAAGAATTTAAAGGGTAACTTACCTTCATACTCATTAGAGCCCTTTTTCATACTTTTTACAAAGTTAGCTTCTACTTCATTGAGGTTCTCTTCATCTGGATCTTCAAATTTTGTAGCCTTGAAAGAAGTTTCTATCTTGGATCGATTTCTCAAGCTAGACTTTGTCATTTCAAATGATGTTAGAGTACCTAATAACTGATCTTTAGTATAGTTTTTGTAATCTATAAACTCCTCAATAGCAGATACCTCTTCACTATATGCATCAGGGAGAGTTTTGAGAATCTTCTTTGCAATCCTAGATTCATCCACTGTAGCACCAAGTCCTCGAATTCCACCTACCAACTAATCCACTCTTTGTACATAGGATTTAATGTTCTCATCTTCAAACATATGTGAGATCTCAAACTGTGCCTCCAATTTCTGCAACTTTTCTTCTTTGAACTTTTCAACTCCTTCATGAATCTTTTCCAATGCCTCCTAGACCTCTTTAGCAGTCTTCAGATTTTGAAATTTAATCAATTCGGAATGTGAAAGACTATTCTTTAGAATGAAATTTTTCTTATAGTTTGCTTCATGCACCTTGATTTCATCAGCTGTACTTAGACCATTAGGAGGAGAAGTGTATACAGTCTTATAAAATTTCTCAATATCATATCCATCATACTCCATATATACTTCCATCTTTATTTTCCATAGGGCATAATTAGTCCCATCACACCTAGGACACTCAATAGTGATCTTGCTCGCCATCTTGGACCTTCCTTAAGTGGTTAAGCTCTTCTCCAAGGAACCAAGCTCTAATACTAGTTATTGAACAAGACAACTAAGAAGGGGGGTTGAATCATTTGTAGCAAATTTAACCTTTAAAACTTTCACTAGAGATTAGATCAATTATCATTCACAAATCCTTTACTCTACTTATGTGATTAATCATTAAGTGCAAAAGCAGAAACTAAAAGAAGTAAAATCATACACACAATGACACTAGATTTATGTGGAGAACCTAATAAGGTAAAAAACATGGTGAGGATTAGCTCAAAATATAGAGAATATCAAAACCAAATACAAAGGCTCATTGCCAAAAAAACTCACTACCAACACAGGAATCACTGTATGAAACAAGAATCACTGTCTAGTAAGGGTTAACCATGAATAAGGCTCACTTCCACAAAATTACAAAAGAAGATAGAAGATATTTGTTACAGAGAGAAAAAAACTCAATGCAATTTATATTTCCACCACAATTTGCTCACACACTTGTAGAAATTCTTGAATGATAGAGTACACCTTCGCCACTTGAATTTCACACTGATCTACTCAAACTCGCATCACACACACTATTTCACATCTATCTCGCTCTTGCATTCATTCACCTCTTTCTCAAACATCTCAACTTATATTTATACCATCTTCAACCTTGAAAAACATCCAAAGTCAGCCACCCACCATTTGCATATACAAATTCAAACTAGGTTGGTGGCAACAAAAAAACATTCTATGGTGGAATTAGAATGAGGGTGACCCAAACACACACTTAATGAGGACCAAAATAAGTCCCAACATGCCTCAACATGCTTCCATGATCTTCGTAAGTAGTGTTCAACACAAGGCCGACCAATACTAGTGTAAAACACATAAATCAATTAAGCACACTCAACCTTAACACAATCCAATCTTTTCGGTCAAAAGATTTCATTTGAACACAACCTCATTAGCTAATCCTAAAAACTGCAAGTCATAAAAATCAAACAAGGAGAAATCCAGAGCAACTATATTTCTCCCAGACCTCAGCTAGATACAAAAAAATCATGATTCACAACTGGTGAACATAACTCGCATTGTACAACGATCCAAAAACCCAAAATCTGGATATAGTAGCTTCCAATAATCATGAACAATACCTCATATCTTCATTAGCATAGCAACACATTCTAGAGAAAAACTTGGTGCAAACACTGAATACCCACAACCTTTCTTTATTACAATTTTATCAATATCTTTGACATATACATCCAATAACCAACATACATGACATCAATGACAACAACAACTAGTTGACTAGTTGACATAAATGAAAAAAACTCCATATTTGCAACAAGATGATCTACCATGGATCCTCCATCTTCCATTTTCAGAGAATACATCGTCTTTCTCAGGAAAAACTTGTTTACTAGGGATTTAGCCTAATAGACATCACCAAGCTTCTTCCACAAAGAAGTAGAAGTTTTATCTTTATGGAAATTAAGGAGGATGAAATCAACCAAATAGAGTCTAATAAGACCCTTGGATTTCCTATCCATCAGATTCCATCCTCTTGTTTCATGCCTTGTGGCATGGTTCCCAGATGTAGGAGCATACGGGTGCACGAACAATCTTGCACAACTAGAACAAATATTTTTTTTATGTTTGTGTTTTGCTTTAATTTTTTTCTTGCAAAAAAAATTATTTTAAACCTTCAAATCTTCCAACACATTAAATTTTAATGTTGGGATTGTTGTGAGTGGGTATTTATTGTAAAATTGTAACTCCATTCTTAAAAAAAAATTGAAATTGCATTTTTTTGGAGGATTCAAAGGATGGGTGTTAATGGAATGGAGAGAGTGGGTGTAAGGAGGGAAGAGAATTTTTGAATGGTAATTTAATTCTCAAGCTAGGAAGAGGAAAACCATGTCCAAGAAGGGGTGAGAGAGAATTCTGGAAGTTTGACTAGCAGGGTAGAGGAAGAGGGTCATAATTGTGAGACCCAGTCTAAGTAAAATGGACATAACTTTCTCATACTGAATCAAAATAAATAATTTCAAAATGATCTAGAAAGATGGGAATGAGGCACATCAAACCCAAAAACCGTTTTAGAATATTCAGAGCAATGAAGGAGCATTGTTGAATAGAAAGTGACGGGTTTTAAGAAGCTTCTGGTGGAGAAAATTGATGTTGGGAATGTGAGAGATGGTGGTTGTTTTGAAAGGAAGATGTGATGTCAATTGATATGTGTTATAGGTTCCTTTTGGTGTTAAAATAAATAAATAATCAGATTTTGGGTTTCCTATAGGTGTTTTTAGAGAAAATGAAGTTCGTTTGTGTTTACCTATAGATTGGTGTTGCAAGATTGGCATAGTTTGGCATATGAGGAAGCTATTGTATATCAAAGTTGTTGCAGACATTATGGAATGCAATAAAATTTGAATGTGTTGCATTTTTTTTGGGTTTTACGAATTTTTTTATTATAGTAGAGATTATGTTGCATTGTGTTTTTGAGCAACAATGTTGTGCTTGCATCAAATGGTATCAGAGCCAGTGATCTTGAGTGCATAAGCAGAGTGCCAAATGTGAGACAACTTATGCCAGGATGTGTGGGTGAGGATTAAAGTTGTTTCAAAGCTCCAAAGGTTTTTGTAGGTGTGTGGATTCTTGCAGCCGTGGAGAGTTGAGAAGACAATAATTTCATAGAAGAAGAGGTTGAGAGGATTTTAAGATGCCTCTAAGAAGGATAATTCCTAGAAGAATAGAGCAAATGCTAGAAGACTTTCACAATGAAATGATAAATGAACTAAGAAACATTGCTAGAGGTTTGAGAAGAAATCCAGAGCAAGAGGATGCAAATGCTAAAGATGAGGAAGCTGTAGATGAAGAACCTAAGAGGGAAAATGAGAAGCCAACAGATGAAGGAGAAGAAAGATTTCTGAGAGCAATAGCCCAAATCAGCAAAGGCCATAAAATGGAAGTCCCTAATTTTTCAGGCACATTGAATCCTAAAAAATCTAATAGATTGGATTGGAGAGTTGGAAGATTATTTTGAGTTTGAGAATATTAAAGACCCATAAAGGGTAAGATTGGCACAAACAAAGCTCAAGGGACATGCTGCATTGTGGTGGAAAGAGTTACAAAAAGAAAGAGTGGAGAATGGTGAGATGAAGATAACACAATGGAGACAGATGGTTGCTAGATTAAAGGAAAAATTTATTCCAAGAGATTATGAGTTGGAGTTGTTTAAAAATCTTTAAAATCTGAAATAGAAAGACATTAGTGTGAAGGATTATATAGAGGAATTTTACAAGATGGTAATTAGGTTAGGGCATCATGAAATGGATAGAGAGAAGGTGGCTAGATATATAAATGGACTTAGATTTAATATCCAGGATAAGATGAGTATGTTGAAGATTTCTATTGTTGAAGAGGCTTACCAGTATGCTTTGAAAGTGGAGGAAAATGTAAATAGAAGGAAAAAAAGTAATTCAAGAGGAAAGGGGAAGATAGCAACAAAAAAAGGACAACCAAGCAGCTACAAAGGGGAGAAAACTTTTGAAGAAATAAACTCAAAATGGAACAAAGGAGCATAAGGAAAAGAGTATTCAACAAGTGGATGTGGTAGCAGTAGTAGAGAGTTCTTGGGAAAGTGTTTCCAATGTGGAGAAATAGAACATAGAGTTTATAAGTGTCCACAAATACACCAAGAAACTTGTAAAAGAAGTGCAACAAGAAATCACATGGTGTAGGAAGACAAGGAGAGTGTAGCATCACTAGAGGATGTGGTAGAACTAGAGCATGGAGAATCCCTTATGTTCAGGAGAGTATTGGTGAATCCAAGAAAAGAGGAGAATGGACCATCTCAGAGAAGGAGTCTCTTTTGTACCATATACAAATTAGGAGGTAAGTGTTGTAAGATCATTGTAGATAGTGGTAGTACAAATAACTTGGTTTCTAAAGAGATGATAGAGAAACTAGGATTGAAGAGGATTAAGCATCCAAATCCCTATAAAGTAAGTTGGCTGCAAGAAGATCATGAGTTAGAAGTGAAAGAGAAATGCTTGGTAAATTTTCATATTGGTCCTTATAAAGTTGAAGTTCTATGTGATATTATGTCCATGAGTGCATGCCATGTTTTCTTAGGAAGGCCTTGGAAATTTGATAGAAAGGCTATCAATGATTGTAGAGAGAATTTTTACACCATTGTGAAAGATGGGCGAAGGTATATTTTAAGTTCATTGAAGGAGGAAGAGAAGAAGGTTAAGGACAACATTACTATGAATTATTGTAGGTCAGAAAAACTAGAAGCAAAGGTTGCACTAGAGGTTGGAAATAGTTGGAAGAATGCTTTTGAGAATAGAGGTACAAGGGAGGTACATAAGAAGAGTAGTGATACTAAGATGGATCAGAATAAATAATTGGTTATAGACATGGTTAAGTCTCACAAAGAATATAAATTAGATTTACAAAGAAGGTTAGCAATGAAAATTTGCAATGTGTAGGTAGAGAACAATAGAAAGGAAAAGTGAAGATGGGACAAGAGGGAGTTGTAGAAGTTCAAAATGAAATGAAGAAAAAAGAGCGTGAGGGAAAATAAGAAATATGGATCAAAAAAAAGAATGGGATTACTATCCCAAGCTCATCCAAATGTTCATGAGTTTTTCAGCTCATGGAACATTTCAATTTACCTGGTGTGTTTGATGCAGGAGCATCTGAGTGCACGGACAAATCCTGCACAACCAATAAATAAATAAATTTTTATGTTTTTTTTTTCTTTGTTTTTCTTCTTTCAAGAACTTTTATTTTAAATCCTCAAATCTTCCAACATAGTAAAGTTTAATGTTGGGATTGCCATGAGTCGGTATTTATTATAAAATTGTAACTCCATTCTTAAAAAAAATTGAAATTGCATGTTTTTGGAGGATTGGAAGGATGGGTTTTAATGGAATGGAGAGAGTGGGTGTAAGGAGGGAAGACCATTTTTGAATGGTCCTTTAGTTCTCAAGCCAAGAAGAGGAAAACCACGTCCAAGAAGGGGTGAGAGAGCATTTTGGAAGTTTGACTGGCAGAGTAGTGGAAGAGGGTCGTAATTGTGAGACCTAGTATCAGTAAAGTAGCCACAAATTTATCATATAGAATCAAAATCAAGAATTTCAAAATGATCTGGAAAGATGGGAACGAGCCGCATCAAACCCATAAACCGTTTTAGAAGATTTAGAGCAATGAAGGAGCGTTGATGAACAAAAAGTGATGGGTTTTAAGAAGCTTTTGGTGGGGAAATTTGATGCTGGGAATGTGAGAGATGGTGATTGTTTTGAAATAAGGATGATATGATTTCAATTGATATGTGTTGCAGGTTCCTTTTGGTGTTAAAAAAAATCAATAATCAGATTTTGGGTTGCCTGTACGTGTTTTTAGAGAAAATGAAGTTTGTTTGTGTTTTCCTGTAGATTGGTGTTGCAAGATTGACATAGTTTGGCATATGAGGAAGCTATTGTATATCAATGTTGTTGCAGATATTATGGAATGCAATAAAACTTGAATGTGTTGCATTTGTTTTGGGTTTTATGATTTTTTTATTATTGCAGTAGAGATTATGTTACATTTTGTTTGTGAGAAACAATGTTGTGCTTGCATCATTCCCAAAACTGCAAGCCATAGATCATGATCTACAAGCATGTCTTCCATTTTGAGCTTCCAATGTTCAAAATTACCAACGTCATTAAATTTCTCCATCTCAATCCTCCCAGATGTTCCTGACATCTCTTTCCTGCAACAAGGTAATGAAACACACACTTCTGCAAAACTCCGATTGAAACAAAGACCAGCTCAAAAAACCCTTCTAATCCAACAAAGGAACTAAGGATGGCTAGGCTCTGATACCAACTGAAAGGACTCCGAGTGAGCATAAACAACTTCCTACACTAATCTAAGTAGGGGAGAGTTACAAAATTTCATTTTTACACTTTCAAAAAATTAAAACAAGAGAAGCACATAGAAAATAAATGAATAGCATAGTAACAACACATATAATAGTAACACCAAAAATACATGGGGAAAACCCTTTCAGGTAAAAAATCCCACCCTCCAAAAGCACAGTACTATTGTATTACTGTAAAAGGAATTACAATACAACCCCAAGTACAAATCCTTCTTCTACAAGTGCTTCAAAATGAACAGTTATTCTAGAGTGATATCAACAACGCTTCATTACCTGCAAACAAACTATGCATTCTACAATGCAAGGCTTATAGAGAATACAAGTGAAGAGATGATTCTAGAAGAGGATGGGTGTCCAAATACACACAACACAATGTCCCATGCCATAGGTATGTATTTGGACACTTGTATTAGATTCCCTTACACCTCTTACAATTGTCATACATACAAATATTTTCTCTCCTAGCTTGGGTGCCCAAAATGTGTTCATAATTACTTATGATAGATGCCTTACAACTGTCATAAAATATGTCATAAATCTGCCATAAAATCTTTCATAGAATCTTTAAGAGAATCTATCATAACTGACTAAAAATAGCCAATTCTCTTACATCCTGTCATAACCCAACTTGGGCGCCAACTTTCATCATGCAACAAGATGCCTTGTGGTGTGTCATAGAATTTGTCATAGGTCAAAGATTCCAAGGTGGGATGCCTATGTCCACTTTGGATGATTATGTGTCATCCAGTCACGTCCAACAGGGATGCCACCCTGTCAGTGGGTCCCAATTTGTGACATGACACCATAGGAAATTAAATAATACAAATTAATACAATAATACATCAATTAAAATACTATTAGGACTCTAAGGTTGGGACACCTTAATCCCAACAATGGGGATGTTGCATGAATATCCAAAAACACTTTTAAATGCTTATTTCATACTTCCATTCCACCAATAGCCACCACAGATCAAACGAGAACAAAATACTTCATTTTAGAGGCACAAAATGCATAGTCATGAGATAGCACATTAACAAAATAGCTTGTAGACAACTTCAACACATGAAATTGGAATTGAGAAAATACACAGACATTGAGAACACATTCACCAAGCTGCAAGAGAAAAGACATCAATTTGGAAAAAATGTGAAGCTTTTTCTAGAGTTGTCCAAACAACCAACAACACTACCAACCTTCTAAAAAATACAAAAATCTGCTCGACAACACTGATGACCGAAAATTATAAGAGTACAACATCCAAAAAACACTAACTTTGAATCCCAAACCACAAGACCATATCTTCAATAGTGGAGGAATGTGGAGCATTCTCCCAAATAGTCTTCAAAGCAACTTCCTGAACCAAAAACATCCAATAACTTGTGGAGGTCATAACTTTCTTTCAACAACATATAGTTTATTAGGAACAACAAGAGAGAGCACAAAACATACTATAGAACATCATAAACATCTCTCCATCATCAACAACACTTTTAATCCTCATCTTAATATATAATTATGAAACCAACTCTTTTGACAACAGTTGGTATTTCTTTGATTAACATCAGAAAAGGCATGACATCCAACCATGAACTTCAACAACACCATCATACATCAATGTTAACCCATAAAGAATGTTTTCAACAATGAAAAATAATGCAACAATCTTCCAAAGGGTTGATAACCATGTCAACAATCTCACCAAGACAAATATTCTCAAGTGCGATGATAATTAGGTACCAAAAATCTCACAAGCATATGTAACAAACTCACCAAGTGTTGACATCAAAGACAACCAACAATCTCCCCTACTTCTCAAGTATTGTCAACAATGACAACCATACCCAATTCACCAAGTTTTGACATCAATGACAACAAGTCACATGGGTGCTTCATTGGGAAGAGGTAAATGTTTATAACTCTTAAATATGCACCATGGTGACATGTGACATTCTACTTTGAAAGTTAGCACTTGGCAAGGCTCACTTGTGAGAAAATTCCTTCTTTGGAGAAAGGGAAACAACAAAGTGTGATACTTGTCACCTAGGTGCTCAATGTAGCATTGTATATTGTGCTTTCTTTAAGGAAGTATTCCTTGATGCCATGTGGTATTGGTTTGAGGAGTTAACTCATGCTTGTGAAGGAACGTTGCTAAATAGAGATTCAGTTGTCATGGGGAGTGACTAGGAGTCAAAGATAAGTTCTATTTTGGTAGTGGAGCTATATTTTCTCTATGTGGATGCCTTACATGTGAGGTTACTTAATTTTTGGGTGTTGTACACCTTGCATGTGGTTGCATGTTGAGTTGGTTTCTTTTCGGGTCACTTGAGACTTGTGCATGTTGACAGTTTCAGTTTGCACACATGTAGAGATTGTGGAGATGACACATGCCAATCTTGGTCACTCATGTATGAGTGTAATAAATATGTTAATTCCTTAATACATTAGTAGAGAGCTAATTATGTATTTTTTGAGAAGTTCTTATGCTATCATAATTACTCCAAATTTGTATCACAGTGTAAACATACCTGCAAGAGCATAAAATTTGATATTGTATTCTAATCACCTTGTTACTGATAATATAATTGAGTTGTGCTTTGGTGTGTGGGTTTTTTCCCGAAAGGGTTTTCCCACATAAAATATGTGTGTTGTGGTTTATGTGTTTAAATCTAAAAATTAATTAATGAATGTGCATCTAAACTATAATAGATAAAGATTTGAAACAACCCTCTCCTACTTAGATCCGTGTTTTGAAGCCTATTTTTGCACCTAGCTTTCCTTTCATTAAGGACCTTATTTTCCTCTTTGATGTTATTTCTTTTAGCACTTCCTCTTCATCTTCTTTGGGAATATCTATTCATTTATTTTCAAATGGATTGGAGAGGATACTTGTTTCAATTAGACTTGAGATTCATATTTTGGTTGTGACACTTTTAAATATTTACATGAGAACACTTGAGTAGAGTTTTGATACAAGATACGTCATGGGACTTCCTACCTCACGTTGCTTCTTTGAGTGGGATTTATTTCAATGTTCACCAAAATTTTGAAATTATTTCTTCTTAAAGGAAAAAAATTAATTTACCACAAATGGATCATCTTCAATATCCATATATAGGCATCCTCTTTAGGCATAAGGGTTACTTCATTTTGGGGGTTTTCATAGTCTCTTTCTCTCTCCTATGAGAGTTGCTTGTAGCATCAACAATTTGGCCACTTCAACTAACACTATTTGTGTTAGCTTAGTTAACATGACACGTTTTAAGGATTGGTGTGAAATTATCTATTTTGAGGCCATATCTTTCCCTCCTTCACATATCTTAGAATGGAGTTTTTTTACTTCTAGTTTTCTTGTATTCAACTTGTGATAGGTACAATCTCTTTGTACTTTGGGTTTCTTTTATTTTGTATATGGGTAGCTAACATAACCTTATTGTCAAGACCCCTTTATTCTTATCTTAGTTGCACTTAAGGGGGCATTACTATAATATTTTTATTATTTTGGATATATTTATCATAAGCATAAGTTTACACATTATTTAAATTTATTTAGGTAGGATACAATAATAAGTAGTAGAATCTATGACATTCTCATATTTTCCTTATCGTCATAGATTTAGAAACTTGGATAAGTAATCCCTTGACTTTTGATTTTGTGTCTAATCCTAATCCTCATTAGATTTAGAAAATATAAGGCTATATATTTGTAATGTAAATAATGAAAGAAAGCCATTGTGAACTCTTGCATTTCTTTTGGAGACTAAGGGTAAGGTCCCATGGAGGGGGGCTTCCTAAAAATTTCAGTGGGTGCTGCTAAGATTTTTTAGGAATATTTTAAAGATGGCGGTCCCATGAATTCAATTGTGCAATTCAGCTTAATAGTTTGAGCTCCAAAATTTAAGGAACAAATTGGAGTACTTTTGATAAAAATTAATAAATAAATAAAAATTCTCGCAATTTTTTTTTTAGAAATTTAAAATTTTAAGTGATAGACAAGTGGTAGAAAAAATCCCTAAGCTATAGGGGCAATTTCTAGCCCCACCTCAATTTCACCTGCTGAAATTTGCAATCCTAAAAGGTAGGGGCTGCTGTTTTTTAGGAAAAGATTCCAATTAATCCTATAGCATAATTTTTTTTGCTTCATGGGATTGCTTGATCCATCAACATAGAAGCCCAAGCACCCCCCATGGGACCATACCGTAATTCTATTTCAATATTTTTATTTCAATGTCATTTTTATTTATAAAGTTTAATAATTCTATTCATTGCACTAGATTTTGGTTATACATTTTTAACAGATTCTAAAAGTATGTATCAAGGTTTTCCTCTTTCCAAATCCATTTTGGTCCATTATTTGGAATTATTTAAGAGGAATTAGGAATCTTCCTAATCTCCTTTCTATAAGCAACACCAATTTTCCATCCTATAATGATACCAAGTTGAAATTTTGGCTATCCAATTAGGATCAAGAGATCTTCTAAATTATTAGTAATGGCATCCCTCCCGGTATGGTTTACAAAATTGGGTTAACTCCTTCAAGCCCTAGTGGAAAGATTAGAAATGGAATCTTAAAACACTATTTCACAATTATAGACCCTGAAAGGGATAATTATGACTTATGCCTCATTTTCCAATGGTGGAAAATGTAAACCACCATTGGAACCTAGGGCCATTGATAGTTCCAAACTATTTGAGTGATCATTCTTGATCTTAAATTAGCTCATTTTGTATTATGCATTCTTAGCAAGGTATTCCTTTTGGTTCTCATTTGTCTCACTAGCAATCTTCAACCCCCATTGTCCTTTCTATGTACAATTAGTATCTCAAGAATAAAATTTGGTTTTACACAAAATCTCAAGAAATTTGGAGTTTGAGACATGACTTGTTCAAACCTTTTCAACTCAATCCCTTCTCATGATAAATGGGTTAGGAAACTAGTCACGTGTCCCCATTTAATTTTGTTTAGACTTAGCATTCTTTCATGGTGGAAGTTCTTTTTATATTATTTGAAAAGAAAAAAATTAGCTCTACTTTCAAGTTGTTTGGTTGATGTTTACTTTTCTTTATACACTAAAGCTATGGTTTTCTCTAATGTGCTTGTGTAGATCTAGGTGCAAGCTCACAAAGTTGTGTGCTGGAAGTTACATATC
The DNA here is from genome assembly GCA_007258455.2 of Sequoia sempervirens. Lineage (NCBI taxonomy): Eukaryota > Viridiplantae > Streptophyta > Pinopsida > Cupressales > Cupressaceae > Sequoia > Sequoia sempervirens. The sequence goes on along the minus strand of VDFB02390111.1, from coordinate 25,251 downwards.
TATAAGAGCTCCTTGATTATTGGAGTAATGCTCACTACATGATTTCTAGAGTGCTAGCTCCTACCTTCTCCCCAATTTATGGGCATAGGTATAGTCATGGTCTTAGTTCTCTTTGTCACCTTTTGCCTCTTCTTTGGGAAGATTTTTTCAAGTTCCTTTGCCTAGAGCTAGCTATTTCCCCTTTTTGTACTTAGCATCCTATTGAAGTCTAGGAGGAGGAGGGTGCTCTTACTAGCTAAGAGTTTGCTGGTGATGGTTTTGTCCTTACGAATCTATTGGGAAAAGTTGATGACCGTGACCCCCTTCCTAGTGATGCTGCTCTCACCACTCAATAGTTTTATTTTTGTTTTTGAATGGTTAGACATTGCTCTTTGTGTGTTTCCATCTTTGTGTGGACATGGACCTACTTAAACTCTAAGGATGTGCCTTATTACCACCCTCATTCTTTTGTGAATACTTTATTATTATACTTTTAGGTAATAGAAAGTGGTATTTGATTTATTCATAAAAAAGGGCATTAATTGCACATTACTTGAAAGAGATGGAATGACACTTGTGTGCATTTGGATTATAAGTTGTACATTACATCTTCTTTCTACTTAGTTTAGAATTAGAATTTGTACATTACAACTTCTTTCTATACAGTTTTAGAATTAGAAGATGTACACTTGTTCATATTCTAAATTACTATGTATTTAAATTGTGTCATGTATTATGTTTTTAGACATAAGCACTACAAGATTATATAAACTCAAACTGTTAAATAAGTTGATAAATACATAATATTTCATTTTGATAGAATAATATTTTATTAGGCGATCTTTATTTGCAATAAACTATATTGACTTACATCTCAACAGAAATTTGATTTTGACTATCATTATTTATATATTTTCTGAAATGATGAATATTTGTACACATTTTTGTATATTAATAACATTTGTTACTTAAACTATAATTGAAACTATATTACATATTTATTAATGTTTTTATATTTAATTATTATTAACAATATATTCTAATACTAGACCAAATTTATCTTCTACCCTGACAACTGCTAAAATGTACTCAAATATAGTATACTCTCCTTTAAAAGATGGAGAGGATCCCCAAAAAGACCAGCTAAAATATCAGCCGCTGCCACCTCATACAAAGAAAACAACAGCTTTAGGTATAATACAACAGAACCAACAATGAACTCCAATAAACAAAGCTTGGATAATAAATGCAGAAAAAATCAGATTCTTAATACTAACTGGGAATATCATTACAGATATTGGCTGCAGCCAAAAGCTGCTACAAACAAGAACTGTTACATATGGAAACAAAATGGTTAGAACTAGTCCATTGTAAGGTCAAACACAGATCAATCAGTTGCATTTTAGTAATTCAATCATGGGACAAATTCACCCACTTAATTTTCACACTATTATCAGCTAGGAATGGATTCATGAGCAATTAAAAGGCATTGACCTGGACATTCCAAGAAGAAAACTTGGATAACAGCCAGCTTCAATATGGATGTCTTGATGATGTGTATGTCTTCCTAAGTTATCTGATCAGCCTGGCCTTAAAGATCTGCACAAACAGTAGACCTGTCACCCATTCTAGTAGTCAGAAAACACTCTTGCTAGATGCCTGGTATCATAAAAGAAGCCCAATATCTTGTTCAGCTCTAAATTTTCCACTGTGGGATCCTCCCTCTCCAAGACAGAAGTTATATACTCAAATGCAACTTCCTCACAGGGAAGGGTAAGCCCCATTTGGTGATCAAATCCATACTCTTCCTCAGCTTTCTTCAGCAGTATGTGGAACATGGGATGGCTCAAATAAGTTGTGGGTACTACAAATCTGGTCCTTTCACTCCCAACATATACTGCAAAGTGGCCTTTAGGGACATCCCTGGGAAGCCCACCAACTCCATTCCCATCAGAGTCATATGAGAAATATGCATAACCTCTCCTTCCTTTGGGAGAAAGGGCATACCCAATTGCCCTGCTGGCATTAACAAGCCTTTGCAACTTGCTCACTAACTTCTTTACAACCACAATCTGGGTCATCTTGTTTCCCATCCTTTTAGCCATTCAAATGAGAGTTTCAGAGTATCCCAACTGATATTTAATACTAAAACCAGTTCTGCTCTCCTCCAAGACTCTTGACTTTATATTGTGTATTGAGTAAAGAACTTGATAGGGTTTTAGATATATCTTTAGATGGAACGGAGAGTCGTAGAAGGAGAAACAGTAAACGACAACATCTGTTACTGTTTATTCTGTGTTTTGTGGATATCAAGAGGCTGCCAAAAATGACATAGATAACATCTGTGGGGAACCGCAGGGAACTGTGGAATGAATAAATACAAAATATTTTTTCCTATTTTCCCAGGCAAGAAAGACTGTGCACCAATTAAATATAGATAGGATGATACCCCATTTGTGACTTGAGGGGGCACACACATTACAATCTCGTGCATGGTTGGCTTCTAGTCTTTTCTGGTTTACTTGTGCGGACTTTATATGCCATTTAATGTTTTCTATGAAATGCACGGCTTACAAAGCTGAAGTACTTTGGCCAAACTTGACATTGGAAAAATCCTCTTGACCCATTTGAATTGTATTATTCTGTGAACTTCACATTTTTGTTTTTTTGTTTTTTTTTGAAAGGATTTGAACTCAGCATCTTATAGGTGCTTATAACAAGATTAAACCATTACATTAAACGTTTATTGGCACTGTTAGATAGTGATGTTATTATTATTTTGTTCAATTTCAAATGTCAATTGAAAAATATATAGAATTTAAACTATAAGCTTGTATCGCTATTTTATGGACTGTGAAATACTCATAGCAACTATGTTATTAATAGATTTTACTTTTGTAAATTTTATAAAAAATATTTTATTTTGATATATACATTTCATTTATATATAAATAGAACTTAAGTTGTAAAACATGGTATCAAATTTTTTTGTCCAAATCTTTTGTAATTATAAGAGTTTTCTATCCTAAAATTTTATAATATAATTTATGGTAATTTAGTTGTTAAATAATATTTGAAATTAAATTTAAAACATAAAATACAAAAGATAAAATATGTTTGATTTTTTCTAAACATTGAATCCCTAATTTTAGTGAATTTCAACAAACATTTTTTTATGTTAATTCAATAATATTACCTTACAAATGGTATTGCTATCTACTTGAATAAACACAAAACTAGTGTTAACATGTCAGAGCAATTTAGAACAATATAGAAATAGAACAAACAAAAATCAACATGCAAGAAAAAGACTCAATACTAAGTTTTCCTCTAGAGAAAATCAGATTTTGATAAAAATTATTAGAGGACTATAAAGTATTCCAATCAATGTCATGGGTATCACAAAAGTGTGACTACTATAAAAAATAATTCATGCTCTACAACTCCTTTTATCATGGTTTGGTAGTTTAGGTGTTTATATTTGTGTGTGTTTTTATCCTTATGATACCCTTGTGCATACTTTGTGTAGCCTAGTACATACTAAGTTAGCATTTGTTTACACCTAGTCTAATGTTGTATCTCTTTGTTTATCCATGTGTGCTTATGTGTCCCACTTTCCATGTGTTTTGACCTTTGTGTAAGCCTTTTTTACCTTTTCTAATGCGATTTTTTTTATCTCACCTATCAAACATTTATTTATTTTGTTTTCCCTAATATGTTAGCAAATCTTATTTTACTTTATTTCTCTGATATTTTATACATTATTGATCATGAACACAAAAAACTACTTCTACCTACATCTAGGTAATCTCCATTTCCTTCCCTAGATATTTGTTTTATTTAACATCAAAACACATCCACACCATTCAAATAAAGTGCAAGTCTATCCTTCCATATTTTAGCCAGTACAAGTTGAAGATTGTTAGTGGCCACATACTACATTTATTGCATTCACTTCCCAAAAACCTCCTAAAACCTACAAATAGACCCTTTTCCCTCTCATCTCATCATGGAAGTATTATGTTCTCTTTTTTTTTCCAAATGCTCTTCATCTTTTTCTAATATTTCTTTAATTTTCTTGTAGGGTTATTATAAAAGAGTATCATATAGGAGCTTAAGTTTATAGTATTGGAGCTATGGATTCCTCTCTTCCCTCCCAACTGTAAGTCATCTTGGAGCTTTCTAGCCATTATTGTATACTTGAGTTGGGCCCTATTTTTCCTCTTTCATTATACCTTTATAACCCTCATGTTTCATTTCCAATCATAAATACACCTTGTCTTGGCATCCTTCATCCCATCTAAGCCCTTAGAATCCATTCTACTATCTTTGTGATATTCAATTTGTTTTGTCTTATGTTTGTTTTTCCTAGGTCAAACTTTTTTTCTTTTTTGTATCCCCAAGGGTTTTGTTTTTATAAGAATGCAAAATTACATGGGTAAACTTACATGTTCACTAATGATTTGGTAGTCCTACTCACAACCCTTGTGGTGTATATATTTCTCTTCATGGCTTGTTTTCCTTGATGGAATCCTCCCTAGTGCTTGAGTGCTATGCCCTTAATATTAGAGTACATCAGGTTATGAACAATCAACTTGTGGCTATCATAACTCATAATTAAGTCATATTACCATAATTATATTATCATTTAGTTAATTAGGTCAGACTGCATGGTATCCTAGGAATAAATAACATATATATAGGAGGTAGTGAGTCTTATTTATCATCATATTGTGACTTATGTTCTCATTGGAGATATTTGGAGGTTTGACCCCTCAAAGTGGCCTATTATTCTTAGTTACTATCAAGTATTTGTAGCATATTTCCTATGATATTCTTCTAGTGTGCAAGTTATTCAAGGGTACACAATGATCTACTAAGAGGGGGGTGAATTAGTAGATCTAATTAATTATAAAACTCTTAACTTCAATATAAATATATGAACATGAAACTTGAATCTTCACTACTACTAATTAAACACTTATCATGAACACACACATCCACACAAGAGAACACCAGATATATGTGGAAACCCAAGATGGGAAAACCATGGTGAAAATAGCTACTTGGATCTACTATCCAAATCTAGCCTCACAAAGTAAATGAATCTTACAATATGAAGTAGGTGTAGGTGTTGGTATAGAATAACTCTACACCATGCAAGATTTGGTTGAAGATTATAACCACCCAAGATCTAGGCAGTTCATGAAAGAACAAGAGGGATCAATATGCAATGCTCAAGATTGCAATAGAATTAAATATAATAGAATTGATTTAGAAATGAGAAACCCGTGGTTATATAGCCAAGGTGAGACATAGGATTAAACAATATTATGATGTTTCTTAATCCTATGTCATGTGACAACTTATCATAACTACCTAGGACACATGTGTTAAAAGTAAAAAGATAAGATAAGATCTTATGACAACTAACACCTTCTAGAATGATTCCCTCCTAGGACCTAAGTAAACTTAACATGTAAATAGGACCTAAGTAACTAATGACTAGATAGGTAAAGCACCTATTTACACCAACACCCCCCTTAAGTGAAACTTAGGGAGTAGTTGATCATTATGCAAATGACACAAGGATGGGTCTCAATTATGAAGCCATGTTAGGTATGCATGTATTTATGCAATGAAATCTCTCATAAATGGAGAAAAGGAGAAAACCAAGTGGGAAAAAAATCCTTCCCAAAAGAGAGATGAAAATAAAATGCTCTCAATAATGTATGAGAAGGACAAAACCCCATTCAAGGAAAATAACCCCCCATAAGAGAGAAGAAGAAGAAGAGAGACCATACAGCCCCCCCTCAATGTTGAGTCCCCTACAATGATGGTAGAAGCTCAATAGTGAATGCTGAAGATGATACAATCTCACCAAACAATATTCCTCCCTTTAGGAAGAAACAAAACCAAGATGGTATGTAGGATGTCTTCTCATTCCTAAAAGGAAGATGCAGGAAGATAGATGATGTGTAATTTCCTCAAAGAATGCTCAAGTGTCTCCATGTCAATGCCAAAACATGTCACACTCTAAAAAGGTGTTCATGGACACACTGTAGAAGAAGACAATCAGGTGATCTCACAATAATGGGTTACACTTTTTGGCCAAACTTAACATTGAAATCAATATTTTTCACCAGATCTTCACTTTCTTACACCTATAGCAACTAAACTATTAAGAATTTGAAGATGAATCAAACTAGTGATTTGTGAGATTTTGTGTGTAGATTCTAACTATATATTTAAAAAAAAAAAAAAAAAAAGTTGTGAATCCTTTTATGTATTTTTAATAACCTATTTTTTCTACTAAACAATATGTTTAAAAAGTGATGTTTACTTTGAACCACATAACTTTTTTTTATAGAAAGGATACAATTCTAATTTTTAAAATATAGATTTGTCACACCAATATCTAGTGCATGAATATTTTTTCATAATTTTTTGTTACATATATATTTTTTTAATTAATTTTCCAAGTAAGAGTAATTATAATTTGGACAGAGGTGTACTTTAGACCACATAACCTTTTTTATATGCATTTGAATTAATTTTATTTATTTTTTGTTGGAATAAGGACATCAATACCTAGTGCACATGTATTTTTTACAAATTTTTTCTCTATTTTCCTATATTTCGTATGTGTGAAACAAAGAACTTGATGTTCATTAAAAAAATACATTCACAAGAAATTATATATATATATATATATATAATAATCAAACTAAATATATTTAAAATTATACTTTTTGGGAAGCTTATAATAAGGGCTACATACTTACAAAGATAATTTGAAGACAAAGATACCTCATCTGAAGACAAAGAAGCCTCCTCCAAATGCTATCCAAAAGTATCCACAATTATATCAAACTACAAAGAATGATGATGTAGAGAATGAACAAGAGGGTCAGAGTGTTCCCTTGCAACAACTGAAGAAGGATAATCTCCATCAAAGAGAAGATGAATGTATCAATGATGTCTCCCAAATCTAAAATGCATGACTAACAAAACAATCCAACAATGTCTATCAAGTACTCACCCCAAGTAGCTATCTTTGGAAGATGATGAATGGCCTATTGCACTAAATTAGGAGCTAAAAATGTGGAAACACAAGCATTCTCAAGTACAACAGTAGATGAAGGATATGTAATATCAACACATGTCACTAGATCCTTAGTAGATGAAACAATACCAATATTCAAATGGCCATACTAAATCTCCTCAAAGGTGTCCACACTAGATGCCTCAATGTGAACATCTGTCAAATCATTAGGAGAAAAATATGAGAAGGTATAGACTTGATATTGTTGATCAACCTCCCTAACTGCAACTATATCTTTGCTATGCAAATACTGGATTATGACATAATCTGGTGTGAACTCAACACTCTTTCTTCCTCCACCATATTTGATCTAATAGATAGAAAGAATATTGGTTGACAATGACGACACACAAAGAACATCATTAAATGCTTTGTCATCCATGTGAATGGATCCCTTCTCACAAACATGCATATATGTGTTGTTAGCCATCAGGATGTGTGGTGATGAATAATTCTCAAACAAAGAGATCATACTCTTTGATGAAGCCATGTGTTGTGAGGCTCCTAAATCAAGTATCCCCTCATTGACTCAAAATATGTAATTGGAACAAGTGCTTTCCCCTTATTTCTATTGTACTTTGAAGAATTAGATGAACCATTTAATGATGAAGATCATTGATTTCATGCTTCTTAAGAAGATGGTTCAACTCATCAACCTATTTTGAATAACATTGATGTTCATCATGCCCTATTTTCTTACAATATACACATGTAGGGTTCTTCTCCTTAGATGATTCCCCTTTAGAGGGAGAGGATTTAGATTCTTTATGTGGCTTGTTATTTCTCTTCTTTTGCTTCTTATCAAGATTCCCTGATTGTTTATGTACCTTAGAATCAGTAGCCAACAATGCTTATATGATTCAGAAGACTTGATTAGACCCATGTTCATTAACATAGCTTCCTCTTAGGTTAGGAGATTTGCAAATTCATCAAAATTAGGATCAACATATGATGCTCCCATAGAAATTTGATGGGTATGAAAGCCAAAAATAAAAAACTGAATACTTAGGACCAAGATTGGATAACACATTCAAAATCAATTGTAAATACTCCTTATCAATATTGTAATATTTTAGCTATGTTCTTAGTTTCTTAGATTTGGAGATGAGGTCTTGGATGTGTTCAAAAAATTTTGGATCAAGATTGATCAAATCATTATGAATCTGATATCCTCTAATCTTATTTGTTTTACCATACAATTTCTCAAAAGCCTCCCAATCCTCTTTTAGTGTTTTACATGATTCAACATGAAATTCTAAATCAAATGAGACTAATGAAGATATGCATACAAGTGTTTTCTCATAATTAATCTCCCATCTTTCCAATTCTTTAGCATTAGTAGGTTGAGAAATAGTCTCCTTTAGATAGCCTAAAAGACCCTTCCACATGAGATAATTCCATACTAATTTTCTCTATGTAGAATAACTATATGGAGTTAGGAGTTTAATTTGATATTTCCTCATTTACAAGAACAAAAACCAAGCAAAAGAATGCAATCAACCATTGCACGATTACCCCCCAAATTACTCAATATTGAAACCCCAACTAATATATGATTTGTGGCATTTTATACTTAGTGTGATTATATGTGCCACTTTTCAAAAACAGTGAAATGGACTTGATCTTAGTGTATACATATTGCCAAATTTAGCCACAAGATCAAAGTAATTTTTTCAAATAGAATGGGATCAATTTTATCACACCACTAAAAAGTACAAAAAAATGTATGCACTTAAAAAAAATCACCCAAAAATGTTACCATAGGAGCAAGAACAGAGCCTCAAAATTTTTGAAAATGAGAATGGCTCAGCAACACCTCTAAGAATCTACAATTTTTGGAAAAGTTGGGCACCAAAATAAAAAACCAATTATACCACTGCATAGAGCACAAAAATTTCCCCAAATAAAAAAAAAAATCTCACAAAAAGGAGGTCCTGAGCCCAAATTATGGCCGTTCGAAGTTCAACTACCAAAATCAAAACTCAAATGGTGAGGAGGACCCAAAATTTTTAAAATTTCTAGTGTCACTACTGATGCGGTGATGATGTCAACCAATTATGAGGTTAAATTTTATGGAAGGAATATTCTATTAGCCCATTGAAATATTCTATGAGCAAAATATTCTAGAAAATATTCTCCTAGATTGATCATTAGGGAATCTTGATGGAATATTCTTGTTTACTATCGAGTTTTAGTTTGTCAAATGGATGGAAATATCATGGTGGTCATTAGCAAGTGGGGGTTGTGGGGCCTACATGACTCACCCTATGTACACCATATGGCACCTCCTACGTTACTGAGAATGACTCGTGTGTGCAGGTTTACAAATTGCAAACTGTAAAGTCTACGACTATAGACTTGTTTTTATATTTTTTAAAAAATTTAAAAATTAAAAATTTTCAATATCCAAAAAGATTTATAAAAATATTTTTCACTTGTGATGTGACCTGTGACCAAATTGGTCAATTTTTTTGCCGTACGACTACACGATTGTACGGTCTGTCATACGACTAAACTAGGAGAAATTTTCCTTTGAAGCCCAAGGAAAAATGCTTAGATTTAGGTGATTTGATAGTCAATCTTGGGGTTTCTAAGCCTCCTAGATGTGATGGAGGGGTTGGATTTGACCTAAAATTCTCCAAAATTGTAGCTACCTTTTGGATATGGTAGCCACAGTTCAACATCAAACCCTCATAGATTTGGCCTCATATGTCCAATTTAGATGAAAAAAATGGTAAAATTGACTTTCTCAAACCATCTGATCTCAATGGTGAGCTCATATTTGCACCAACAAGCTTCAATTTGAACTTGCAACAGAAATCCACAAAGAGGAAACCCCTAAATTTGGTATTTCTTTCAAGCTCTTATGATTCTCCAGATCATCATTTGATGTAAGAGAAGATCATACTCAATTTTTCAAGATCCACCAAGATTTGGAACCTAGATATAATAAAAACTAACAAGAAGAAATCCCACAAGTTCTAATACCATGTAAGAGTTTTTATAAAATAACTCTACACCATGCAATATTTGGTTGAAGATTATAGCCACCAAAGATCTAGCACTTGATGAAATCACAAGAGAGATCAATATGCAATGCTCAAGATTGTAATGGAATCAAATCCAATATAATTTATTACAAATGAGAACCCCTTGGTTATATAACCAAGGTGATACATAGGATTAAACAAGATTATGACAAGTGTCTCAATCCTATGTCATGTGACAACTTATTATAACCACCTAGGACACGTGTTAAAATTCAAAAGATAAGATCTAATGAAAACTAACATCTTCTAGAAATATTCCCTCCTAGGACTAAGTAAATTTAACATGGAAATATGACCTACTAATGATTATATAGGTAAAACATCCATTTACACCAATAGTAGGAACCAACCTACTAGAGACACCAATCCCAATTATAATTTTAGGCACCAACCTACTAGATACACCAATCCCCAATATAATGAACTAAGCAACAACTGTGCAAGTAGAACACCACTCAGGTAAAGAAATACAATAATGAGGCTTACATACCTACAATGCTAATTACACAACTTACAAATAGTTTGAACTTATTTAGATGCTCTACCACACTTCTTAAGATCTTCTGATACTAGCACACTATAGACACATACTCAAACAATCATCTCCTTGTATATTTAATCACCACCTTCTCCTTCAAATATACTTCACATTGTGCATATGCACAACAGATGATTATATACAAGAAATCACATAAAAAATTACTCCATTTTGGCTAGGTGTCTACAAATAACTAGGACAACATCACAAGGTGGACCTAATTTCAAATTTCATGAACCATGTAACATGTTGGTCCAATTTTATTTTTTTTGTGGTCAAAAGAACATGATGTCACATGCTTCCACAATAACCTTAACTAGGTCCTATCTTAATAGCACGTGCTAATTTTGAATGTTGCATGTTACTAGTTGTTACCACACAGTTCATGAACACCAATTGATTGAAATACAAGCACAAAGAGCCTTTTGTCATTTCAAGCTTCTTGCATGCTAAACACATCCTCTAGAAACTCTAGAATATGATAGAATATGTATAGAAATACTCTCCATTCAAACTACAAAGTCAAACATGCCTTCTAAACATAATTTTATTACCAGATAAATCTCTCTTCATTGGAATGTACTAAATTGAAATATTTCGTTACAACTTTCTGAGTCACCTCTATCATAGTGAATAGATGCATGCATGATATTGCAAGTATGATTACACTTATCTTCTGACATAGCTAGCAACACATATTTCTTGAACTCAAAATGATATGATAGTACAATTACCAACAAAAATAGGTATGATAGTAAAACTCTTGAAAAGATAGTGCCACCTATGATCATATATCCTTTGACAACCATACACACCTTTGACATTAATGACAACTTTTGTTCAACAATCTCCCCCTTTGGAATTGAAGGAAAACAACAAAATATTGGTGACACCTGAAGAAAAATCTGTGTCTTCTCCCCATTAAGTTTCTATTTCTTTCCTTATAGGATATAGAATTTTGAGTTCTACTTCTCCACTTTTGACATCAATGGAAAAGGTCTACAACTATTTCATTACAAGTGGTATCAGAGCATGATCTTGGCATCACAAAGGCTAGGCATTTTTTTAATATTGGAGGTCATTTTAAGAAGATAATATCTCTTTGATTTGGTGAATTTTCTCTAATTTCTAATGAGTTTTCGAAGAACGTATTCAAGAAGCTATAGTCTATTTTTCGAAGGAATTGGAGCAAAATTGACCTAATTATTGCAGAACTAGGGCTTCTTCCCAATATTTTGGAAAGTGCATATCTCCCAAATCTTGAAGAATTGGTTCCTAATTTTTCATGGGTTTTTGAAGACTTAATAGATGAAGATAAAGTCTAATTTTTAGGAAATTGAATCATAAATAAGTGAATTATTCCAATATTATGATTTTCAATAAATTCGCTCTCAAGGCTGCCAATTTGCTAATTTATTAGATTTTTTCCTAAGTGGTATCTTGGCCCTGGTAAGTTACAACAAAATTTTTAGAGAGTTTAAGTTTCATTCGTGTGGTGTATTTTAAAATTATTGGTTTCCATCATAACGAGGCCTCAAACAAGAGGAAAAAAGAATTTTATCACACCGAGAAAATATCTTGATAAGGATGAGGTAATAATAGAGAATATTACTCCCAATGAGGAAATCAACAAGGTCAAGGAAGACATTTCATTAGTGAAGATGGAGATGAGTGGCCTAAGAGGAGATATATTAGACATACAAAGCATGTTAAGTGCTTATATGAATGAACCAAGAAAGGAGGTCTCAAGCAATCAAGGTGAATCATCTAGGTCAACTACTCTTACCAAATGTTAATAATCATATAGGATCTAAGAATTTGATACCAAAGATGGATATACACAAGTTTGATGGAAAGGATCCACTAACATGGATAAACCAAATGGAGAATTGTTTTTATGCACATCAAGTCCCAAATTGACAAAAGGTCATAATGGATTCCCTATATCTAGAATCAGATCAATTCATTTGGTATAGATGGATTTGTACTCATTGATAGAAAAAGGGTCTCACTATCTCATGGTCAGTTTTTACAAAGGAGCTCCAATCATAATATGGAAACAATGTGACATAAAACTTCTTCAGCCAACTAGCTAAAATTCAACAAAAAAGATTAGTCAAGGATTATATTCAATAATTTCAAAATATATTCTTAAGAGGGAATATAATTACTAATAATTGTTACAAATATGAAGGAGTTGTCATTGATTTCAATTGGTTGTTGTTGTCATTGATGTCAACTATGCCATGGAAGTTGGTTATTGATTGTATATATTGAGGATATTGAAAAAATTGTAATAAAGAAGGTTCATGTATGCTTCAGGATGTGCTTTGTATTACTACTATGTTTGCATAGATCTAAGGTAGTGTTCATGATTGTTGGTAGTTGCTATATCTAGAATTTGGGCTTTTGGATCATTATACAATGCAAGATATCCTCACTAGGGTGCGAACTAAGCATTTCGATGTGTCTAGCTATGGTCCAAGAGAAATGTAGTTGCTTTGGATTTCTCTGTATTTTGGTTTCATGACTTGCATTTTTGAGAGTAAGTTGATGAGGTCATGTTCAAGTGAAATTTTTTGTTTGGAAAGATTGGATCATGTTAAGGATGCATGTGCTTAAATTTTTTATGTGTTTTGCATTGGCGTTGGACGATCTTGTGTAAAACACTACTTACAAAGTTCATGGAATCATGTTGAGGCATGTTGGGACTCATTTAGGTCCTCATTAAGTATATGTTTGGGTTTCCCTCATTCTAATTCCACCGAAGAATGATTTTATGCCGACCTAATTTGAATTTATAAATACAAATGGTGTATGGTTGACCTTGGATGGGTTTCAAGGTTGAAGACAATATAAATACAAGTTGAGATGTTGGTGAAAGACAAGATATATGAAAGACAAATGTGAGATAGATGCGAGATAGTGTGTATGATGCAAATTTGAGTAGATCAGTGCGAATTTCAAGTGTTGAGTTCCTAAAGGTAGTGAGTTGAAGGTGTACTCTATCTTTCAAGCATTTTTGTAAGAGTGTGATCAAATTGTGGTGGAATATCCATTGCATTGAGATAGTTTTGTCTCTTTGGCAATCCTCTTCTATCTTCCTTGTAATTCTATGGTAGTGAGCCCTTGTTGGATAGTGTGTCCTATCTTGGCAGTGAGCCTTTCTAGCAATGAGCCATTGTATTCAATTTTGGAATTCTTTATATTGTGAGCTAATCCTCACCATGATTTTCCATCATTGGGTTTTCCATGTAAATTTGGTGTTATTGTGTGCATGGTTTCATTACTTTTAATTTTTTGTTTCTACATTCAATGATTAAACATATTAATAGAGTAAAGGTTTTGTGAATGCTTATTAATCTAACTTCTGGTGAAAGTTTTAAAGGCTAAAAATTGCTACAACTAATTCACCCTCCCTCTCAGTTGTCTTTTTCAACAATTGGTATCAGAGCTTAGTTTCTTGAAAGAGCTTAACCACTTAAGGAAGGTCTAAGATGGTGAACACAATAGTTATTGAGTTCCCTAAGTTCAATGGCACCGACTACACTTTTTGGAAGACAAAGATGGATGGATATCTAAAATACTATGTATATGATGTTGAGAAATCTTAGAAGAATCCCTACACTTCCCGTGCTAATGGTCCAAGTATAGTTGATGAGATCAAGGTGCAAGAAGCAAAAAGTAAGGCAAAATTTATTCTAAAGAATAGTCTTTCACATTCTAAATTATTTAAAGTTATGAATCTAAAGACTGTTAAAGAGGTTTCAGATACATTGGAAAAGATCCATGAAGGAGATGAAAAGGTTAAAGAAGAAAATTTATAGAACCTGGAGGAAAAATTTGAGATTCTACGTGTTGATCACGATGTTAGTCGCACACCAATAGTGCAGATAAATTCTCATAGATAGACTGCGGGAACCTACCTTTACTTGAAAGACTAAACCTGGGCAACCCAAATCTCTTAGGTTGACTTAGCTTAATCCAAAGGCTCATTTAAGTCAGGTCTTGACCATACTGGGTTCATGCCAGGGTTCATTGCGACAATGTTGTTAATCACGAGGGGAAAATGGTAATCTCTAGTTCTAAAGGGAATCATAAGGATTGATAGAAGATATTCTTGGTCCAGTCATCAAACAATCTCATGAAATCTAGAAATATACAATAATATTTCATGAATTTAAACAACTTTTCTATCACTTAAGTAGATTTATCTTTAAGCATTCAACAATATTATGAAAATGAAAGATTTGCACTAAAATTTTCATTCTTTCATCTCTTTTTTGGAACATTTTTTGAAATTTAAACATCTAAACTAAAATAAAGCATAAAAAATGCTTGAAAAGTAAAATTGCTCTTGGGTATTGTCCACACATGCCCCAAGAATTAACCAAATTAAAGTAAACCGCTCTATACTTCACTAGATTGCTTCACAACTAGGCATAGAATGATGCAATATTTAAAAGAAAGGAAGGTTTATTTGGATACTAGGTAGGTTCTATATGAACCCTTAAATGGTGCAACATACTTCTTATCCAACTGAACAAACAACCAGCTACAAAAGATATTATACTATGTGGTAGCTTTCAAATTAGCTTTGATATTAATTAGCTTCTATGTGCATACAAGTTTTTAATCCAGAATGATTAGAAAATAGAAAAAAGAACAAAACTTAAAGAAGTTTTGGCTCTTCTGATATCCACAAATTTTGAACTTAACTTAAAATGAAACATTTCCTAACCTTTTATAAGAACAAGACACAGGGAGGATAAGACAAATACATGAGAGTAAATCCAAAGGATGAATTACATTAAGGCATGTGGAATATGACAATTGGCAAGAGAATTGTTGACGAAGTCAACAGATGTCAACCTTCCATAGTGCTTTAATGTCTTTTGGGTCTCTTATCTTTGTTATCAGATAGTAACTTGAATCCAAATAGGATGTAGGAACTTCCCATATATTCAAACAATTTTCATATCATTTTGTTCCCACATTCTATTTCTACCTCAGCTTTCTACTCTTGGGAATGGGTCACATAGCGGTTGGCACATTCTTCCACCTCATTCGTAATACCAGGGTCCCCATATTATGACAAACTCAAGATCCTCTACATATAACCTCCCAAAACATATTTCCCAATCTACATATGTTTCTATTTGTGATTCAAATTTTCCTAATCATCCATACCTGAATGTTGCATCACAATTTGCTTCTCCTGCAAGCACAAATTCCATACATTAAATCCCTTTTAAACATTCACAAAACTCTCATGAAAAAAAACCATGATTAATAAACCATCATTTTAAACTCATCATAAATATCACGCTTTTAAAAATCATATTCTCATATAATTATTTTCCTTTTAAGTTGGGTCACCAAACTTTTGGACCTTTAGATAACATTAAACATTTAACTTTAACTCAACATTATTACGTGGTACCCACTACCCGATACTTCAGATTTTACCAAAAAAATTTCTTGGACCTTTGCATTTTACTGAAACCTCAACATTTACCGAACCTTAGCTCTCTGACCAGAACACTTAACCCAAAACCTTGCATCAACATTTTTACATTTATGGCTTTTTGGTACCCAATACCCAGTACACTTGAATCACAAAGTACTCAGCAAAATTTTCTTTTTCTTTAACTCTTGGTGATCTCCTCGTCTAGCCAACACCTACCATAAGCATTAGTTTTCACTTGGGTCCCCAAGTCTTACAGTCTTGGAGCGTGTTGTGAGACCACACAACAACTTGAAACCAATAAATCCAAATTTAAAAGAAACCTATAGGATTAAACCACCTACTAAAAATACCAACTTATACATATTTTCAAATGATAGTTCCTTACCTTTACCTAGATTCTGACATAAAGATAACAAAACTTCTCTAGAAAGTATCAGTGTGTGCTTTGATTAATTCCAGTTTGTGGAACTCGGTGAAAAATTAGTTCATTGACATTGAACTACATAATTTGGTAATCCTCCAAAGCCAACCATGGATAGAGCCTTGCTACCAGTCAAGCTTCCATAGCCTCGACAAGGTTATATTTGTAATTCCCCCAAACATATCTCTACTTCTAGCTAGACATTCATAGCCCCGGTAGAGATATTTGGAGAGCCTAAAGAGTTGAATTTTCGCTTTTGATATTTCTTTAATATTCATTTTTTTTTATATTCAATGTAAGCCCATTTACTTCAACTTGCAGGGAATGAAGCCCACTATTAGGTTGAAAATTATAGTTGTAGCGAAGGTTACCTTTTGATTTTTCATTTGATGCAAATCCCTTCATCATTTCACCAATTCCTAGAAAATAATTTAGTTATTCCTTGTAGGTGAAACTTGTCAGCTAAATTTTACCACCCTTATGCCAAATCCCAGCTAATTGCAATTCGCCATCTATTAAAAATTATGCATAAGGTAAAATTTAGTAGCAAACAATTGAATCGCCAAATCTAATCTAAATTTAGAACTACCGATTACCACCCTTCCATTTTAATTATGGAAACTACTAAAATACTCGGTTAGCAATTCCAATTTGATAGCACTACACCACATTAATACATCAAAGTTGTCATGATGACACTTTAATTCTAACCACAATACTCTACATTTATTTCACATGCCTTAACACACACGTATTACTTCTTTCCAATTATCAAATGATGATGTGTGCTACCTTACTGGCTTGATTTTCCTTTTCACATTGCACACATGGAAACCTTCATGATTAATACGGCTCAATAAAACATAATGAAATGACCACCATTAATTTTGAAATATTCAATTTACTTGATTCGTGATCTTTGTATTGAAAAACTTCAAAGAAAATTACCACTAATTCTATGAGAATTAATTTGATTTAACATTCCACTCTAGAGAAGCTTGTCCAATTGCCACCTCAACTTTCCTTTTCCAAGACTTCAATCCAGGCAACTATGTACTGCAACTTTCTCATGATTTTCTATAAATTCCACACTTCTCACTCAAATTATTCACATCCTTTTCTTTCAATTATCATTTATCTTTTCTGCTCTACTTGTGCTTTCTTGCTTCTAGGTCATGGATACTCCAATTTTCTTGACCTGCATTTACCACCATAATGGTTTCATGGGTTGCATTACTACCCAACGATTGAACATTCTTTTCTTTCTTCAGACTCCTGAGTTTATTGCACCAAATGTATGCCTCGTCCTTAGGGAAACTTTCATTGAATCCATAGCATACTACCAGCTAAATTCAGACTTAGTTTAATGGTTCGTAGCTTCGCTCCTGGATCTCAGACTTTCTATTGAAGAAGTTCGAAGGGCTGCAAATATGACAGTGTAGCCTGATTTCTTGGGGAATTTTAACTCCATCATGTCTATGGTACACCTAGCCATCAAAATCCCCTTTGATGATGATATTCCTCACTTTCTAGAATGAGGAGAATTAGTTCTACTTCGGCCATTTCTGACTAACCTCCATACCCCTGATTTCAATGCTCACCAGGACAATGCTTACTTGGGATACACTACTTTCATGGATGAAGTGTCCCAGATTGATTAAATGACCACCCTATTGCTACATCTCAATTCCTCCTTTTTTCCTTTTTACACTATTACAATGAGAAAAGTTTTGTATTTCCATGTATATATGGAATATACATATATATATATATGAAAATTTTGATTTTCAGACTTTAAGTGTGTATTTACTATGCATGATTTTTTATTTTATTTCACAATGCAATATTTCTAGAATATTTCAATTTACTCTCATGTGTGTTAAGTTAGGCAGAATTTGTTAATATAGAGAACAAAGCAGAAAACAAAAATAAACCCTGCGAAAGCAAACTAACCTAACTAAGATTTACCCTAACAAAAAATTAACCCTAGATATTCAATTTACTTTAATCTCTACCACTATCTTCATAGTATTTTTCACATGAATTACAACAAGTTTATCTTTAAATTCACTCGAATAAATTTCAAATTTTCTACTGCAAAAATGAATTATCTTAAATTTTCTGTGTTTAATAAACATAAATTCAAAGACATACTTACCAATGAATTGGCCCATATGTATGAAAATGACCTAATTAAAGGTCGATTGCACACACCTTTGTTGATTCCTCCATACTCTACCTTCTTTAGGTCCTCGTTGATGGTTTTCTTCTTCATTCTACTCAGTTCTATGAATGACTATGTTCATTTCTTGATTCTCCTCTTCTTTGGGATTTTTTGAGTCCTTGGCCTTGTCTTCACTTTTAACTTCATTTGACCAAGTAGTAACATAGTTTACATTATTATCAAAGAGAGCGAAAGTAAAAATTTGATATTCTATTTCCTGCATGAAATCAAGAAAATTTCCCCTTTTAACTCGTGAATTTTCAGTTTGGAGCGAAAAACATGCATCTCCCGCTTGACTTTCCCATTTTTCCCTTTCATGGTCATCCTCCACTTATGAAGGTAATGATGACTCATCAATTCTATTTTCTCATTTTCAGTGTCATATTTCCAAGTCTCGACATCATTGCCCGCTTTCTTGCAAAACTTTAGAACTTTCTTCGTAACCATTGCAGTTAACAAACTGTTTTGATTTAGCAATTAATTTTTTAAATTTTTTGTTTTTAGTAGAGTTATACACTTTTTTTAGAATTTGAAATTCCTCTCATTAACGGTTCCTTTCTTTTAGCAGTAAAATATTCTTCCATTAATGGAATCACCTTAAGCATGGCTAAATTTACCCTAGTTAGAAAAATTTCACAATCAAGTTCCCCATGGTCACTTGTGTCGTGAATTCTACACTCAATGACCCTACCAAAGGTGAACATACTCAAAGGATGTAATAACCGGTTAAGTATTTCCTAGATTTTGTCAACTTCCATTTTCATGCTATGAGCTTGCATAGACCATTGTCTTACAAACAACTTTCAAACCCGAAACTGATACCAATTTTGAATAAAACCGAAGGGAAAGATATGGCCCTCCTTCTAGCACCAATTACTATTGATCACGATGTTAGTCACACACCAATAGTGCAGCTAAATCCTCACAGACAGACCGCAGGAACCTATCTTTACTTGAAAGACTAAACTAAGGCAACCTAAATCTCTCAGGTTGACTCGACTTAATCCCAAGGATCGTTTAAGTCATGTCTTGACCATACTAGGTTTGTGTCAGGGTTCATTGTGACAATACTATTAATCACGAGGGGAAAATGGTAATCTCTAGTTCTAAAGGGAATCATAAGGATTGGTAGAAGATATCTTAGTCTGGTCATAAAAAAATCTCATGAAATTGACAAATATACAATAGTATTTCATGAATTTAAAAAACTTTGCAATCACTCAAGTAGATTTAGCTTTAAGCATTCATAAATATTATGAAAATGAAAGATTTACAATAAAATTTTCATTCATTCATCTCTTTTTTGGAAATTTTTCTAAAATTTAAACATCTAAACTAAAATAAAGCATCAAAAATACTTGAAAAGTGAAATTGCTCCTGGGTATTTTCCACGCATTCCCTAAGAATTAACCAAATCAAAGAAAACCACTCTATACTTCACCAGATTGCTTCACAGCTAGGCATAAAATTATGCAATATTTTAAGGAAAGGGAGGTTTATTTGGACACCAGGTAGGTTCTATATGCACCATTAAATGATGTAGCATATAGTCTTTTCTAGTTGAAAAAAAAAAACCAGCTACAAAGGATTTCATACCAGGTGGTAGCTTTCAAATTAGCTTCAATATTGATTAGCTTCTATGTGCATACAAGTTTTCAATCTAGAATGATTCAGAAAACAAGAAAAAAGAACAAAACTTAAAGAAGTTTTGGCTCTTCTAACATCCACAAATTTTGAACTTAACTTGAAATGAAACATTTCTAGGCCTTTTATAAGAACAAGCCACATGGAGGATAATACAAATACATGAGAGGAAATCCAAGGGATGAATTACATCAAGGAACATGGAATATGACAACTGGTAGGAGAATTGCTGACGAAGTCAATATATGTCAACCTTCCTCAACACTTTAATGTCTTTCAAGTCTCTTATCTTTGTTATTAGGATAATAACTTGAATCTGAATAGGATGTAGGAACTTCCCATATATTCAGAGCGATTTCCATATCATTATGTTCCCACATTCTGGTTCTACCTTGGGATTTCTACTCTCGTGAATGGGTCACACCGGAGTTTGGCACATTCTTCTGCCTCATTCATAATACTAGGGTCCCCCGTATTCTGACAAGCTCAAGCTCCTTTGCATATAACCTCCCAGAACATATTCCCAATCTGGATATGATTCTATTCATGATTCAAATTTTTCTGACCATCCATACCTGAATGTTGCATCACAATCTACTTCTGCAAGCAAAAACTCCATACATTAAATCCCTTTTAAAGATTCACAAAACTCTGATGAAAATAAAACCATGATTAATAAACCATCATTTTAAACTCATCATAAATATCATTCTTTTAAAAATCATATTCTCACGTAATTATTTTCCTTTTAAGTTGGGTCACTGAATTTTTGGACCTTCGGGTAACATTAAACATTTAACTTTAGCTCAACATTTTTACCTAGTACCCGATACTTCAGCTTTTACCAAAAAAATTCTCAGACCTTTGTATTTTATCAAAACCTCAACATTTGTTGGACCGTAGCTCTCAGACTGGAACACTTCACCCAATGCCTTGCATTAACATTTTTACATTTATGTCTTTCCAGTACCTGGTACCTCATACACTTGAATCATGAAGTACTAAACAAGAATTTATTTTTCTTTAACTCTTGTTGATCTCCTCAACTAGCCAACACCTTCCATAAGCGTTAGTTTTCACTTGGGCCCCCAAGTCTTACAGTATTGGGGTGTGTTGTGAGACCACACAACACTGTGAATGACTGAAGATGAGAACATTAAATCCTATGTATAGAGAGTGGATGAACTGGTAGGTGGAATGTGAGGACTTGGTGCACAAGTGGATGAATCTAGGATAGTAAGGAAGATTCTCATAACTCTCCCTGATGCATATAGTGAAAAGGTATCTACTATTGAGGAATATGTAGATTATAAGACCTATACTAAAGATCAGTTGTTGGGTACTCTAACCTCATTTGAATTGAGAAATCCTACCTTGAGAAATGGATCAAAGACATAAAATTCCTTTAGGGCTACAAAGGTTGAAGATCTAGATGAAGAAAAATTTGATGAAGTGGAAGCTAACTTTGTAAGAAGAATGAAAAAAGTCTCTGGTAAGTATCAAGGTAAGTTGCCTTTCAAATATTTTAATTGTGGGGGGATAGGTCATTATGCTTCAAGATGTCCTAAAAGAGCTAAGAGGAATAAACATAGAGAAGGAAAAGAAAACAAAGAAAATATGATTAGGAGAGCATATTATGTAATTGAAGATGCTAGTATTTCTAATGATGGGTCTAATTATGGAAATTTTGATGATAGTGAATGCTTGTTCTTGGCTATAAAATATGAATCTAATTTTGCTAATACTGGAAGATATGTGATGAAAGCACTTTGGAGAAAGTTGAAGGTATTGTGATCTTTTCTCTTATTGCTAATAAATAAAATAACTATTGGGTTGTTGATAGTGGTTGTTCACATCACATGACTGGTGAAAAAAGTAAGTTTGTTAAACTTGAAAAATATGATGGAGGCTTAGTTAAGTTTGGAGATGATACTTGTGCTAAGATTTGTGGGATAGGTTTAGTTAGTTTTGATGGAAATCATAACACTGATGATGTCTACTATGTTAAGGGTTTAATACATAATATTTTGAGTGTTGGATAGATGTGTAGTAAAGGATATAGTCTTGTGTTCAATGATGATGAGAAATGTGAAATAAGGAAAGGATCCAAAACTATGATTGTTACTGGAAAGAAGTCTAAAGTAAATATTTATAAACTTAAGGGTGCAGATGGACATTGCTTTATGTCTCAAATTAATGACAATTGGCTATGGCACCAAAGGATGTGTCATGAATTTTGATAATATGGTGAGAATCAGTGTAGTACAAGCTATAAGAGATTTACCAAAAATCACAAAACCTATTAATTCTATTTGCAAGGATTGTTAGTTTGGAAAGCAAGCTAGAAACAACTTTAGGTCAAAGGAATAATCTAGTATCAGACTACTAGATTTGATTCATATATATCTTTGTGGTCCTACAAGGGTGAGAAGTCTACAAGGTGGTAGGCATTTTATGTTTTTGATTGATGATTACTCTAAAATGAAATGGGTTACTTTTCATAGAGAGAAATATGATGCATTAGACAAATTCAAAGTATTCAAAGCTATGGTTGAAAATGAAATGGACATGAAAATCAAATGCTTAAGTTTTGATAGAGGTAGTGAATTCACCTCCAATCAATTTAACATGTTTTGTGAAGTTCATGGAATAAAAAGGCAATTGTCTACTCCTAGAACTCCTTAGTAGAATGGATTTGTTGAAAGAAAGAAAAAAATGATTCAAGAAGCTACCAGATCAATGATCACTGAGGAGGGTCTATCAGAAGTATACTGGAGAGAAATAATTCACACTGTTGTTTATGTGTTCAATCGAGTTCAAGCAAAAGCTAACAAAACTAAGACTCCTTATGAGTTGTGGTATGGAAAGATTCCTACTATAAAGTACTTCAAATTATTTGGAAGTAGATGTTGTATAAAAAGAGATGAAGAAAATTTAGGAAATTTTTATGCAAGATGTGATGAGGGTATTTTCCTTGGATACTCTACTAGAAGCAAAGGTTATAGATGTTTCAATAAAATTTTGAGAAAGGTTGTAGAAAGCACAAATGTCCAAGTTGATGAAGCATTGAAGAATTCAATTAAAGTTGATGGATATGTATCAGATGAACCTAATTGTAAAGAAGTAGAAGTTGTTGAAGAATAAGAAAAGAAGAATGAAGAAGAGGAAGCTCTGGTGGTGTCTCCAAAGACACCTAAATATGTGAAAAATAATCATTCTAAAGAAAAATCATTGGAGACAAGAGAAAAGGAGTATTGACAAGAAGCAGAGCTGGTGCTATTGCTGAAATAAATCAATGTTTACTTTCGGTGGTGCATGCTTTTGAAATCTGCAAAAGACTAAGCTTCATACAAGGTTAGTAAATCACAAATTCCTCATGCATGACCCTATGAAATACTTTGCAAATGCTTTAAAAATGCAACAAAGGATGAAATAAAACTAAAAGAATTATAAAAGAAACCACAAATTACCTATTCCATAGTGGATTGGTGTCACATGTGCTAGTGACCCTTTCCCAACCCTTGATCAATAGCTAAAATGATGATGTATTGCAATGGAGATGAAGAACAAGATTATTTCTCAAACCAAGAGAGTAACCTTGCATAAAATTGTGGATCCATGAATGAGAATGAAGGCCTTCTTTTATAGATTTTCTTGATGATAGATTGGCCAAGATGGTGAATGTGGGACTAAAGATCCTCTAATGAGAAGATGACACTTGTCAAGTGGTGAGTGGTCAATGGTTGTGCAAGATTTGGGAAGAGTGCCCATGAGAGGGAGAATTTGAATTCAAATTTGAGAGTAAATGCTAAGTGGGGACAAGAAAATGAGTAATAAATGCAATGTTGGAGGGATAAATCAACTTGCCTTTGAATTCAAAATTGAGGGAATATTCCCCATAAATGCCATGTTGATGGAAAATCTTGGATTTAATAAATCAATAAATTGATTTATATGTGCAAGTGGCTAGATCTAGATAATGCAAGTGGGATGGGATTAACATTTAATCAGGGTTAGATTAAATGGATGATGATTATGCTGATTTAATGCTGATTAGGTGAGTTGACCTTTAGGATTTAAATATTTGATTTATTTAAATCAGAAAAGGATGAAATATGGATTTAATTAAATAAATGTTTGATCTATTTAATTAAAGTGATGATGTTTGATTTATTAAAAGGCTAATGATAATGTTTATTTGATAAATGACCTTAGGAAATGAGATTATTTAATGAATGGATGAAAGTGATGAATGGGCCTAATGTGAGACCTAATTTGACTGAATCTGATCGAATGCATAATGTTAATTTTGCATGTCTACATTATTCCCCTCTTTGAAACAATGTACTTGTTGCGTTGGTTCAAAGAATAAACTTGCCGCGATCAAAATTTAAAATTTTTCTGATTTTTCAAATGCCCCAGTGGAAAGTACACTAGTACATTGCCCCCTCGAGAGATCGAGCGAAAATATTCAATTTGAGGGTCGATCTCACGATAAAGAGGTTCAAAATGGGTGATTATGGATGATGATACAAATGAGATGATTTCAAGATGCTTAGAATAACAAATCTATATTATCCTAAACAACTTAAATGATGATATGATGTGATGATGGATGAGATGGATGATGTGATATGTTATGATTATGCAATGGATGATTTATGAGATGCTTAGACTAACAAATCTATATTATGATGATTATGCAAATGCAATGCATGTGAAATGATCGATGTTTCCTATTATGTATGATATGAATGATATGTGGTATGCTGACAGTTTTCTAGATGCAGGATGGATGCATGATGGATGCATTGGTGATG
>VDFB02390109.1:0-18856 GCA_007258455.2 Sequoia sempervirens | reverse complement strand
GAAGATTTCGGTGATGGTTGATCCACTTGATGATTGATTCAATTGAGCTCCATGAAGAAACCTGCAATAACCTAGCTATAAACTTGATAAAATGGATGAAAATGGATATGCTTTGAGGATGAAATTGTGTATAGTAAACTTGCTCAAATTGTGGATGCAAAAATACAAAGGAAAGTCTTCTATTTATAGAAAGAAAAGATGGAAGAATGAGAAAAATGAAGCAATGTGGGATCATTAAACATCCAATGGGAAAGTGCCACTTATCAAGATGTGAATGGAGGAAGCTTGAGCACATTTTGATGAATGTGCACAATAAATGAAATTAGGTGGAATTTGAAAATCATGAAATGACATGTTAGAGGTAAAAAGAATGAATTAAATGCCACTTGGCTCAATGCACAAGGACATGTAAGAGGGAATGAATGTCTTGTTGGAAGAACAAATCCACTTGAAGGGATTTTCAAGCTTAGAGGAATATTCCCCTAAAGATGCCAAGTTGAAAGAAAATAGGGATTTAATAAATCCATTAAATGTATTTTCATGTGCAAGTGGCAATATCTAGAGGAATTAGGTGATTAATATTAACTTAATCAGAATTTAATTAATTTAATGAGGGATTAAATGAGGTGACTATTTGATTTATATTTTTGGGTTGATTTAAATCAAAGTTGAGGAGAAAATGATTTAGATTTAATCAAATAAAGATTTTGACTTATTTAATTAAAGAGGGATGATTGTTAGATTAAATTAAACAAGGTTTAATTTATTTAATTTAATAAGATGACTTAGAGATTTAATAAAATAAAATGAATTATTTAATTAAATAGAGACAAGAGGATTAATTAAATAAAATTGATTTATTTAATTAATGAGAGAGAATGACTTAATGAGATAAATAATTATTTATTTAATTAAGGGATGAAGGGTGATGCTTTAGCTAAGAAGATGATTCAGGATGAAATAGTGTTAGTAATCAGGATCAAGTATGTCGGTATATTTTCCATGTCTACACAAACTACTTCACAAAGTGGGTGGAGGCGATTCCCACCAAAAGAGCAACAAACAAAGTGGTGATTGATTTCTTAATGAGTAACATATTAAGTAGATTTGGAGTCCTAGAGAGAATCATATCTAACAATGCCATGTGCTTCAGGTCTAAAGAATTTACTGATTTCTACAATCAACATGGTAAATGTGTTTCTTATTCATCTCCTTATCACCCTTAAGGGAATGGACAGGCAGAATCAAGTAATAAGAGTTTGATGAAGATCATCAAATGGGTGATTGAGAAAAACAAGAAGGAATGGGATTCAAAACCACTTCTTGCATTATGGGCAAACAAGACTACATTCAAAATGGTCATTAGGAAGTCACCTTTTAATCTAGTATATGGGGTGGAAGCAAGGATACCCCATAACAACTTGTGAAAGTGATGTATAAATTTGTCCAGAATATGATACTAACATTTTATGAGTCACGATTACAAGATGGATAGGAGTTAATTGAGCATACGTGGAAACTAGAAGAGGAGCTCGCAAAAATAAATGAGAGGTTGTAACTTCAAGTTAAACTTTGTAGCAAATTAAGAGACCTGCATTGAAGGAAGTTAGAGAAGTTGGATGCATGGTATTAATGTGGAATGCAAGGATAGAAGAAAAAGGCAAACATAGAAGTTTGATCCTGCAGTGGCTTAGGCCATATTTGATTCTTGGAGACTACTTGCCTTAGGAGGATTCATACTTCTTTCAATCCTTAATGAGTGAACTTCTAGAACTATTAGTACATGAACAGTTCTTAAAGTCTTATTTCTCATGAAGTAAGATGTTTTTCCATATACAGTGTATATCTTTGTAAATGTTGTACATAGGTTGGATGTGTTTTCTTTATGTTACATCTGCTTGCCTTGTTCGGGCAAGTTCCTCGGCTTTTTTTGGATTCCTCTATGTTTTTCTACTTTACCAAGAGATCTGTTTCTCACCATACCCACCAAGGGTATGCATCCCCAAGCATGAGCCACTAATAAAGCTCCTAAAATTTTGAAATTTTGATCTTGTTTTGCACCTTGTAGTGGTTTGTTGCATCTATGTCCATAGGTGGGGTTTAGGGTTTTAGCTTCATAACCTTGCTTTCAAATTTTCTTACATCTTGAACCCTAGGAATTTTAATTCTCTATTGACCTCTTTCACCCATTCACCAATCCTTCAAGTTGCAACTTAAGCCATCAAAGACATCATTTTACTGGCCTATCTACTTAGGTTTGTTAGATATCTAATTTTATATTATCACTTTAATGTCCCCGAAGGTTGGGCTGAAATATTTTCATAAAAAATTTCCTTGAGTAAGCGTCTGCCTTGAGGGTCAAAACCTCATTGACCTAGTTATGGCCCCAGTTTTAAGGATCTCGTACGTTGGATCTAAGGATCAAAACCTAGTTGTTGATCGCACACCACATACAAGTTAAATAATGGTTTCCAAAAGGTGTGCAAGGTCTGTGATTGTTTGACATGTGCCTTTGCCATGGTGGGGCCCAATTTTCTTTCATTATGCCTGATGCTTAGTGGTTTTGAGATTGGTGGTCCACATGCATTCACAAGATTAAATCTCAACCGCCCATCACACACCTCGCTACACTAAATTAATTCTCGTTAGAAGATGTACAAGGTCTATGATCAAGCAACACATGTGTTGTTTCATCAGCCTAGGAAAGAAGTGGAGCCCATGGGAAGGAGTGATGTGGCTTCTAGTCAACACATTCTTATTGGCTGACAATTTGACAAAATATGTTCACTCAATCTGAGTCGTTCATTGCACCATCTTGATAGGAGATCAACGACTACTATTTGAAATCATACACATGGATATAAAATCCATTTTTCTTCACATGAGCAAGAAATAATGGCTGAAAGGACATTAGTATCTATCATAATTGGGTCATAATGGTCCAAAAAATTGATTTCCTCATACAATTGAAGATTGCAAGCTAGTGCAGAGCAACTGGATGATCAATCAAAGTTCTCAAGCTATGACACAAACAAATTAGGGTTCATGTAAATGAAAAAAATTGATTATAATTAAAATTGTATCTTGTGCTTTATTCAAACTATCTTGAATTAGGGAAAGTTGTAATTTTTTTTCTTCCAATTGAATTGGTTTGCATGCTTTAATTTCTTTATTGCATTAAAATTGCACATAAAATTGTAGTTCTTGGCCAAATTTGTTCAAGTCCACATCTTCTAATTGTTCCCTAGCCTTCTAATTGAAAGAATTAGGTTTTTTGGATTCTTTGTGTTAGAACCCTAGTTCATTGTAAACATGCCTAAGTATCCATGACTCCCAAAACACAAAGGTCTCATTATGAAACCCCAGCTAGACAACTCTCTGAAGACATTGTTGACTAGCTCAAACCCTCAACCAACAAGAGAAGTCAAGGAGTAATGATATGCTATGGCCCTAGAATTCATGAAGGAGTATAGGATAAACATGCTTGGATCAAGGATGCTAAATTGTCTTACACAAGCTAGCAAATTTTGAGAGACTGGTTTGGCGACGAGAATTGTGGGGTTCCAATTTGCAATACCTAGAGATTAGATATGGGGAAACTTGTGGACCCAAATGTGTATATGGATGTAGACCTGCTCAAGGATATTGTAGCAAGATATGACCTTGTGTCCAAAATTTTTAGGGCATGTAATGGTGTTGAGGTGGTCAAGATTACTAAGAAAGAGATAAATATTTAAATTGCATGACTAGAGAGAGGATATGGTCCCTATTGATTTTGATACCTTTAGAAAAGAGTATGATAATACCAAGGTATTGTTACAAACCACAATGTTGCCAATTCACACTGCTTCAATGAGGCATGGAAATAATAGAAAGAAAATCAAGATTGGCAGAGATGAGAAGGAACCTTTTCCTTTGAATTAATTTTCCCACTACTTTAGAAAGATTGTCTGCTCCTTGTATCAAATTATTGGCTTTGATGCACCTCATAATATACCAAATAAATATATTTTCATGGCAGCCAATATTCAACATGCAACCTTCTACGCATTCTATGATTTAGCTACTTAATTGGCAAAAAATCTGCACAAGCACCTAGTTGATTTTAAGGAAGGGAAGCATTGGATAAAATCCTGGTGGTACTCCCTTTTGATGCATATGATATTATATAGGAAAGAGAATTATTTTGGTGATGATGTGTCATTGAAGAAGGTAGATGATGATCTTGAGATATCGATCCAATGTTGACCCAAATTATGTACATGGATGACTAGAAATTTGATTATGTGGTCTTCCATAATGTTTTTGCATCCAAGATAAGGAGACTTATAGTTTTTGATCTGCCAAGGATCCAAAAATAAATTCATGACTTCTTGAGGCCCATGGAAAGGAGGCCTGAGCTAAATATAACCCATAATTGGGGAGATATCATTGCATACCCAGATAGAACTATATTTAGGGTATATGGGACAATTTTTTATCCTTTTGTTTTACCAAGAGATGTGTCTCTCAGGATTGGATTTATAGAAGTCATGAGATAGTTGGGAGGATCTCAAAAGTGTCACTTTCTAAAAGGTAAGAAGAAGGGTTCATTCTTCCCTGAGTACACAAAATTTGTAGATTTTGTGATGGTAAAAGGTAGTTGGATGGATTTTGATGAGATCCTTAAACCTTATAGATTGGTGAGATCTCACCTAGAAACCATGACCCTAAAGGATTCATTCATGAAGTAAAAAAAGGTTCACTAGGTGTGTTTGTTCATAATTTCTACTACCTTGAGGATGTTATAAAAAAAATTCTTGATCTACAAGTGCAAGAGGAAAGGAAAGCTATGTATCTTTCTTTCAACAAGATGGTAGCAAATATCATGAAGTCAAATTCGACTTATGAGCCTCTGCCCAACCTTCAAGGGAAATGAAACAAGGTAAGGTATGTATTTGGAAATTTTGAAGGTGTTGTTGGTGTGTTGAGAAAAGAAGAAATAATCAAAGATAAGGGGAAGGCTTTGTAAAATAAAGAGGGACTATATGCACAAGAGGAGGAAAGGCCTTCCTATCAGTCACTCAGAAATATTTAGGTGTATTCTAGGAAAAAGGAAACAATTAAGGAGTAGAGAGTGTCAAAACTTGATTCATTAGAGGATTTAAGGGTAGCTTCTCCAAGTGGATCAATCAAACTGCCTCCTAGTTAGCCCCCACCTGTTATAATTGATATTGATTCCCCTCCAAGAGGTTCTCCTCCCTTGAAGCAGCCACCAATTAAGAGACAAAGGGTTGTGAAGAGCATGGTAGTAGACTACTTTGATAATGATGAAGATGACATTGTGATAACTCCTAAAGATATGTAGTAAGGGATTCCTTCTACCCCAAGGGAAGTCGCATCAAAATCTGGGCTAAGTATCCTAAGGTTGGGAAAGGTCGAATTAAGTGGTGTGAGTAATATTGATGACATGAGAGAAGAGGCTTGTAGAGAATTCATGGATGATGATTCATTTATTGGAACACCAACATTTTGGGATTTTGTATGGAAAGAAAAAGCTTCAAAATATGCAGAGAGGGTTTCCATTGAGAGAAGCTTACATCTTGAATTTATTGAAGGAACTATCCAAGCCAATGTGATGGAAGAAATGAGGAAACAATTTAAAAATATCACACCTACGGAAGTAAGGGAACTTGTACAAAAGAGTGGCATTTTATTATTGCCTAAATGGGATATTGTGGATGCAGTTGTACTTGATACCACAAGAAGGACTGATAATCCTTTATTCCAAATTGAAGAGGAAGCCAAGTTGGCACTTCAGGGATTTGTATTTAGTCAAGAATGGGATGCTATGGCAATATGGTCATTGTCTCTTAGTTATAGGAAGCCGAAAGTTGCATAACCAATAGACTTCAGTGGATGATTAATTATAAAAAGAGTTGCAAATACCCCAACATTAGAAGAAGTTGACATGGCTATAAATGCTTCTAGGTTTACTAAAGAAATATTTGAAAATATCACTAAGGATAGGGATATGTGTAGAAGTAAGTACAATGAGCTTATGGGTGAATACAATAAGAGTTGGCAGAGAGTTTTTGAACTTGAAATAGAGCTAGAATTGTGGAAGAAACAAGTGGAAATGTCTAGGTCTCCAAGGCTAGCTAGCTTGATCCATATTGTTCCCATTCCTCCTATGATTCATTATCAGTCTCCTCCACTTGAATAGTGTTCATGTTAATTATTATTTGATGCCGAGAACAATAATATTGTCTCAGAGAGATGGGGAATTGGGAAATCCACTCCTAGATAAATGGATTCCAAGGGTTGGTTATTTGAGATTAATGGCAGTTGGGGCTAAGTAGAAAGAGGATAGATATCCAAAGGTGGTCCCAACTTACAAATTTTTTAGTGAAGTTAAAGAACAACAATTTCAAGGGTATGCCACCCCTTTAGAACAAAGAATAAAAGAATTGAAAGCTAAGTGTGATGAAGTAGATTTGAAACTGTTACCTCACATTCAGCATTCCCATGATGAGGTAAAGCCCCTGCAGATATGCAACCATTAGGAGGACACTACAATTGATTCTCAAGCAAAATGTATTTGTGAGAATGTTAACATTGACATACTAAAAGATTCTTTGGAGAAGTTATCTTTCATCATCAATTTTCTTGAAGAATTCGACAAGGAGGCCAATTCAGTAATGACAAAGTACTCTCCTTATAGAAAGAAAATGGATAAAATCATTGATTTCAATTGGCCATTTGAGGAAAAGTATGATCAGTGGAAAGGGATTTTACTGATGAATTGGATCTGTGAGTACAAAAGTGGAACACATATACTTGATCAAGTATAGTAGAGGTCTAGCCTTTGAGATTATATCATATAAAGATATGTGTCTCTTGACTGAAGGCCCCACAAGTAAATGTTGATCACTAATGATGTGGATGTTGACTAGAAAATTGGTTTTCTTTTTCTATCTTTATGAATTTTGTCATTTTTCCTGATGGAATGGATGTGATACAATGGTTTAAAGGATATTATTTTCAACATGTGCATTTTGGAAGGCGGGTTTGCTCCTCACAACAAATGTAAACAATCTTTGTCATGTGTATTCCCTCCAATAGAAAATGTAATTATAATTGTAAAGGGAATATTTCTTGTAGTGGTCCAATTAGGATGTGACATGTGTACTCTTGGCCTGAAGCTTTTTTTAATCCCTTGTTTCCATAAAAGGGTTCAAGGCCATTAATGCGGGTCTCTTGTTGAATTCTAGATCTGAATTGTGCAATTGAAAAATACAAAGAAAATATGTTTGAAGTCTTTATCTTAAGCTTTGAGTCTAGTTAGTAATTTTTTCCAAATGTATGGTTCATGAGCAATATCTAAATGATAATGCAGGTTTTCAGAGTCTGTAGTCTCTCCAATTTTACTCTGCATCTAAATTATTAATGAAAAATTTGATCAAAGATCATTTCATTAATCTTCATCGTTATTATGCTTTGATGTATGCTTTGATTTTAGCTCTTGTTCAAAGAGTCAGTTAAAATTCTTAAATCAGATCGTAAATTAATATGCAAGATAATTGGATTTGATAAGTAGTCTTAGAATATGATTATTAATTCATGAATTGTAAAGAAACCTCACATAGATCATGGATGTTTAGGATTAAATTTACCTTGCAGTTCAATTTGCTTTGACTCCTAGCCCATAGTTATGGCACTAATCTCAGTTCTTATAAGCATTCCTTATGGTTCTAATCATCCAATTTGAGAACATCACTTATAAATAATCTTTAAATCGATCTATCATTTGTCATGGTTGGTATTGTCTTGTATTCTTGGCTATAGATGTGTAATTTTCTCAAGGAAATGCCAATTTCTTGAAGGATTTCATCTTCCTAGCCTCTAATGATAATGCATTTGCTTTGTTATGTAATGTATTTGTTAATTTTTTAGAAGAGTCATAGGATATACATTGTGGGATTACCCTCCCAGGTTTGGAGATCCTGAAGTGCAGGAGAAGGAGCATTAGTGCTACATCTTGTTTGTTTGCCAACTATCTTGTAAGTATTCGAGAATTAAGTTTGGAAAGCTCATAGATGCTTGGTGAGATCTGATTCATTCGTAAAAAACAACCGAGTTGTATTAAACTAAACCTTCAAAAACCCTCAATAGTAATCAGATCCACAAGCATTCATTAAGTCCTTATTTTGTTAGGTTGATTCAAAATTAAATTCCAATAGTAGAAACTGAAATCACAACACCATACACATGGGAACACCATATTTACATATAAATCTCAATGAGGGGAAAACCACGGTGAGGATTAGCTAACAATATAAGTAATAGAAAAATTGGTACAAGGGGCTCACTACCAAAATAAGAAACATTGTCCAAAAGGGCACATAGACAGGGCCCATTGCCACAAAATAATACAAGAAGATAGAAAAATAATGTTACACAGAGATACACTTCTCAATGTAATAAGGATTCCACCACAATTGCTTGCACACTTTAGTAGTCTCACATGAAAGATTTTGGATGCCTTTAGCTCACTTCCTTTAGGAACCTTAACATTAAGTTCGCATTTTTCTTCTCAAATTCACATCACACACACTTTAATCACATCACACTTCACATCTATTTTGCTTCTTACTCTTTCACACTCTTGCATCAAAACCATACATATTTATATCAATTTCTACTTCAAGACTTTCTCCAATGTCAGTTGATGGGGTCATTGTAATCCTCATCATTTAAATTATCAATCCAAGGTGGTGTCCATGGTTGTATGCAAAAGAGAATGGAGAAAACTTGTTTGACAGTCTATTCTACAATCAAACTTGCAGAAATCAAACCTATTATGGAGCAGACTTGCATAAAAGGGAAGTTGCATGAAAGGAAACTAATATAAGACACACTTATATGAAAGGAAAGTTTCATGAAAGGAAACTAATATAAGACACACTTGCATGAATTGAAAATGCTAAAATATTTCACACTTTTTTGGAAATGAAAAGCTTGCTTGAATTCAAATTTACTCTAAAAATTCTAGAAATACATTGCTTGAAATTAAACTAGAAACTATCATATTTTCTCGGGCCAAAACAAGCCTTTCTAATCCCCCCTCCTTGATTCTTTGATTACAATGCATTTATAGAATTAAAAGATGAGCCTCATAGTTGTGCAACAACTTGCTAGAAAATAGGAACATGTGTGGAGAAAGAAAGGAGAAGTATTCACTCCATTTTGCTTAGTCAATATCTTTTGGTCATCCAAAACAATAATCCCTACTTTTTAGCCCTTTAAACTACTCCAAAAGGTGTTAGGAGAGTTGAATAATCCTCTTTGACCTCTTCTATCATTAAAAAATCTTAAATCTACTCCTATATGCTCTCAACTACTATTATAAATTGGGTTGAGTAACCCTAGATATTTGTAACTACCCCATATTCTCTCAACTTCTATCCAAGTCACTCCAAATTTTTTTAATGCTTTCAACTGTTGTCCCTTAAATACTCAACCTCTATCATACTTAGTTCCAAAAATTCTAGAGCATGGGAGCAAATTTCTGGAGCATCAGACTGGTGAAGTTATCTCTCCAACCACGAACTGGGTTTTTGTGAAATTTAATGGGTTTTTTCACCTTCTTGTCTTCAAATTTTTGTGAAAAAATCTCAAGAACCTAAATTGTAGTTTTCAAGTCAAAATTAATTATTTGACTACTACAATTAAAAATCTCTTACTTTCTTTATCATGCTTAGTCTTGATAAACTCCACAATTAAACAAAATACATGATTTTATTTGGCTAATAGATGAGACCTTTTTTTGTCTCATTATCGGCCACTAGCCATTATACATTCAAATTTGAAATAGGTCAAAACCCAAACATACCCACAATGGATAGGAACAAAAAGTGACCTACATAGATCCTTAATTAAGATCCAAATATATCCCAACACAGTTCAACACACTTCCAAAATCCTTGTATGTAATGTTAAACACAAGGTCAGCCAACACCCATGCAAAACACCATAAAAATTATGTAAAAGCTTACTTAGATCAAGCCAAAAGTTTGAGATAGCATAATTTACTTGTACTCAATCTAGAACAAGCCATGAACTACTTAAGATTCATCGAATACTTCAACCAAGCTTTGCATCAACAACTACTTTAACTCAAGACAACTAATAACCCTTGTTTACATACTGATAAATGAAACTTACACTATACTACACCAAATCAAATAAAAAATTGATAACAAAAAGATTAAAACATAATAATCAGCCTCCTAAATCTGCACAACCCGAATCCAAATAGCAGAGAAATGTGAAGCAAATACATTTATCCTAGATGATAGAAAGCATCACTAAACAACTAGTTCACACACTAATGAACGTATCTCACACTGTACAAAGATCTAGATACCTAAATTTTGAATATAGAAATCTTTTTCAACCTTTAATAACTTGTAAGATCTACATAGGCATACCATCAATAACAAAAAAAATGTGAAGCACAATACTAAAGCATACAATGAACATTTGCACAACACACTTTACTTTGTTTATTATCTCAGCTCATTGCTTCATTTAAACTCATCTTCAGACTTCTACAACAAAATAATAGCTACATGTACTTACAACACTTTCTCAAGGTCACAACTACACATGCACAACATATTTTCCTCTTTTCACAACTTTCTCAATATCCTTAACATCTTCAACCCATAGTTGGCATCAATGAAAACACTAGTCAACAAAATTCCTATTGACATCAATGAAAATACCATCATTCTTGCAACAATCTCCCCCTTTTTCATTGATGGAAACACAAGATGTGAAAATCCACCAAAGACCACACAACAATTCTGAACACTTTCTCATAATCCTTTCCCTTTGAGAAGATAAGTTCTTTTTTTTCAAATGATTCTCTCTCCCCCTTTCACATCAATGGGAAAGGATAATTTTTTTTGTATTATTTTCCCTCTTTGACACTTAACAAAAATTACTTTCTCTAAATACTCCCCCTTAAGTGTACACCTAGCTAAATGAGCAACACAATGACAACACATGGCACTACTTATTCCCCTGAGAGGTAGTCACCAACATTAGTCTAAAAAAGAGATAGATCCATAGATCCACTAGATTGATTCACCTCTATATACATCTAGTTCAAGAAAGGAGGGGGAATAAACCCCAACTTCTCCCAAAGATACTCAAAAGTATCCTTAGGAAAAGCCTTAGTAAATATGTTAGCAATCTAATCCTTTCTAGGAACATACTCAAAATTCTCTTCATTCTCCATAACTTTTTCTCTCAAAAAGTGATATTTGATAGATATATGCTTTGTCCTTGAATGCATCACTAGATTCTTAGAAATGTTTATTGCACCTATATTATCACAAAAGATAGATATAGGTTCATCAAATACAATTCTGATATCCTTCAATGTTTGTCTCATCTATAATACCTATGTACAACATGATGTTGTAATATACTCAGCCTTTGTAGTGCATAAGGAAACAAAATCATGTTTCTTACTCATCCATGATACCAATCTACATCCAAGAAAGAATGCACCATCACTTGTGCTTTTCTTGTCATCAACACAACTAGCCCAATCTACATTTGTATAAGCATTTAATGTGAAATCTGTATCCTTATAATACTAGAAACCATAATTTGGTGTGCCTCTTAAATATTTAAATATTTCTTTTATTGGTGCAACATGTGTTTCTTTAGGATATTCTTGAAATCTAGCAACAAGACAAACTACATGCATGATATTTGGTCTAGTAATAGTTAAATATAGTAGTCCACCAATCATAGATCTATACTTGCTCTAATTAGCCTTAATTGAATCATCATCCTTGATAAATTTACAACCAATCACCATAGGAGTACATACCAATTTGGAATCATCCATTCCAAACTTCTTCAACATTTTTTTTGACATACTTAGGCTATGAAATGAAAGCCCCTTTATTTGTTTAATTGATTTGCAGCCCAAGGAAGAAATTCATCTCCCCAAACATTGAAATCTCAAATTCTTTCTACATTTCCTGAGAAAATTTCTTCAAGATAGCCTCATTTCCACCAAAGATAATATCATCCATATATACGACTACTATGAGGATATTTTCTTCCTCAATTTTAAAGTAAAGACTACTTTTAGCAGAGCCCTTACTGAAACCTTGTTGTATCAAGTACATGTCCAATCTTGCATACCAAGCTCTAGGATCTTGTCTTGAACCATATAGTGCCTTCTTCAACTAGCATACCATGTATAGTTGATCTGACAAGTGAAAGCCTTCTAGTTGTTCCATATTAACCTCTTATTGCAATTCTCAATTCAAAAAGGTAGACTTCATGTAGTGCCCTTCCATTCTCACCGTGGATGGGCAGGTAGTTTGACTTTGGAACTTGGAGATGAAGGTAAAGTAACAGGAATATTTAAAGGTAAGTGCTAAGGATGTTAAGCAGTTGATGTTGTATATTATGAAGTTATGGACTATGTGATTATCTTATCATGGCTATTATGTTATTATCTTTGGACTATTCTTATTATGATTGTTATGTAACTGATTGTTACATGAATTGATTGTTGAGTGATGTTCTTACTGATATTTTTGGGTGAAAGGGATAGTGTTGTATCTCTCACTTGTGAGAACCTTGCAACATTGCAATTTCCTTTCATGGTGTGCCTTACTATATGCATATGTATATGCATGGCCATTTTGTGTGCTATAGTTTGTTGGTACTAGGCATCAAATCCACATGAATTAGAAAGTCTGAGTGTTCCTTAAATCCAATGGAATAGTTGATCGAAGATAGCACTTGGGCCCCTACCCTAGCCATCATCCTCGAAGAGGATGAGTATCTCGTCTAATACCTGGCTAGTTTTTTCAATGGTTAGTCAATGTTGTTTGAAGTTTTTCTTGTGACCCTAGTTAGTGGACAAGTAACTGTTTTGGAATTTGGTTTATTTGATTTCAAATGTTTGATCAATGCTTTTGGTTATTTGATGTATTAAAATGTAATGGCTTGCCAAGGAATCCCAAGGGACAACACAAAATATGACTAAATAATGAAACAATTTTAAAAAAAATAGTCAAATGAATAACATCACATAACTTAACATTACATAACAATCCTAAGTCCTTTAAAGTCCCATGACTACACTACTAACATAACTATTAATCAAGCTAACAAGAGTCATATCATTACTACAACAATATCATGAGTTAACTATCAAACAAGTACATTTACGCCACCATAATAAATGATCCAACAATAAACATTTCCACAACATGACACCGACTAATCAACATTAAAGATCATTTATAAATATTCAACATATGCATAATATATTATTAATATAATCCATTACAAGAGAGTTCATCAAATTAGTTACAACATTACAACTTTTACAAAAATGCCTCCTTGAATACATGGGTAGATTACATATGAGTTACAATACTTGTTACAACTGACAATGCATTACACAAAGGTTGTCTCCTTGAACTAGAGCATGAACTAGAATCAGCTACGTAATGTGCAATCTCCACACAATCAAACTACAACAAGGAAAACCCAATGGAGGAAAAAGCATCAACCTCCCAACAATGTGGAACCCTAAGGTCCACCCCCTATGCTAGGAGATAAAAATAAGGTCCCACTACAACGAGTAGTCAAGAAGACAAAATGCTAATACAAAAGGACTAAACAAGGCTCCAACATAACATAGTACAACATGAGCATCACATAACATAAACATCGCTTCTAGAGGCACAAACATAGTAGAAGGAGAAACATGACTAGGGAATGCTAGACTGCAATAGGGAAGAGTATCATTGCA
The DNA here is from genome assembly GCA_007258455.2 of Sequoia sempervirens. Classification (NCBI taxonomy): domain Eukaryota; kingdom Viridiplantae; phylum Streptophyta; class Pinopsida; order Cupressales; family Cupressaceae; genus Sequoia; species Sequoia sempervirens. The sequence continues at coordinate 5,016 of VDFB02390109.1, read as the reverse complement.
TGGTCCTAGCATGGGTTATCTTGATAGTCTCTCACTAGATGTCGGTCCCCATCTATGGTTATCTTGATAGTCTTTACTAGATGTAGGCCCCATAGGGTGACACATGTGGAACCAACATTCCTTTCGTGAGGACAAGGAAGTTGATCTTTCCAACCAGACCTTATCAACCCATCCTTAGCCTAAATGAGCACTATAGACATGGGTGAGGCATCCAATTACCTTGTTTAATGTGAGATCTACCCATAGCCCCTAATTAATTATTTAATTTATCATTGGATTAAGAAAATCTCTAATGGGTTATCCTAACAGTCTCTCACTAGACACCGACCCCCATTGAGAGTCACTCCCCCTTCTTGCAACTAGTAAACCCTACAATAAACAAGGTAAAATCATCTTGCACACTAAAGATAATTACATGACTCCAAACATCGTGCAAGGCATAGACCCTCTTGCACACATAACACAATCATACAAGTCAATGTTCAGTGCAACACATGAACCTTTTTGCACACATAGAACAATGATGAAGATCAACCAAAGTGAAACCATCAAAAGAGCCATACATAAAAGATTACTCCCTCTCGAGCCTCTGGAAGTCAACTTAACCACTTGCACAAAGACTTCCACTTAAAAAAATTTCCAAATCACTCCAATACCAAACATCAACACCATATTCAATGCTAATATTCAAACAAGAATACATCCAAGGAAGACATCATTTCCACATCACTTGAAACTCAACAATTTAATTACATGGTAAATTTAGTGAATGCAAAAATTAGATGATGAATGGTTACCATAATGGCATGAGGTTTCAATCTTTCAATGGCTATTGTTATGAATGTAATGAATTTTGGAATAAGGTTATTGTATGTAAATCTAGAATCGGTGGAAGTAAGCTTGATCAAAATGTTGTCATACATCACAACTGCAATAAACCTAGACATATAGCTAAATTTTGCAGAAGCAAGAATGTGAAAGTTGATCTAGTAAAGAAGAATGATCTAGTGAAGAAGGTTGATCTTATAGAGATGAAGAAAGAGATGAATAATACATGGAAAAAGAAAGAGGAGAATGAGGTTAAGGATGAGTTTGTGCTAGCTTTTGGTGCATATGTTTCCTTTAAAAACTAAATAAGGATCTTTGGCTCAAGGGAAGTTTTAACAAAAGAACTTTAAGACCCTTACAAAGATATGGTGTTGATTCCTTCAACATGATGGAATAAGGTATAGGTTAACATGGTTAACCTATTGGTGAAAACACCAGTCGAAAATATCAAGATGTAGAAGTTTTTGGATCAACCGAAGGTGACTGTGCATTACAATTAGAGTTTATCATTTTTTTTCCTAACTTCAAATTAGTGCATTCAATGTGATTTAGTTCATTCCAAAAGGGTTTTATAAGTGATTTCACTTAATAAAAGGTCATTTTCAAATGATAATTCAAAGAGAGAAGAGCAAAGAAGCAACACAGTAAAGAGATTTAGAGTGGTGGTGTGCAAAATCCTAGTGATATCAATTCGAAGGTATTTTATAGTTTCCACTTTTTCCCTAAGTTTTGGAATTGCTTTCAAATTGTTACAAGATGTATACTCCACAATTTTTTGAGGTTGTGGATAGACCACATCCAAATTTCAAATGACACCTTGATAAATCAATGGAAATGGATCTAGATGGTGCATTCTTAGATATCCCTTTCAGTGTGCTACATAAAGAAGATGTAAGAATTTATATCTATGTGAAGTTGAAAGAGTACAATAACTCTAAGTTGGGTGATGTATGGGTTAAGAAGCTCACCAAATATGATTTTGTATTCAACCCTAAGTTTGAGATCTTGACGGAGAAGAAGCTTGATGTATGGAACAATTTCCCTAATTTTTGCTACATTGATGAGTGGGTCAGATACACCTTGAGCAAGATTCATGAAAAATTTATCTAGTTAGATATATCACACATGATTTCTTGCAAGGTGTGTGCCTATGGTCTCCTTGTGCTATGCAATACAACACTTAGGTTTGTGACATGGATCAACCACCTCTTGTGGATTCATTAACTCTAGTGGTTGTATCAAGCATTAACAGGTTGATCTTCTAGTGCAATGACAACCATCTATGCAATAATTGGTATTAGAGCTTGGGTCAAGGGTTCAAACCTCTTGCTTGCACTATGGGGGATTGTTGCAAGGTGTGTGTCTTGTTCTCTTATATTGTTTAGTGTAGTGCTCAAGTTTGTGACATGGATTAACCACCTTGTGTGGATTCACTAACTCTGGAAATTGTATCATGCATTAATATGTCAATCTTTTGGTGTAACGACAACCGTCTATGCAACATGACCAATAAGGAGGCTATTAGGGTTGTTACTTGGTTATGCTCAATTGGACTAGTTCTAGCACTCAATTTGGTGAAGAAAGAATTAGTGATGAGGCTAATAGGTGCAAATTTTAATAAGAGATCCCTGGAAATCAAAGGAATTGATGACCCAAGAGTTAAGTATGCATCTATGATGATTGGAACTATAAATTATTTTTCACTAACAAAGAAAATTTAGTTTCAGCAATAGTTGTTATCATTGCATATGAGATGGTTAAGAAGGGAGCAAACTATGATTTGTGTGAATTACTTAGATCACAACTACTAGAGAACTTGCAAAAGACTAAGGACTACAAGTACCCATTCAATTTTGGTATTTTGATCACTTTTTTACTATTTTAACTTCTTAATGAGGTTCCCAAAACCAAAAACATTGTATGGTTGAAGGAAATACTAGTAGCATTTCATATCAAAGACCATCTAATGAGATTGGGTGACTTTGAAACTCAAAAGAAGGCATTATGGGGATTTTTCAAGGATTTTCAAGAAAATATGGAATCTAGAGAAAGGATTCCCTAGAGCATGGTAGAAAAGTACAAGAATGATATCACTTTTATTGTAAGGATAGCTACATAACACAAGTTATTGAGCTTATAAATATTTGGATTCCTGATATGGGATATGAAATAATTGAGGAAGAAATTACCAATTCAACAAATTTTATGTTGAGAAAGCCTAGACACACCATTGAGGAAATATTTGACACATATAAGGAAAATTATATGGAAGTTCACATGGATCAAAGGCAAAAAAAAATAAAGAAAATTGTTGAGAAGATGACTCTATAGGTTGTAGAGATGATGGGTCCATTAAATCAACAAGTGGAGAAAGCGAAAAGAACAAGTGGATCTCTAGGAGGTGCATCAAGCATAAGAAGATATGGTAGAACATATAGCCCCTCTTTGGTTTCCCCAAAATCCTCTATTAATGGAACAAAGACAAAGGAGCCAACCAATGTTCTAGTAGAGCAAAAAAGTGCATCATAGAAGAGGAGAGTAAAGGATAAGGAAAAAAGAGAAAGGTTTGTTATGTTTGATGATGAGTAAGATGAAAAGGAAGAAGAAGTAGAACCATTTATCTGAAAAATAAAATATGGAGTATTGCAAGAAAAAACTAGTGAAAAGAAAATAAGAGTTGACATTGTAGACACAAACAGTGAAGCAAAGCTAGAGAAAAAAAAGGAAGGCTAAAAAATTCAAATGAGGGAGAAGAAAGCCAAGTCCGATAAAGAAGAAAAATATCCAAAATAAAATAAGAAGAAGAAGAAGAAGGATAATTCTTCCCCTAGTAAGAGAACAAGTCCTTTTAAATTACAAGCATTATTTAATGGTATAGTAGAGCATGAAATTTTGGAACAAACTATTGTCTTATATACCATTATGGATGAAATTGAAAATTATACAATAGAAGAAGTGATACTTAGATATATAGCCACATTTGATGTTCACATGAAGGATATTGAAGGCCAATTTCCTAAAGAGTTGAAAATTACATTGCTTGCAAGTAAAGAAGAGGCAATAAATGAAGATGAAAAGTTGAGATCAGTTTCCTTGAAGAAATTTGATGCTACCTTTTTTGATGAGGATAGAGTTAAATTAGCTCAATTGTATAATAAAGAGTTTAGAACCAAACAAAGGGTCACCACACTATTGATAAAAGAAAAATATACTTTTTAAATGCTAAAGAATGAAACAATTGAGAAGGTTGCCAATTTGGAAAAAAGTTTAGGTATGAGCCCAAATAATGAAGAACAATTGCGTGATAATGTCCCTGTCTTGGATGTAGATATTCTAGAAGTTTCACAACATGAAGATATGTTGGAACATAATCATGATGCAAAAAAGGAAAGTATGTGTAAGAGGGAAAATAGACATAAGGAATACAATAATGAATCAATAAAAATCAATTCAAAACAAGATAAATCCAAATCTACTCATGAAATAAAATTGAAAAGCAATGAATTCAACAAGAAATGTTAGCAATAAAAGAGAACATAAATGAATTCAAAAGGCTACAATTTTACCATCCTATGTCAGAGTATATTTGTATTGATAACTGATGTAGGATTGTTTGGATCAATATGAAGCCTCCATGTTTGCAAAAGCTTCAAATAAATGATAATAAGAGTGGCCTAGATAAGATGACAATACTTGTCAATCGCTCAAGAATTAAATGCTCAGGGATTTTCTATAAAAATTCCAGGTAGAATATGAGAAGGATGAGGGTTTTTTATAGATTTCAAGAAATTGAATCAATGGTTAGGATGAAGAGGTGAAAGATCAAGATCAATGGTCAAGGTCCATTGAGAGGAACTAGAATGAAGACTAAAAGTGAGTGGGAGTGAACATAATTAGATTGAATAGTTCACTAGTTAGATTGAATAGTCAATTCTAGTTGATTGGGAGAGGGTATTAGTTAAGAGAATTAATTGATTAGTTAATCAAATAGATTGGATAGTCAACTAACATTGGTTACTTAGTTGACTAGAATAAAGTGGTCACTACGTTTGAGGAAACAACACATGAGAGGATAGTTAATTAAATAATTAATTAATTATTGGAGGAATCTGTAGGATAAGATTTAATTAATAAATAAATGATTTTTATTAATGGTTAATGTTGAGAGGAAAAAAGAGGAATTAAATA
>VDFB02390107.1:0-43382 GCA_007258455.2 Sequoia sempervirens | reverse complement strand
AAAAGTAAACTTTGATGAAGAAGTTAGGGCTCTTTTGATTCTGTGTTCTTTGCCTGAAAGCTAGAATAGCTTCGTAATGGCTGTTAGCAATTCTATTTTTGGTTCGAATACATTGAAGTTTGATGATGTTGTTGGTGTTATTTTGAGCGAGGAAATTTGTAGGAAAAGCTCAGGTGGAACATCCACATCAGGTAGTGTTTTGAATACAAAAAGCAAGGGCAGAACAAAGGAGAGAGGAAACAATTCTGGAAATCGTGGGAAGTCACGAGGAAAATCAAAGGATAAAAGGTCCCAATCCAGAGATAAGAGGGATTGCTGGTACTGTGGTAAGCTGGGTCATTTGAAGAAAGATTGTTGGTCTCAGAAAATAAAGATGGACACAAAAAGGAAGGAAGCAAAGAGGCAAATGTGGTATGTAATAAATCTGATGAGGATGCTTTGATTCTTTCCCTTGATAATGCTGATGATTCTTGGGTGTTAGATTTAGGGGATTCATTTCATGCTACCCCCCATAGAAGTTATTTTCTTGATTATGTCCAAGGGGATTTTGGGATGGTTTATTTAGGAGATAACGAACCCTGTCAGATTGTTGGAAAGGGAAGAATCAAGATTAAGTTGCAGAATGGGAATCATTGGCTACTACGTGAGGTGTTGCATGTTCCCAAAGTTAAGCAGAAATTTAATTTCGTGCTGTGGCAACTAGATGATGAAGGTTGTGTTGTTACATTTAGTGATAAAAATTGAAGGTTACAAAGGGTGCCTTAGTGGTAGTAAAAGGTGTGAAAGTAGGCACCTTATATCTTTGTACAGGTCATACTGTTCCTTCTCCTTTAATTTTTACAGAAAAAGGTCAATGTTCAAGAACAGTTGCTGCAGTTCAGCAAGTAGAAGATCATATTGCCGTGGACTCGAATCAACACCGTGGCATAATAGACTTGGGCATATGAGGCAAAATGTATGCCGAAAGTAATTTCCATTCAAATAATGTTTTACCAGGTCTAAAATGTGTTAATATGGATTTTCGTGAAAGTTGTGTATGGAAAATAAAAGAGAGTAAGTTTTCTCAAGGATGGGAAGCAAAAGAAAGATGGGAAATTGGAGCTTGTGCATACAGATGTATGGGGACCAGCTCAAGTATCTTCTCTCGGTGGCTTTCTGTATTATGTTACATTCATTGATGATGCAACTAGGAAGGTATGGATTTACTCTTAGGCGTAAATCATGTATTTAAAACTCTTCAAAAATGGAGAAAGTTTATTGAGAATGAGACGGGTAAAAGGTTAAAATGTCTCAAATCTAATAATGGTGGTGAGTATTGCAGTAAAGAGTTTGAAGATTATTGTTCCTCAAATGGTATTTGTAGGCAGAAAACGGTTCCAAGGACTCCACAGAAAAATGGAGTGGCTGAGCGCATGAATAGGACAATAATGGAGCGTGCACAAACTATGAGATTGCATGCTGGGCTACCTTTAAAAATATGGGCAGAGACTATAAACACTACTGTTTATTTAATTAATAGAGGTCCCTCTAATCCCTTTGGGTTGTGGTATCTCCGTGAGGGAAGCATGGAAAAGGTAAGAAGGTGAGTTATTCTTTTCTCTCTCAAACCTCTCTGCCAGGAAGCATTTGGTACTACGTAGATTATGAAAATAGAACCAAGCTTGATGCAAAATCAAAGAAATGTGTATTTGTTGGATATGACATTGATGAATTTGGTTATAGGCTTTGGGATTTTGAAAATAAAAAAAATTGAGAAGCAGGGATGTCATATTCAATGAGAAAGTGTTGTACAAAGATCTGTTGCTTCAGCATCAGAAGAAAGAAAAAAATTTAGTGTTGGATGATATTCCCAACAATGATGTTTCAGTGGTTCCTCATGCTGGGCAACAACAGCAGCAACAAATACCACAAACTCCTGTTAGACGATCTTCAAGGATAAGTAGACCTCCTAAAATATTTTCTCCCTCTTTGTATACTATTTTGTTAACTGATGCTGGTGAACCAGAATATTATGATGAAGCTATGCAAGTGGATACCAAGGTTCAGTGGGAGCATGGAATGGAAGAAGAAATGGACTCCTTGCTGAGAAACAAGACTTGAGAATTATGCAAGTTGCCTACAAGTAAAAAGGTCTTACCAAACAAATGGATTTATAGGCTAAAAGAGGAGGATGGAGGTAAGAAAAGATTTAAAGCCAGATTAGTTGTAAAGAGATTTGCACAGAAATAGGGTATTGATTTTGATGAGATTTTTTCTCCTGTTGTTAAAATGACTTCTATTCGTATTGTTTTAAGTATTGTGGCTACTGAAGATTTGCATTTAGAACAACTTGATGTTAAAACGACCTTTCTCTATGGTGATTTGGAAGAGGAAATATACATGGATCAGCCACAAGGATTTGAGGTCAAAGGTAAGGAGAAACTAGTGTGTAGATTGAATAAAAGTTTATATGGCTTGAAGCAAGCACCTTAGCAATGGTATTTGAAATTTGGCAGTTTTATGGCTGAGCAAGGCTACAACAAGTGTAATTCTGACCATTGTGTTTATTTTAAGAGGTTGGATAATGATAGCTACATTATTTTGTGTTTATATGTTGATGATATGCTTGTAGCTGGGTCTAACATGGACCACATAAGAGAGTTGAAACAACAGTTAGCAAAGTCTTTTTCTATGAAGGATTTGGGGGCAGCAAAACAAATCTTTGATATGAAAATTCGTAGAGATAGGAAAAATAGAAAATTGTTTTTATCTCAGGCTAATTATGTTGAAAAGGTGTTGCAGAGATTTCATATAGAGAATACAAAAGCTGTTAGCACACCTTTGCCTAGTCATGTCAAATTGACTAAGGATATGTGTCCAAAGACACAAGAGGAGGAAGAAAAAATTTTCAAGGTACCATATGATTCAACTGTAGGTAGTTTGATGTATGCCATGGTATGCACAAGACCAAAAATTGCACATGTTGTAGGAGTTGTTAGCAGGTATTTGAGTCATCCCGAAGTTGAGCATTGGAATGTAGTAAAATGGATTTTCAGGTATTTGAGAGGTACATCCAATAATTTTTTATGTTTTAGGGGCTCTAATACTGATTTAAAAGGCTATGTTGACTCAGATTTGGCAGGGGATATAGATACCAGGCAGAGTACCACAAGTTATGTATTTACAGTTGGTGGGACAACAGTGAGTTAGATTTCTTGATTGCAAAAGGTGGTTGCTTTATCCACCACAGAGGCAGAGTATGTTGCTGCAACATAGGTGGCAAAGGAGATGATATGGCTGCAACTTTTCATGGAGGAGTTGGGAAAACAACAGGCTGGAAATTCTTGTTTACAGACAGTCAGAGTGCTATACATCTTGCAAAGAATTCTGCTTTGCATTCTAAAACAAAACACATACAGTTGAGATATCATTTCATTTGATCAGTGTTGGAGGATGGATAGGTTAAGCTAGACAAGATACATATAGATGTCAATCCAGCAAATATATTTACGAAGGCGGTGACAAGGGAGAAACAGAGCTCCTCTTCAGCTTCGGTTGGTCTTCAAGGTTGAATTCAAGTATAATAGAGCAGCAGGGTCCAAGGTAATTATTTCCAATGGGAGCTATAATTGCAGTAGTGTCGTCCAAGATCAGTCTCCAAGTGGGAGATTGTGTTGGTATGGAGCTTGATCAGTCTCCAAGTGGGAGATTGTTGGTATGTGGCGACTGATCATGCTATACCGTATAGCCCATGGTATACTGTACACCCTTGCCCCTATCCTTGTCGGGGTCCAGGGTTGGGCCAGGCCCCAGGTGGGGGTTCAGGGGCGGCAGCCCCCAAGAAAAATTTTCTTCCTACTTTTTCGTGTGATCACTGAAAAAGGAAAAAATCAATGAAAAAGGAAAAATCCGATTTTGTAGAACCTAGAAATTTGGAAGCTTCTAAGCTTGTTAAAAAGGGGTTCGGATGGGTATTACTAGATGAGGAAAAACGTGATTATTCGCAAGATTGTAATAGGGTTTTACTGGTGTAGATGTCTAAATTTGGACACTTAATTTATCCAAATTCATCCCCTTTCATCTTAGTTTCGTTAATTAAGTAATACTACTATTATTTAATTAATATCTTTAATTCTGCCAAATTCCTAAGGTATTTAATCAATAATACCTTATCTCTTTAATCCTCCTTCCATCAATTGAATTAAATAAATATTATATTTATTTAATTCCTTCATGTCACATCCTCCATCATTTTTATCTTATCTTAATCCTTCTTCTAATCTCATCATTAGGATGTGCACATGCCTAATCCTTGATTAGAGGTGTCACATCCTCCAACTTTTGCAAGTTGGCCTCTAATCTCTCTTAGCCACCTAACCATCCTCTAATCCTTCACTAACTAGCCTAATCAACCTCTCAAGGAATTTTTAATTCATTTTCTCTTCCCATGTCCTTTATGACATGTGTCCTTAGTCAACCCTATTGAATGCTTTTCTTTTTTGACAAGGCATCTCCCTTCCCTATGTGAATTTTTAATTCACCTTTTAATCCCCAATGCATTTAAGGAATTTTAAATTCCTTCTCTCATCCCCATAAGGATATTTGAGGAATTTTTAATTCCCCACTTGTCCTCTCACCCACATGGGGACAAGTACCTCCTTTATGAGGAGATCTTGTCCAATCCCAAGGTACTTTGTACCCCTCTCCATGTCATGTCCTTCTCCTTCCACCTCATGTCCACTTCACCTTTTAGGGCTATCTCACATGCCACATGTCAAGATGTGAGGGCTTGTGAGTTCTCAACTCACCTTAGCCCTACATCTTGATATTTGGTGGATCAATCTCAACCATCCATTTCCCCTAGGATTTTCCAAAAATCCTATAAATACCCCCTCTTTTCTCTCATTTTAGGGGAGATCACTTGTGCTAGCCAAACTCTTGCAAATTTGTTTCTCATCTTATACTTAGCCATTTTATTATTTTCATCCACTTGCACTCATCCTCACAACATCACATAGCTTGCATCTACTTGCCATCCAAGGAGCATACACATCAAAGATCGAAGGGCCAACCAAAGGATCGACTCAACGCAAGGTATAAAGTTCCATTTCGTTACTTTGTCTTGCATTGTTTCCAACTTAGGCTAATCTTGAGGTGTAGGTTGTTTTAAGTTGTTTATTTGCACTCTTTAACTTGTTTCTTGATTTCTAATGCTCTATTTCGACCTATCACAACTGGATAATAAAAGTATTGGATGGCTGCGGTTTGGTGGATGTAGCCCAGATTGGGTGAACCACATTAAATTCTTTGTGTTATGATTTATTCTGTGTATGTTTTAGTTTCTCTGTTTATTATATAAAATCTTCATTTAATTGTTAGATCTGTCATCTACAACCCTAACAACAACATCAAGACTTCCTCAACTTCTTTTGTTTCTTCCATGGTTGTAGCCAAGACATAATTTCTAAGGTTAGTCTAAAAAATCAGCACTTCATTTGTTGTGTTCTGATATTCGATGACCAGGAACTTTAATCTAGGCTCACACTCAATCTTAATTTGATTTGGTATTCCTTTCCATGGGAGACACATATGTGAATACTTAGTAGAGATGTAACCATTGAGTACTCTTGTGAAATCTCTACCTAAAATTATCCCATAAACATCTGGAATATTAGCCACTTGAATGTTGATTATTTCTTGCACCCTTGGATCTGATGCAAGCTACATGGGAATCCTATTCAATTCACCAACTACGCTCACCTTCGTCTTATCTTGCTGAGTAAATTTTCATTGAGAGGGAGGGAGAGTAATACCCAATGCTTTGCAAACTAAAAATGACATAACATTTGTAGAAGCCTTATAATCCAACAAACAATTGTACAAATTTTTACCAAATATACAAATAGAAATGAAGAAAGGAGGTGTTTCATACTTTCCTTGGAATAGACTCATCAGATTATCTACCTGAGCCACTTGAGTTTTATCTTTTTCCTTACTCCTATCCTTAGTCTAAACTTAAACTTGATCCTTTATTGGCTAGTTAACTTGATCCTTTACTGGTTGTGAATTTTGGGCCTTTCCCATCACTTCCTTGATCATAGGTTCACTTAGAGATGTGTTGAAAGAAACCCTCTTTACAATAGTTCCTTGTGAATATTTAGAAGGTAAATTTTCATTTAAAGAACCCAAAATAGCAATCCTAATTGTAGGAACACTTCTCAAAAGCAGAGAGGTTGATCTTTACCTTCTTGAATTCCTCAACAACATACTCACCCATTTGTTATACACTCATTTTAGGCTAGTCATTTCTAACTTGATCTACTTTATTTCCTTTGTTAACATTACTTTTTCCTCCCTTTGACGAATCAAATTGTCCTCCTTTAGAAAAAATATTGCATTGGTACCTTTGGATAGGAAGGGTTGTTTCTTGCATTAGGATCAAGAGGTGTACTAAAATTGTTCGAAGGAGTAGAAATAGTGAAAGGATCTCTATCTTATCTATTTCTCATCTAGTGGACCATTGTCTACAACATCAACATTCTCAAATAGTCAGGATATAGATTCTCCATTATATACATCATTGATTCTAGCACCACTTTCTGTTAACTCCTCTTCAGACTAATTTTCTTCACTTCATGGAAAATGAGCATGATTCAACACAAAAGAATGATGAGTTGTATGGATCTAAAGGTACAATCTTCTATCCACTTGAATTATTACCAATATCATGTTGAACCTTCATATGGAATATTGCAGTTGTAGTTTGGAATTCTAGACAATGTAACTTAGAATGCTGATTTGTCTTATGAATCCTCCGCCATCAAGACATTGCAGCCTCAGCTAAATAAACCCAACTTGATCACTTTTTTGGATTGCTTGGTGTATCTAATGGGGTTAGAACCCCTTTGTTATTAGGCCTTTTATTCCATGTCCTATTTTCCATTGGAGGCTACCCTCTTTCAAAATTATATCCTGATCCATGTCCTCTTTCAAAACCCTGTATAACACTTGGTGCAAAGTTCCTATTATTTCGGTTGTAGTTGGACTGAATGCTCCTTTCTGAAGCTTTCAACTGATTATTCTAATTTCTCAAGTAACCTCTATCGATAACTTCTTCACCTATTCTACTAATTCATCTATCCTTTCTTTCTCTATACTATTCTATGTCAAAGCATAATTTGTAGAATTTTGCAAATAAATAGGATGTGTGCTTGAATTATGTGGGTGAGGGGGTACTTTAGAATTTTTCAAATATGCAGGGATATTGGCTTGTTGTTGGGAATATACTAGATGAGTATAATTTTATATGTAGCTAGGGATGGGCAGTGCCTCACTCGATGGTGGGCCTGGATGTGATACTAATGGTAATTGAGGAACTCAATTCATTAAGGGTGTTTGATTAGCAAGAACATAATTTAACCCTTGAATATTTCTAGGATTAGTAATAGGTCCTAATCATGGGAGAGGTCCTACTATGTGTTGTCCCAAATCATTACTAGCCTTAATTGCTTTTTCATAGGCATCTATTAAGGTGCCTAGGGTCTGATGCATCCTTTTAACTAAGGAAGAGGTGACACTATCAAATGCATCATAATAAATTGCTCTAGCAGACACATCATTAATAAAATATGGGTCTTGTAGCCTACTATAAGCATGATGAAATCTATTATTGAATGAACTTATAGGCTCATTAACTTCTATTTTAACTACCATAAACTGCCTATACAATTCATTAGGACTAATTGGGATTTTAAACTTTTGCAATAAATCACTTTCCATTTGACCCCAATTAGTAATTGAACTAGTAGGTAAGTGATTGTACTAGTAAAGCCTCCTCTCCTAGTGAATATTGGAAAATCATGTAGGTCACATCTTCATGTTCAATTCACCTATCCTTAAGAACAATTTGGAAAATCTTGATATGTTCCTCAACTATTCTATTGGGATCATTGACATGGAACTTAGAGTAGAAATTCTCAGGATTTTTAGGCATGGCATGATAATTATTGACGAACAAAGGTGAGGGATTGTTTTCCAAGAAAGCCATTAGTGGAGGTGGAGGTGGTAATGGTTGATTGACAACAATCTAGGGCTGTTCAAAATTTGAAGATGAAGAAATAGATGAAGTGGATGGTGGGGAAGATGGAGTAAATGGTTTGATGGGTGTGGATGATGAAGCTTCTCCTTTCTTAGTCTATTTATATTTGGTAGGAGCCTTTAATTCATGTACATCTCCTTTACCAGCTATAGATCTAGTCTCTCTTCGAGACCCATGATCATAAAATGATGACCACAGATGCTCTAGCTTTGTTTAATGTAGCCCTCTTTCTAGTGCCAATTTTGTTGATGGTGTTTTTAGCATTGCAACAATAAAGACAAAATAGAAGTATCCTATCTCTCTTGAAAGGTAAATTTCTATCAGCAAGCCTCAAGAAACAACCCTAAGGTCTCTAATGTCAAGTCTTGACAATGCACAAACAACTCAGTAATGACATGATTTCCTGGTAATCACAAAGGGAATTTATGGTCAAACAAAAGAATAAAACTCTCAAGTAAACAATGAGGGTTTTGCAAGATACAAAAATGAAAATAAACTTGAGAATTTTCCCAAATATGTGGTCTAGAAATTATCTTTCATAAAATACAACAATTCAGTGATGCTTTCAATTCCTAATGTAACAATGATCTCAAATAAATATCAAAAGGTGAGAGTTTAGAGAGATTTCTAATATAAATCCTAAGATCAATCATGAAAACAACAAAGCATTCAAGGTGGACCAATCTTCAAAAACCATGTTTTGCTTAACCAAGATTAAATTTATAGTATCACAAAAATAGTGCAATATCTAAAGGTATAAAACATTTTTAGATTGTGAAGCATTCAAACATTCACCCAAGATGGCATGAAATGCATAAACGTCCACAATTGAACTTAGTACAATAAAGAGTAGGCCCGGGATAACTTTACACAATAACTTACAATCAACAAATTCCTAAAAGTATGGACCAAAGATTCCTCAAACACCTTAAATACATTATCATAAACATGAATGAACTATAACTAGCTCTAAGCTAAATCTTAAAATTACACACTCAAAACAACTTGAAACAACTTTGAAACATAGGAACCATGCATATAGATGAAAAAACATAGAAAAGAACACCAAATTTCAATGTCTTCTTGTATTCACTTCACCAAATTTTCAACAATTCTAGTATCCAATCATTACAATGAGGAGAGATATCCAATATATAGAGTTTTTAAGAACATGTCCGCCTAGAGAGAATTAAATTAGGGTTTACAATTTAGGTCAGCCTTGGCAGTTTTAATTGCCCAAATTAATTTTACAATGCAATATCAAGAGGATGGCCTCAAAAGATACATTTAATATTAAATAAAAGGCCTTTTGGCACAAATTTCTAGGCATGACCAACTTGTAACTCTAGTTAGATCTGTTATGCTTAATTAATGATGAATTGAAGCATAATCTACCCAAATAAACTTGCATCTACCAAACAAGATCATTCAAATTGAAAAGATTAAACTAATCATTCAATTGAAATTGAAAGTTACAAACTACACAAAAATATTTAAATTACTACTCTAACCCATTTGAAACTTATCCCATTTTGGAATTGGTGTTGTGTTGATGTGAAATGGCGACCCTTTCCCAATCCCGTGATTAGTGAGTTTGTTGCGGTCGATTCTATGGAAGAGAATTGATGAAACCATTGTGATTGATGTATGAAAAACTATTTTATGCTAAAAATGAACATGATGCAAGCTAAGTTACCATGATTTTATGCTAAAAATGAACTAATTATGCTATTGCTAAGCTAATTTGAGCTAATTCTAAGCTAAAAGATGAAAACCCTAATTTATAAACAAACTAAGATGGATGCATGGAAGCCATTAATGGATTCTCTAAGCTATGATGGAATTAAAATTAACTAAGATAAGCTAAAAAGTGAGTGAAATATGAATGTGAGTGCATATGAATTCAACAACATGACTTTGCAATTGAAAGATGGATCCATTTGTCTCCAAATAGTGACTTATTTATAGGAAAGCAAATGAAAAATAGAGGGTTGAGATTAAAAAGATTAATCAATGATCCAAGATGAAGGAGATGAGAGACATGTATCATGGAATGCATGATGAGATTTAATCAAGGGTTCACACTTGCCTCAAACAAACACACTTTTGACCTACTCAGATAGGTCAAAGGTGACTTGTTCAAAAGGTTGAAGGTTAGAACTTGCTTAAGAAGCCAAGTGAAAATATCCCTTTTTCAAATGATGAAGGAATAAGAATATTCTTTTGGAATATTCTCATGGGTGAGGAAAAGGTATTTCACAAATTAAAATAAATTTTTAATTGTGCAAAAAGGGGATAAGGGATATTCCATGGGAATATTCTCTTTGCTTAGAGGAAAATTAGTTTAATTGCTAATTAAACAAAGTTTAATTTATATGCAATTAGGGGATTTGGAGGAATAAGGTAATATTTATTAAATTAATGATTTAATAAATGGGGAGAAGAGATAGAGATGATATTTAATTAAATAACTTAGGATTATTTAATTAAATAAAATGAATAAGGGAATTAAATTAAATGTTTTGATTTATTTAATTTAATGAGATGAAATGCTAGCATGAAAAAAGATGAATTAACCCAATTAAATTAATTAGGTTAATGGATGAAAATGATGGGCCTAATTATTTAACTAGGCTAATTTAATTAATGAAGTAAAAAGAGGATGGGTTTGAAGAGGAAATGATGTTAATAAACCTATTTAGAGTGTATGATAATGTTTAGGAAATTTTTCAATGTCTACATTTTGCCCCTCTTTGAAGTGAAGTACATGTTGCTTCAGCTCAAAGAATAACACTCTTCGAATTAAAACTGCTGCTTAAATAAAAAAATAAAAAATTTCTATTTTTTTAGATGCCCCAGTGAAAGGATAAAGCTAATTCCTTGCCCCCTCGAGAAATCAGGAAAAAAATTTGAATTTTGGGTTGATTTCTTGATAAAGGTTAAAAGTTGCCTAGAGGTTCTAGAAAGGCTTTAGTGTGCAAGGATTATGCCAAAAGTGAAAAAAATGATGCAAAATAAGGTCCAATTTGGAAACATTAGTGAAAATGATGATAAACCCAATCTTCAAGGTTAAGTTAAGGAAAAAAACCCTAATTTTCTAGCTTAAATAAGCCAAGGGTCACTTTCAATTCATTTGTGCATTCACATTTAAGAGATTCTTGCTATGGTAGTAGTGGCTCAACCTTGGGCATACAATCAGGGACAAGTAGTACCATAGACAATGCCTGCATATGACACTTGGTTTGCTCCTTGACGATTGAAAAATTTGGCAAATGCTCCTCCACAAGGGAGGCCCAAAGGTAGGGGAGTAGGGAGAGGCAAAGGACAAGGTGGTCGGGATGGCTAGGAGGGGTAGGTTCTCGGGGCTCTCCTAGTTGTAGAATAGAAGCCTCCTCAATAGCCACAGGTAGCACCACCACCACCAAATTCAAGGGATGCACAGATACAACAGTTGTAGCAGTAGGTGTAAACATTGATTAGTGAGCGGGATCAAGCCTGCCAACAGATTTTGGGTATTTCTGTTGAGTGAGACTAGGTGCAGTAATAGGTGGTGGCCATCATGTTTGAGAGTGATCAGGTAATATAGTGGGTATAGGCCATGACCACTGAGAGATACCAGGAGGTTGCCAAGTGCCAATAGATTGAAGGCATGATGATGGCCACTCATGGTTGGACTGTTTTAGCGAGGTTGTTACACAAACCACATATTATAGAAAGTATTATCATAGTGATGTCCTAGCGGCACTAAGACAACTCAATTTTTCATAGTGCAGTGATGCACGACCATGAGTAGAGGATCACCCTAAGAGGTAGGCTAGAGAGGGTAGCAGCCACTAGGGCTAGATTTTGATGTACATAAAATTTTTGATTTTTTTCCCCATTCTTTATCACATATATGAATTCATCGGCTCCTTTTTGATAGCCTTGTGGATATTGTACTTTTGATCATTATACATAAATTGATCCATATTTTGTACCATGACATTCATTTTTTGATACATATATGATATAGATACAAATGATTTATGTCATGATGTGTTCACTTTATTTCATGTATGGATGGATGAGATGCTTATATTTGATGATGTATGGATGCACTTTACTTATGTCTATATGATATGTAGATGATGTGGATGCATTTATTTTGAGTATTTTCTATGCATTTTTTATGATGATGATGTATGCATGTGGATGTATGGATGTAAATGCATGTGTATGATATGTGATGCAACAATTTAAGATGCTTAGAATAACCAATGTATAGTATTCATCACAACTCAAATGATAATGTAGGATGTATGATGTGTAATGATTATGAGATGGATGCAATGATTATGCTATGATTATGAGATACATGAATTTTGATGGTTTGTGGATGTCGGGTGGATGAATTGATGATGTTTTTGTTGACTATCATGATACTAGGTTAGCACATAGAGAAGATTGAAGAATAAGGAATGAATGACCATTGATTTCAATGATTGCTTCAAAAGATCCAACAAGTCCATGGTCCATTGAGACTT
This sequence comes from Sequoia sempervirens, assembly GCA_007258455.2. Classification (NCBI taxonomy): domain Eukaryota; kingdom Viridiplantae; phylum Streptophyta; class Pinopsida; order Cupressales; family Cupressaceae; genus Sequoia; species Sequoia sempervirens. The sequence goes on along the minus strand of VDFB02390107.1, from coordinate 30,782 downwards.
TATTAGGAATGGTGATGAGACAATGCAAAATGCAGAATGATGAGATACTCACTTAGGGATTGGGATTTTCCATCATTCCTTATTGTTTGATATAACACATAGACATGATGCATCAAGGTATTGATAACTAGGACAATGTTGTATCTAGTGCAATGGACTTTGACTTGACAAGAAAATAGGATAGTTCTTGTTCACATCTTGGCATACAGAAACCTCATTGGAATGCAAGTTAGAAGCTTAGAACATATTGGACCAAAGCATATGCAATAGTCAACAACATACTCCAAAGGACCTTCCAACACACAATTAAGAAAGTATGCACCAAGATTATTTTACAAGAGTATCCCCAAGCACAACAAATGAAAGATAATGATCGATGCCCCATTCCTTTCTCTCTAAATCATTTTGATAAACATCATCGAGAGGTCCTCAGAATGAACCATTAAGATAAATCATAAGAAAAGATCAAAGACAAACAATTAGTGTTATCTATATCTCTTTCCTAGTTTAAGTTTAGCTAAAGTGATATCTGATATTGATGTCCATTGTAGGAAGGATACATTCTAGTACATGTTGATCAAATGTTGTTTGATGTTGGGATGATGATGCTAAGATAATTCGTGAATATAAACTTCACTAACGCATTTACCTATGATTTAGACTTTAGATTTTGACAATTTAGGTTCTCACTTTATGACTTGCTATGCTTGATTTCCACTTGTTTTGCCAAAGGTTGAAGGTGACGATCAATTTATTATGAGTGAAAGTTTATTGTGGGTGAAATGGGATGGGTGATTTTGGATTTTTTGGAATATTTTAATGTTTTTGGTATTTTAAAATGTTTTGAGGCTATTTTTGGTCTTTTTGAAAGTTTATATGGATGTTTAGGATTTTCAATTTTTTTGAGGTTGAGTAGAGTTTTTTGAATTTTTTGAGGCTTTTTAGGTCTTTTTGAATGTTTTATATTATTTTTGTATTTTCCATTTTCATTTTTTTTTGTATTTTCCAAATATTTGGATGTTTTTGAATTTTCAAATATTTGAATGTTTAGGGGTTTTCAAATATTTTACTAATGTTTAGGGGTTTCCAAAGATTTTACCAAGTTTCAACTAAGAACCTAGCCTAAAGACCTATCTTAGGGGTCTCAGGGGCTAATCAAAGATTATCCTTTCCTACATTATACATGCAAAGACCATGTAGATTGATTGACTCAACCTATTTATAAGATGAAGATATAAACAAATGAAAGGTGTTAGTTTATTATGATAGATGACTAAAGGATTGACCTAGTGTGTCTTGGGGACACATCAATGATGGCCTTGCCTAAATTAAAGCTTAGAGATGATGCAATTCAACAAGGTCTTTATTTTTTGGATTTTTGATGTTTTCTAGATGTTTTGGATTTTTCCTTTACAATTTTTTGAATGTTTTTGGATTTTAGTTGTACAAGATTTTATGAATGTTTTTTGGATTTCTAATGATTGTTTTATGAAATTTTTTGGTGTTTTCTAATAATATTTTTGATGACCTTAAGATATACAAGAGCCCAATATGACCCATAAAGAAATGCTCCTAGTGTGACATGTTAAACTACTTTCATAAAGGCAGGACAAACTGACCTTTTGAATATGCCAAGTAGTGCTAAAGTGTTCATGATACCTCATAGTGTCAAGACATGATAAGGATGTGGATGAGGGATAAATGGTGATGCAAAGAATGATAGGACAAAATAGCCAAAGAATAGAGGTAATTTATTTATGCAAGGCACCTATTTGCTAGGTTTCACCAAGGTACTTGCCCAAAGTGCCATCGAAGTGGTTTTCACTAGAGGATGATTTTTTTCTTTAATATTTTCAATCCTTTTTCTCATTTTTTGGATTTTGATTATTTTTTTATTTTTTTGTATTTTCTAATTTACACCTTCCAAGGCTAGGCATAAACTTTTTGAGATGCAAGTTGTCAATGGGCTCCTACAAGGGTTCACTTTTAGGTGTTAACAATTGGTATGCTATTGATCCATAGTTTGTTGTGATGACAAAGGGACCCAACCAGTTAGGTTCAAAATTTCCTTTGTTGTCTTGATCTAGAAGATTCTTATAATTCTGCTTTAGGACAAGATCTCTAACTTGGAATACTAAAATTTGATCCTCTTGTTATAGCTCAGTTTCAATCAGTTCTGATATACTTGCAAATGATTGAGGGCATCAAGATGGCGTTCATCCAAAAATTCTAGCTCATTCAACTGAGACACTATGTATTCTTCCTCAATAATTAGGTTCTTTAGTGATACTCACAATGATGGGAGCTCAACCTCAATAGGAAAGATAGCTTGTGATGTAACGCCCGTCGTGCAAACCCCAGAGAACACACTCATAACACGAATAAATTTTTTTTTTAAATAATAAAAGTAACATGTAACAACATTAAACCAAAGCACATAGCATAACACATAACATTAATACACTTGGTTCTCTGGGGCACGCGAGGTTACATTGCTACCACAAAACAAAATAAAGATAACGAGAACAACATAACCATATAATTTAGGAAACCATATACAATGATACAACTGATAGCCATGATGCGAGTATGATAAACATCGCATAAGTACATCCATGATAAATCTTTTAACAAGCTCCAAATCAAACCTAACTATTACATCATTGAAATAATATTACATTACAATTTTCTTTGATACATGAATTACATTGAATTTCCCAACATGGGGATTGATACAAGAATAATGAATATGAAGTACAACTGAACATTGGAACATCTGCACTGCGGAAAGTTGAGGAGACAAGACGCTAATGGGGAACCCAACGGGTGCAGAGCACGTTCCACCCAACCATGTGAATTACGAAGTAACTCACCCCCCGTGCTTAGAGGTGACGAGGAAGTGAACCCGACCATGAATGTCAACCGACTCAACCACAATATGAAATAAAACAAGTACAACTCAAATATGCAATGCACAACCATCGACGTACTCAAATCACATAACAAGTTAAACTAAGAACTCATCACGATAACATGAAGTAATATCACTTAACAACCATGAATCAAATTCACAAGAATTCAAATAAACATCATAAAGAGATAACATCAGAAGAACCGAACCAACACCCAAAATACAATCACAAATAAATCAGAACCAATATAAAGAACACGATTCCATAATAAATCTGAATCAACCATTCAATACACCATTCCAATAGGCAACGAGAACAAGTCAGACGGGTGTCAAGTAGGGAGGGTCATCACATAACTCTCATGGGATCCCCTGGCTCTTCCTCCAACTGAGGCGTCGGCACCCACCTATGGATTCCCTAACCCTATAATCAGAAACAACATAAATATAACAATATCCAGAGGCAACAAGAAAACAAGAACAACAAGGATGTCTAGTGGAGAGTGTCATCGCATAGCTCTCATGGGATCCCCTGGCACTTCCTCCTAACTGAGGCACCGGCACCCATCTATGGATCACCTGGCCCTTCCTCCTACTGAGGCGCCCGGCACCATAGGGTAGCTGATGCGGAGCCGATAATCTCTCATGAGGACGAGACTACGACTTTGCCGACCACGGCCTACTCAGTCTATCACTAGTCTACGGTAGCCCTAATGCATAGACGAGGAATCCAATTTTCTTTATCTTGTATGTTTTACTACCCATCCCCCTAAATTCTATTTTTAGGTTATCACTTGTTTAACTACTCTTACGTGGGTTCCCCTGGCACTTCCTCTTACCCGAGACGCCGGCGCCCACGAAGAGCCACTCTCCCTATGACCCTTAACATATCTCAAAAACAGGCAAGGGTTGAACTAAACATAAAAGCATAATACCACAACATGAACACGCGAGGCATGAATCCTCTCGCATCAATTCATAACCAAAGTTTAACCAACCGTTCAACCCTTCCTAACATAAGACCATAACGCTCAAGAGCATAAATAAAAGGAAAATAACACTCAAAATGATGAGCCTCTGGAACAAGGTTTTCACACTTTGACAACAGGGTTCCCACATTACGAGTGAAAAATTTACAACCATAAAGAAAGGAAGACAAAAACAAGGCTGCACAATTTCATAGTTAAGGAAAGTGACTCACTTGATTACATAACCAGAATCGCAAATTAACTCAATTTCATAAAACATTCCTATTACATCCAGAGTGCTAAAAAAAAATAATAATACAAGGTTCAATTATATTTAAAACTAATCCCCCATTACATCTCGTACCATAATAATTTCCACAATTACAATTAAACAAATCCCAGATTAAATTATTCGTACAACCCATAAAATAAATTAATACCCTTTATTTGCATAATAATACAAATCAATCATAAAATGTAAAGCGATAAAACTTACATTATAAATTAACAATTATAATAATCATAATAAAATAAATTATAATCATTATATTTAATGATAAAATAATTTACCATTATAATATTTAATAAAATAACCAAAGTAACTAATTAATTAATTTATTTATTTATTCTTTTTTTTATTTTAAATAAAATAAATTTTAATATTTAATATTTAACAAAATAATTCATATATATATATATATATATATATATAAACTAAACAAAATAAAACTAAATAAAAATTATAAATTTTAATTCAACAAAATAAACAAAGGTCTGGCCATGATGTCCCAGCCGGACCAAGGACGCGTAGTCCCAACTGCTGGCAGGAACCGCAGCAGTCCTTGAAGTCCTTAGAACTGCCGTGTACAAGCGGCCAAGGGCTGGGGCCAGGTACGGCTCAGGCCGGCCGACCCCTTCCCCAATATCATATATTTTTATTTTTATTTTTATTTATTTTTTTAATAAAAACAATTTAAAAAACAAAGGTTCAAATATATATTTAATTTTCATTTTCTTTGATACGAATTTCTGACAAAAATACGGCCTCGGCCGACGCACAGATACAGAGTACCAGAGGTAATCTAAAATATTAATATATATATAACACACACATATATATATGTATTAAAATAACAGAGAAATATATATTAAAATGACAGAGATATAATAACAGAGATATAACAGAGATATATATATATATATTAAAATAACAGAGGGTAAAAGTAAATAAAATAATAGAAGAAAACTACAGATTAGTGAATCGATTCAGCCATATACAGATGTACCCAAAACTTTCAAATTCATTAATTCTAACAAAGATATTGTTTTCTTAAAATCCTATTTTGATCAATGCTATGTTTTAGAAGATCTGGGTTCTTGATTTGACAAAAATTAAATAGTTTAATTTCTATGATTTTCTTTGTTTTCTAATCTAATAAATTGTTCTGGTTTCAGTTTTCAACAGAAGTTCTCTATGCTCACCAAAAATTATTTTAACAAGATTTATTTTTCCTTACAGAACAAACAGAAGGGTATGAGAAAAGAACAACGAGAGGAACCTGGAGTCCAATGCAAATTTGAAGATGCCTGCTTGACTCTGATGCTCTCGAATCCGACTCCAATCCCTAGTCCAGAACGAACTCCACCTTCACTTGAGCACTTCAACTTTCTGTTCTTCTGTGTGTGTGTGTGTAAACTCCTCAAAATTTCATAATTAAATCAAATATTGCTCCTCTCTTCAAAGCTCTCCAAAAATCCCAGATTAAAAGAAAAATCAATTCTTTAAAACAAGCTTTTTCCAAACTCTCCATTCCCATTGGCTTACTCTGTCTTTTTTTTCTTTTATTTGTTTTATTGCTTTTATTTCCATTTTTGCAACTTTTCTTGCTCCTCACATTACATATTTATTTTAATAAATTATTTACATAATTATCTACTGCCAAATAACTGATTAAAATAATTAAGCCATATTTAATATTTAATTATTATTTAATTGCAATGTAAGATTTCAAAAATAATTTAATTATTTAAATATTTAAAAACCATTTAATCCAACATTAAAATAAATAATTTATTTCAATCATTAAAATAAATCATAATTATAAATGCCCTCATAAATAAACTAAGACAAAACACATAACACAACACACAAAGACGACAAATTACACAAAAACAACTATACCAAACAAATGAGACGACCTGACATCATGGGACGGGAGGACTTCATCGTCACCTCTGTATCAACATTTATCCATTGGGTTATTTGGTGCTCGCCCTGTCCTGCCGAAGCAGGTGGAATCGAGACTTGTACCTGCAATCCTGCATACAAACGAAGTTGTGTATATGTGCATATATACATATATATCAAAGCATTAAATCAAAATACTGCATTGTGAGAAGGAATCCCAACATAGCAGGGCACTCGCGAACAAGTGATGCTATATTGTCCTTCGTCACACCTATTCTAACAATTATAACATAATCAATGAATTATATTTCTAACTAACAATCATCTCCTAACATATCTAATTAAATCACTGCATCATATCCTAATTCTAAAAATCAACTAAAATTACCAACCACAATGTCATAAAATAATCATGTCTACTAATGGAATACAATATCATCAAATGTCACAAGTAGCAAACAACCGCATTGAAAAATACTAAATCCTACTAGTAAGAGGAGGGGTATTACATCCTCCCCCTCATAAAATCGGCTTACTCCTGGAAGCCGGTAAACAAAAGGAAATAAGATTCCCTAATACGGGAGGCATCCACCCGCACCAAGACGGTGAACTAATCACCAATAGAAAATAGAATCAAGCTCACACATAAGAGTAACAAATAATATTAAAAATTATTAATAATATGGGGGTATTACATCCTCCCCCCCCAAGGATATGGCTTACTCCAGGAAGCCATTAAATAGATAAGAGTAAGCACACAAGAATCACGCAGAGATCACGCCAAAAACCACACACATAACTCACAACACTGGAAATCACACCACACACAATGACACAAGGGTTCATAGTGCATCTCTGATAGGAAGGATATCGGTGCATTGCGCACTACACCGAGGGTCCTATCCTTTCCATCAGTTTCCTGCACCATTGCCCTGAGATCGACTAACAGAAGAAACTTGGGTTCACAACAAACACAACAAAACAAATGAAACTCTAGACTCAAGGGACTAAACGCAAGGTTACATAGTGAGCACACATAGTGCCCAGTGTATGAACCTATGCTCTGATACCAAGTTGTAATGCCCGTCGTGCAAACCCCAGAGAACACACTCATAACACGAATAATTTTTTTTTTTAAATAATAAAAGTAACATGTAACAACATTAAACCAAAGCACATAGCATAACACATAACATTAATACACTTGGTTCTCTGGGGCACGCGAGGTTACATTGCAACCACAAAACAAAATAAAGATAATGAGAACAACATAACCATATAATTTAGGAAACCATATACAATGATACAACTGATAGCCATGATGCGAGTATGATAAACATCGCATAAGTACATCCATGATAAATCTTTTAACAAGCTCCAAATCAAACCTAACTATTACATCATTGAAATAATATTACATTACAATTTTCTTTGATACATGAATTACATTGAATTTCCCAACATGGGGATTGATACAAGAATAATGAATATGAAGTACAACTGAACATTGGAACATCTGCACTGCGGAAAGCTGAGGAGACAAGACGCTGATGGGGAACCCAACGGGTGCGGAGCACGTTCCACCCAACCATGTGAATTACGAAGTAACTCACCCCCCGTGCTTAGAGGTGACGAGGAAGTGAACCCGACCATGAATGTCAACCGACTCAACCACAATATGAAATAAAACAAGTACAACTCAAATATGCAATGCACAACCATCGACGTACTCAAATCACATAACAAGTTAAACTAAGAACTCATCACGATAACATGAAGTAATATCACTTAACAACCATGAATCAAATTCACAAGAATTCAAATAAACATCATAAAGAGATAACATCAGAAGAACCGAACCAACACCCAAAATACAATCACAAATAAATCAGAACCAATATAAAGAACACGATTCCATAATAAATCTGAATCAACCATTCAATACACCATTCCAATAGGCAACGAGAACAAGTCAGACGGGTGTCAAGTAGGGAGGGTCATCACATAACTCTCATGGGATCCCCTGGCTCTTCCTCCAACTGAGGCGTCGGCACCCACCTATGGATTCCCTAACCCTATAATCAAAAAAAACATAAATATAACAATATCCAGAGGCAACAAGAAAACAAGAACAACAAGGATGTCTAGTGGAGAGTGTCATCGCATAGCTCTCATGGGATCCCCTGGCACTTCCTCCTAACTGAGGCGCCGGCACCCATCTATGGATCACCTGGCCCTTCCTCCTACTAAGGCGTCGGCACCATAGGGTAGCTGATGCGGAGCCGATAATCTCTCATGAGGATGAGACTACGACTTTGCCGACCACGGCCTACTCAGTCTATCACTAGTCTACGGTAGCCCTAATGCATAGACGAGGAATCCAATTTTCTTTATCTTGTATGTTTTACTACCCATCCCCCTAAATTCTATTTTTAGGTTATCACTTGTTTAACTACTCTTACGTGGGTTCCCCTGGCACTTCCTCTTACCCGAGACGCCGGCGCCCACGAAGAGCCACTCTCCCTATGACCCTTAACATATCTCAAAAACAGGCAAGGGTTGAACTAAACATAAAAGCATAATACCACAACATGAACACGCGAGGCATGAATCCTCTCGCATCAATTCATAACCAAAGTTTAACCAACCGTTCAACCCTTCCTAACGTAAGACCATAACGCTCAAGAGCATAAATAAAAGGAAAATAACACTCAAAATGATGAGCCTCTGGAACAAGGTTTTCACACTTTGACAACAGGGTTCCCACATTACGAGTGAAAAATTTACAACCATAAAGAAAGGAAGACAAAAACAAGGCTGCACAATTTCATAGTTAAGGAAAGTGACTCACTTGATTACATAACCAGAATCGCAAATTAACTCAATTTCATAAAACATTCCTATTACATCCAGAGTGCTAAAAAAAAATAATAATACAAGGTTCAATTATATTTAAAACTAATCCCCCATTACATCTCGTACCATAATAATTTCCACAATTACAATTAAACAAATCCCAGATTAAATTATTCGTACAACCCATAAAATAAATTAATACCCTTTATTTGCATAATAATACAAATCAATCATAAAATGTAAAGCGATAAAACTTACATTATAAATTAACAATTATAATAATCATAATAAAATAAATTATAATCATTATATTTAATGATAAAATAATTTACCATTATAATATTTAATAAAATAACCAAAGTAAATAATTGATTTATTTATTTATTTTTCATTTTAAATAAAATAAATTTTAATATTTAATATTTAACAAAATAATTCATATATATATATATATATATAAACTAAACAAAATAAAACTAAATAAAAATTATAAATTTTAATTCAACAAAATAAACAAAGGCCGGCGGCCATGATGTCTGTCCGTGCGCAGTCCCAAGGTCCCAAAGACTGCTGCGGACGGCAGTCCTTTGGACTGTTGTGGCAGTCCTTTGGACTGCGCCCAGCAGTCCTTAGGACTGCTACGGCAGTCCTTAGAACTGCCGTGTACAAGCGGCCAAGGGGCTGGGGCCAGGTACGGCTCAGGCCGGCCGACCCCTTCCCCAATATCATATATTTTTATTTTTATTTTTATTTATTTTTTTAATAAAAACAATTTAAAAAACAAAGGTTCAAATATATATTTAATTTTCATTTTCTTTGATACGAATTTCTGACAAAAATACGGCCTCGGCCGACGCACAGATACAGAGTACCAGAGGTAATCTAAAATATTAATATATATATAACACACACATATATATATGTATTAAAATAACAGAGAAATATATATTAAAATGACAGAGATATAATAACAGAGATATAACAGAGATATATATATATATATTAAAATAACAGAGGGTAAAAGTAAATAAAATAATAGAAGAAAACTACAGATTAGTGAATCGATTCAGCCATATACAGATGTACCCAAAACTTTCAAATTCATTAATTCTAACAAATATATTGTTTTCTTAAAATCCTATTTTGATCAATGCTATGTTTTAGAAGATCTGGGTTCTTGATTTGACAAAAATTAAATAGTTTAATTTCTATGATTTTCTTTGTTTTCTAATCTAATAAATTGTTCTGGTTTCAGTTTTCAACAGAAGTTCTCTATGCTCACCAAAAATTATTTTAACAAGATTTATTTTTCCTTACAGAACAAACAGAAGGGTATGAGAAAAGAACAACGAGAGGAACCTGGAGTCCAATGCAAATTTGAAGATGCCTGCTTGACTCTGATGCTCTCGAATCCGACTCCAATCCCTAGTCCAGAAGGAACTCCACCTTCACTTGAGCACTTCAACTTTCTGTTCTTCTGTGTGTGTGTGTGTAAACTCCTCAAAATTTCATAATTAAATCAAATATTGCTCCTCTCTTCAAAGCTCTCCAAAAATCCCAGATTAAAAGAAAAATCAATTCTTTAAAACAAGCTTTTTCCAAACTCTCCATTCCCATTGGCTTACTCTGTCTTTTTTTTCTTTTATTTGTTTTATTGCTTTTATTTCCATTTTTGCAACTTTTCTTGCTCCTCACATTACATATTTATTTTAATAAATTATTTACATAATTATCTACTGCCAAATAACTGATTAAAATAATTAAGCCATATTTAATATTTAATTATTATTTAATTGCAATGTAAGATTTCAAAAATAATTTAATTATTTAAATATTTAAAAACCATTTAATCCAACATTAAAATAAATAATTTATTTCAATCATTAAAATAAATCATAATTATAAATGCCCTCATAAATAAACTAAGACAAAACACATAACACAACACACAAAGACGACAAATTACACAAAAAAAACTATACCAAACAAATGAGACGACCTGACATCATGGGACGGGAGGACTTCATCGTCACCTCTGTATCAACATTTATCCGTTGGGTTATTTGGTGCTCGCCCTGTCCTGCCGAAGCAGGTGGAATCGAGACTTGTACCTGCAATCCTGCATACAAACGAAGTTGTGTACATGTGCATATATACATATATATCAAAGCATTAAATCAAAATACTGCATTGTGAGAAGGAATCCCAACATAGCAGGGCACTCGCGAACAAGTGATGCTATATTGTCCTTCGTCACACCTATTCTAACAATTATAACATAATCAATGAATTATATTTCTAACTAACAATCATCTCCTAACATATCTAATTAAATCACTGCATCATATCCTAATTCTAAAAATCAACTAAAATTACCAACCACAATGTCATAAAATAATCATGTCTACTAATGGAATACAATATCATCAAATGTCACAAGTAGCAAACAACCGCATTGAAAAATACTAAATCCTACCAGTAAGAGGAGGGGTATTACATGTGATCCATAGACCAAAGAGAAAGGGGTTGCAGCTATAGGTGTGCAGATACTGGTTTGATAAGCCCAGAGATCAGGATTTAACTGCAGATGTTAGTCATGACCAACTTCATTAACTATTTTCTTTAGGATTTTAAGGATAGTTTTATTTGTAGCCTCAGCTTGGCCATTGCCTTGGGGATAGTATGGGGTAGAGAATTAGTGTTGTATATTGAATCTTTCACACAACTCTTTCACATCCTAATTTTTAAAGGGGGTTCCATTATCTAAGATGAGAGTTTGTGGAACAACATAATGGTAGATAAGGTAATTCAGGATAAACTTGGAAAACAAATTCCTATTATGTAGGTCATAGGAATGGCTTCTACGAGCACTTAGTAATGTACTTAATGGTGGTTATGATAAATTTGTGGCCATTGTATGTGTTTGGAGTGATTTTTCCTATGAGGTCAAGTCCCATTGTGAAAAAGGCCATGGTGTAATCATTGGTTGTGATTCTTGAGTTGGAGCATGAATCAAATCCCCATGTTGTTGACACTAGATACACTTTCACACATGTTGATGAGCTTCTTTTTCCATGGTTGGCCAATAGTACCTTATCCTCAACAATTTCTTAGCTAATGTCATACCACTAGAATGGGACCCACATATGCCATTCTGTACTTTCATTAAAGTAGTTAAGGCTTCCTCTTGGTTAAGACATCGTAGTAATGTCCCTTTGATGCTTCAACGGTAAAGGGTATCACCTAGGATCATGAATCAGGATGAATTTTTAACAAAGGTCTTTTTAAGGTTCAAGGTGATATCAAATGGGAGAGTTCCTCTACTTAGGTAAGTGAATATGTCATGATACCATGGAGATCCAAAACCAACAATGACATACAAATTCAAATTCAGGGATTTCAAAAGTTGGTACGAGAAGTTGTTCTACCAAGAATTCACATTGAAGGACGTTGTTTGGCATGTCTAATAGCAATCTAATTGTTGCCATGGCATCTACTACTCTACTCTTCATGTGAGGAATTTTCTCAAAAGTTATGTCTATAAATAGATCCTTGAGATTCTTCACCATCTTCTTGTAAAGAGTGAGCTTGTCATCTTTAGTGTGATAGTCGTCATTGACTTGGTTGATAACCAGCTGTGAGTCTCCATAGACTTTCATCTCTTGAATCAGCCATTAAACTACTATCCTTAGACTTGTGATTAAGGCTTCATATTCAACAATGTTGTTGGTACATAAGAATGATAGCCTATATGAATTTGGGATGCAATCACCTTAGGGGTGATGAAAAGAATGCCTGCTCTTGATCCACCAAAGTACATCTTCCATTGAGATGTGAGATTGATAAGGAACACTAATTCATCATGAAACTCAGATATCAAAGGGTTCTCAGCATAGACAGGTGCTTCTTCTAGTTGGTCTATGATCACTTGTCCTTTGATTGCTTTGCACTCCACATACTCTATATCAAATTCTATTAATATCATCACCCATTTATCCATTCATCCAGTGAGAGTTTCTTTGGATAACAAATATTTTAATGGATCAATCTTTGCAATGAGCTTGACTTGATGTGACAAAATGTAGTGCCTGGAATTTTGTGATGAAAAAATACTACTAGGAATGCCTTCTCAATGGGTGAATAGTTCATCTCATAGCCCACCAAGGTTCTACTGATGTAGTAGATGCCTCTTTCCTTTCTATCACTACTGAATTTGACACCATTTTCTGACGGTCGTTCGTCAGTCGTTCAACAGATCTTTGTTAGAAGAGCGATGAAATGGAGAAAATATTTGCATTGCTATTTTTTCGTCAAAAGGTCGACGATGAATTAAACGTCGAAATAATGGCGAAGAATCATCGGTCATCAGCATCGTGAAATGGATCGGACATTCATTGGAATATCGAAGAACATTTCATCTATCCATTGAAAAATTACACAAGAAGTTTGTCGCCAGTTCGACAAAATGGGCAAGGAGTAGCGTTGAAACAACACCAAAAATTTTTCAAATGTGCGACGAAATAGGCAAGTAGTAGCATCGAAACAACACCAAGAGTTCGTTAACTTTGCAATGAAAATAGCAAGGAGTAGCATTGGAAGAACACCAAAATTTCATCAAAAGTGCAACGAAATGGGCAAGGAGTGGCGTGGAAACAATGCTAAAGTTCATCAAAATTTTGATGAAATGGGCAAGGAGTAGAGTGGAAACAACGCCAAAATTTCATCGAAATTGCAACGAAATGGGCAAGGATTTACTACGAAACCTTCGACACAGCTATAGCAACTTCGTTGAATCTTTCTGTTGATTCATCGATGGTTTTCGTCGAAATTGTGACGAAGCATCAAAAAAAATTTAAAAAAAATATTCGTGGAAATGTACCATTGCGGAGACTAACAATAGATCATACATACAAACTACATATTGGTTTGATGCTTCAAACGATGCATTTCTTATATTGAAAAGTGAATTACCTTATTGAGCTTCTCTTTGTTTCAAGAATAGTTTAATATACTCTACTTAACAGGGCCAACCACATGATGGTGGAAGCTCATTTGGCCCCTCCCCCCCCCTCACATCACTCTCAATTCCCCATACCTAATCATATAACATTAATCATTCATTCATCCATTAATAACATATAACATTCATTCATTAACATATAACATTCATTAATTAACATATTCACATTCATTCATTAACATATAATATTCATTCTTTCAATTTTTACATATTATCAAAAATATGGTTGTCATGATATGATTACAATCACTTTTTTTTTGTTTCTTTTTGAAAGCTACATAAAGTTGAACTAGAGTATCATTTTTTAAATCAATATTTGTCCCCCCTTTAGTTGTTTTGCCCTTTGCTCGTGATCTTAATGTACGCCTAGTCGTGTGCTCATGATGTGGACGCCACTGCAAGGGGGAATCTGCTGCAATAAGAAAGAAATGTTAAATTGATATGTTTAATTATTATTGTTACAAGTATTTCATTAATCAAAAGAACATTAAAGTGGTTCTCTTTACCTGATGGGTCCACATCATGTTCCTAAACTTTTGTTATAGACTCATGCTCAAAATGTTGAACACCCTCTAAATCCTGATCTGCAATTGAAACATGAAAGGCTATATTAATTTATACACCAATTTAAATTAAATATGTTTAAGAGAACATGAGGGTGGTCCTCTTTACCTAATGGGGCCACATCATGTTCCTGATCTTCTCTAGCCTGATCATGATCAATACATTGATCATGCTCTACATGCTCTAAATTTGAAACATGAAAGGTTACATTAATTAATACACCAATTACAATTAAATATGTTTAAAAGAACTTTAGAGTGGTCCTCTTTACCTGATGGGGCCACATCATATTCCTGATCTTCTTTAGCTTGATCATGATCAACATGTTGATCATGCTCTACATGCTCTAAAGTACCGGGATGCACACCATGACCTTCATCTGTACGTTCTGCTCCACCCTCACCAGGCTGCATTCCAATGTCATGTACAGTATTATCATTGCTTGAATGTTTAAAACAAATAGGCATGTAATTAATTTATGGTGGAAATTAATATTGAATAGATTGCACAAGTATTCAATTTTAAATAAACTTTATTGAGTTTATTTACCTACGTGTCGGATGCAATGGAAGATTATGTTTTCTCAGTCAAGACTCTTAGGCATTCAGCCACGGTTCCATAGCCTTGCTGGAAGGCAATCTTCAGGTCCTCTTCTGTGGGAACTTTGTTGAATTCAGAGCCCTACATTTTTGCAGAAGATCATGAATTTTGCTTCTATGGTGTGATAAAATAAAAAAAAAATCAATTTATTATAATTTGGATGCAATATTTCATTTATTGATACTTACCATTCGTGTGGCTAATTTCATATAACCACCAGAGCCAAGTTTTTGTTGCCTGTGCTTTTCTAGTCTTGCCTTTGTTGCCTTTGATGTGTCGGGCAGCCTATGAAAAATTTGAAATACATTAGATTATGTAAAAAGAAAGAGTAATAAATATATAATTACATTGTTGATAGTATCACACATAGCATACTACTTTTTTAAAAAATTAATGGCATTTCCATAGCATGGAACATTGAGAGCAAATAAAATATAGAGTTCAATCCATGAATGCTTAGAAAATAGATTTGTGTTGGTTATATTCATATTGTTGATTACATGCACAAAACATACTACAACTGCATAAATATCGAGATGGTGACAGGTTGTATATGCTACACATTTTTCATACATGTCTACCAAAGCATTTTATCAAGCAGGTTCACTTCCACTGCTGCTATGGCTAAAAGCCTAAAATAGGTGCTTTCAAACAAGCTATGGATGCTTGGAAAATATCTATCAAAGCATAATAGTAAGCAATAGCATAGACAAGGCAGTGAACTATTTCAAAAAATGCCTCAAATAAATGTGGTCTCATGGTGATGGAATGCCATGACAATCCATAGCAATTTGCTTGTCATGGCATTAGTTATGGCATTCCATCACCATGAGACCACATTTTTTTGAAGCATTTTTTCAAATAGTTCACTACCTTTTCTATGCTACCACATTTTTCATACATGTCTACCAAAGCATTTTATCAAACAGTTCAACGCCTTCATGTTATGGCTAAAAGTAAAAACCTAAAACAGGTGCTTTCGAACAAGCTATGGATGCTTGGAAAAAATCTACCAAAGCATAATAGTAACAATAACATAGACAAGGCAGTGAATTGTTTGAAAAATGCCTAAAAGAAATGTAGTCTCACGGTGATAGAATGCCATGACAATCCATAGCAATTTGCTTGTCATGGCATTCGTCATGGCATTCCATCACCATGAGACTACATTTCTTTAAGACATCTTTTTCAAGCTGTTCACTGCCTTGTCTATGCTCTTGCATTTTTCATACATGTCTACCAAAGCATTTTATCAAACAATTCATTGCCTTGCTGTAGAGCATCTAAATTTGACAATTAAAATATCCAAATTTATCACTTTCATCTAAACATCCTCTTATCGGAGTTAATTAAGTAATATTACTATTATTTAATTAATATCCTTTAATTCATTCCAAATCCCTAAGGTATTTAATTAATAATTAAATACCTTACCCTCCTTAATCCTTTTTTCATCAAATTAATTAAATAAATATTACATTTATTTAATTCCTCACATGTCATTTTCATCTAATCCTAATCCATCTCCTAATCTCTTCATTAAGAATGTGCACATGCCTAATCCTTGATTGGATGTGTCACATCCTCCAACTTTTGCAAGTTGGCTTTTAATCCTCATTAACCCCTAATTATCCTCTAATTATTATTAGTTAAACCTAATTAGTATCTTGGTCAACTCTTCCCCCCCAAGGAATTTTTAATTCATTTTTATTCACCCTAGGCTCCTCTCTTCCCCATGTGAATTTTTAATTCACATTTTATTCCTTCTAGAATCTCCTTTTCCCATGCATCTTCTAGAACCTTTGACTTGTCACATCAAGTCACATGTGACAAATTCCCACTTTTTGGGAACCTTGTCTTATCCACTAGATTCTTCCAATCATTGTGAATTTAAAATTCACTTTTATTCACCCAAGATTCTTCCCATCTCCCAATGTACTTGGAAGGTACTTGTCCTTCCTCCACATCATGTACCTCCCTTCCACATCACTTACACATCATCTCACCCTTAACCATCTCACATTCCACATGTCAAGATGTGAGGGCTTGTGATTTCTCAACCCACCATAGCCCTTCATCTTGACCTTGTTGGATCAATCTCAACCATTGAATTATCTAGAGAATTCAAGTTCTCCTATAAATACCCCCTCCTCAAGGGCATTTTCAACACTTTTGATTTGAGTAACCTTATGCTACCAATTTGCATTCTCAAGCACTTGTTATCATTTAGCCATCCACTTTGATCATTTTGCACATTCAATCTTGCATCTAGCTACATACCAAGGAGTCTCCAACAGCAAGGAAGGTATAATCATTTGCATCTTGTTTTATCTACTTTCCTTCTTGTTTTATCACTCTTTAGGCTAATCTTGAAGTGTTCTTAGTCTTTTATCATTCGCATTTTTAGTTATTTTGCACATTAGAGTAGGGTAAAATTCCAAGGTACACAACTACTATGGCTAAAAGCCTAAAACAGGTGCTTTCAAAAAAGCTATGGATGATTGGAAAAAATCTATCAAAGCATAATAGTAAGCAACAAGCCATGGTCTCATGGTTTTTTTTGTGTGAAAATTAGCTCAATTTTATTCAAGTTTTTTTGCAGATTTTAAACACATTTTTTTGGTGATTTTGCAGTTTGAAACGGAAAAAAATCATTGACCAAAAATTCAATGATTTTTTCAAAAAATTAGGGAAAAAATCGTCTAGCTTATAGTTTTTTTTTAAATCACAATTAATCGAGATTTTTTGCAGATTTATGCTTCTATATCACATACCTTCCTTGGCTTGGTGGTGTCTTTCCTTTTTTCTTTTCAACCTTCTCCTTTCCATCGACACCAAGTCCTTCCACTCCCTGTCCGAAATCATGGGGGGATGCTCATACTTTTTTTTCTTCTCTAAATGTGACCTATATTGGTCCCTCACATACTTTAGATAGGTACCAACTTTCTTAAGGACCTTGGTTCGGTTGAATGTTTTATCACCGAACAACACAACTAAATGGTTAATGAGTTCATCTTTTAAATCTTCATTTTGGGCATTCCACCATGTATGTATGGTGGGCCCGAAGAGCTCCAATGTAATATCACTTAGATGTTTATAAAAAACATCATTTCCTGCAAAATGATCATGGGATCAATAGTCTAAAAATGATCAATAAGTAAATTTCAATTGGATTATATAGAATAATAATTAAAATATTTTAAAGTACCGAGACCTTCTTTATCTTTATGGGAACAAAATCCTCGGTCACCACAAGTGTGACCAGAAATGTTCCATACTGTAATACGGGAAGATCTAGGAAATGCTACTAAAACATCACCAGTACTAGTGGCTCTCATCCCCGGTACATGTCCTGATGCATGTTCTGGTATGTGTTTCGCTGCTAAAGGGTGCATTACCGGATGCCTGCATGGTATGTGTTGCCTACATTTCAGATGACAATATAGGCATGGACGATGGGGTCAGATAATGTGATGTATGTGTAGGAAGATCAGGATGGACACTTGTACCAACCCTTACTCCTTGGGAAGCGCTTGCAGTACCCTGATCATGGCCAGGAGCATCATGAGGAGGAAAATAACCCTATAAAAGCAACACATATTTTAGTTCATGACATAAAAGAGTACAAAATATAAAACCATGAATGAACTTATGTTATAATTAAAGACCTTATGACAACTTACTTGCAAGTTTTTTAATCTCTCTGTCAATACTTTAACCCTGTCTCTTATCTCATCTGTTTGAGGCATTTTGAACATCAACTTAGTCATTTCTTCACTACATTTTTTCATGAGCTTCTTTATCATATCAAAAGGGTTTGCTAAATAAGTGATGTCATCATCACAAAATATTGACTGCACCTCACTATGGATGCTCTCCTCTACTCCTGGTGCCTTTCCCTAATCAGTCGAATGCAACAAGAATATTAAAAACATTATCGAAATTAACTCAAAAAACTTATGAAAAAAACATAATAATAAAAAAATTTGCTTGTATCTAATTTATACAATTACAATGAGGTAAACTTGTTGGGTAGAAGCGCCTGAAGATACATCGCTATCTGTGTTCTGGGCCAGAGCCTTCTCTGTACGATCAATGTCCCCATGTGACAAAAATTAAATATAAAAATACATTACCAAAATGAAACCAATAGACTTATGAAAAAAAACATAAGAATAAAATGGTATATTTGAGTCATTAATTGGAGGTTGGGTAAAATGGTACGTAGTACGTACCACCCCCATAGTAACTGTGTTTTTAATTAAGCAATTCAAATTGTAATCGATTAGCAACTCTTCCCCTGCAGTTATTGATTTTATCGCACATACAAATACACGGTCTCTGTCGCGCGCCTCAAATATGAAATTGGGTTGCTTATTTGTTGACCCAAGTCATGTACTGTTTATAAACCCTGCAATATTCCTTGATGATTTTGGCCTTCCGTCAATGTACATAGCCACTCCTTTATTTTGATCCTTATCTTTTAGTTGTATATAATTTGCTGACAGTGCATACCTACACATACTTCATGTATATAGAACCAGTTGCATCCAATCTTTGTAACTGTAACGGGGTCCAACATACTCCATCAATTCAGTAACTTTGTCGTAACAGACCTTTATGTCATCCATGCAAAATAGGCTCAAACCGTGTAATGATAATAGTGCTATGCGATATATCCTCTCGTTAACACAAAAATTGGTGTTTATTGGAGGAAGTTCCTTGGGTACCCATTGTTTCCATAAATGTTTGTACCTCAAGAGCACCTCGACGTTGCCTATTCTCTCATCATCATAAGAACATGACCCCCCTTTAGCAAGAAAAAATTCCATGCGTTTATGGAATTTTCTTCTAATCTTTTTACCTCTAGTTGATCTCCCTTTTTTAGACATACTACATGTCTCGCTTTCCTCTTCTCTTCCTAAATTTCCCTCACTCAAGGAAGACAAATCTGACAAATACCTATTTGGTGGTACCTGCACTCATAAGGATGTTGGATGAAGTTCTTTCATGTGTGATGTGTTATAAGGTAATCAAGTCTTGATAGATTGCAAGCTATTGTTACTACCATCCAAATGTGTCCATCACAAATCAAATCTATAGCGTTTTGCTCCCAAACTTTGTAACAAGTGTTAAATGTGACTATGGTCCACCAGTTACACAACCAAGGCCTCAAATGTATTCTCTAATTGTAATCAAAGGACTTTTTCTCTTCATTCAAGTAAATAAACTTGAAGGGAAACACCACCAAGTGGTTTATTGGACACCTACATGACTAAAAATAGTAGCAAATTTACATTTAATTTCCATATGTCTAAGTGGTTAATAGGGAGGGAGTGTGTACTAGGCCTGGTTAAGTCATCATAAGTTTACGCTTTGGCGATAATTTTTTTTTAAGTCATATTAAAACTTCCTATGTCTAATTGGGTATCAAGACATAATAACCCAGCCAAAATAACCTTGGACAAAATAACCCGACCAAAATAACCCAAAGACAAAATAACCCAAGGTCATAATAACCCATGGACAGAATAACCCGTGGTCAAAATAACCCATGGAAAAAATAACCCATGGCCATTTTAGATCAAGCTAGTAAATTAGAAATGACATAAAATAAATTATAAATATGATTTTGAGGCACCATAGAGGCTATTTAGGTCATTTTTAGACCATATATCCATTATATACCCCTAAAATAGCCTTAAAACACCTTTAATATGCTTAAATAACCTATAAAATGGTAAATAATTATAAAAATAAAGGCAATTTCGTGGGAATAAGTTGATTATTTTGAAGACATGTGGATTGGAAGACTAACCATAAGAGGCAACAGACAATCACCCAAGTTTCCAATCACAATGTGGAATTGCTATTCAGCTACTCAAGATGATCTTCCCATAACCAATAATACTATTGAGGGATGGCACATAGGATTTAGTGAATTGCTTCAAGCATCACATAGCTCAGTTTGGAAATTCATGAAAGTGGTGAAAAAAGAATAGATTCTCCAAGAGAATAGAATAGAGAAATATATGGTTGGATACACTAGGAAACCAAGCAGGAAAAAATACTGTGAACTCAAAGAAATACTAAAAAGATTGGTTGATGGTTATGACAACCATAACATTTTAGATTGTATAAGAGGCATCGCTCATAATTTGACACTTTAATTGAAAATTTGAATAATAATTTTCTTTTAGCAACATACATGTAATTTATAAATTTTGTTTTACTTTCTCTATATTCTTATGGGGATATTTTTCCATGGGTTATTTTGACCACAGGTTATTTTGGCTTGGGTTATTATGACCCCGGGTTATTTTGTCCCTAGGCTATTGTGACCGGGTTACTTTGTCCAGGGTTATTTTGGCCAGGTTATTATGTCCCGTAAACCAAGATTGGGATGCAGAACACTTGCTTTAGGTCATCTCGCATGTGTGGTACTCCATGTTTGTTTCATATGTTCTTTGTGTTTGCTTGCACGTGACATGATCTCTTATCTTGTGCTGCTTGGAATGTCTTTATGTTTGTGAGATTTCTTTGGATGACCCTTGTTGCTCTGTTGGCACAAGGATACAAAGGAAATGAATCTATCATAACATTCTTCTATTTGTATACTCATTCTTCTATATGTTGTCAACTTTGTCTTTTCTTTTTTCTTGATTTTTACTTTTGGGGATGATGCAAGGTGTTGAGACATTTAGGTCTCTTCCATGTTGACCCAAAACTTTTCTTGTCTTCTCTCTCTATGTGTCATTCCTCCATTGTGTTTGTTGTTCCATGAGTATTTGGGGAATGATGTTAGTTTTGAGCTCTATTATATCATTGTAGCAAAGATGTGTACTAACCCCGAATCCGTAGACTCCTCCAATATACATATTTTTGTATTGTTTGTTGCATGGTGTTATCACATAAAATTTCACCCTAGTACAATTTTCCCATAATACATACCCTTGCTTTAACCTTATAAATTTGATAATGTTAAAACTTGCCACCTTAAGCCTTTTTTCCTATCCATGGTTTGTCGTTTTTCGTCAGTGGAGGGAATTTTTACTTAGATACTTCCGCATAGTGCAAAAATTCCTAACAGATTCTTAGGTTAGTGGATGTTGGGATGTTACATTTCATGGCATCCACGAATTGTAATGCCTCTTGCAACTAAAAACCTGCCTGAAAACATCTTTTTTGCCTCCACACATCCATTTTTAATTCATTTCTACATTCCATTCAATATCTCTTAGTCTCTCTCACCTTACACACTTCATTCTTGTAGCTTCTCACTTCACTCTCTCCATTCTTGCTTCCATTCTTTCTACACCACCTTCTTGTAGGTTTCAAGCTATTGGCACTACATTTTGACATTTCCACCTTGCACTCTCGAAGCTACCATCCTTCCTCTCAACTTCTTCAAGCTCATAGAAGGGAAGGAAACACTTTGTTAATGTTTTATTACATTATCAATATTATAGTTAGCATATATATTATCTTTTCTTTCTATATTTATTGTCTACTTCTTTTCTTTATCATATTTTCTCTATTATGTCCTATTCGCTATCCATGGAGGTGGAAACACCAAAGCGGGGCTTTGATTTAGGAAAACTCCAAAACATAACCCCAACATTTTTCCATCTCCGTGTGTGTAGGTACTTCATTCATGTGGAGCTTGCACTAGGAGGCTAGACCTACCATAAGTTGGATTTCTAATACCCCTGCTTGTTATCTAGTTTATAGTTAATTTATCACATTTATAATATCCTTATTGTCAAACTTAGTTATATTTTTTATACATTCATAGCATTCTATCATTTCTAGTTAGATTGTTAGATTATGGTTCCCAAGTTGTTAGTAGACACTGTTTATTTCGAGTTGTGAACTCTTCTCTCTATTCATACGAGATGCCATTGTTTTGTGCTATCATCCTTGACCCACACTACTATCCTTTGTCCAAGAGCCAACCAGTTCATTATTCAAGACCTCTACGGTTTATTCATCTGATTCCTAAAATCCCTTATCCTAAAAACCCAAAAACATAGATTATTTTTTCCTTTGTTCGTCATTCCATCTTTTAAACTTTTTCATTGAGGTGACCAAGGGAAATTCACTCCCTTTATACCTTGTTTATCTTGGGACTTAGGAGTAGCCAATCCCCTCCACATTTTGGTGAACTTGACATTAACCTTTCTTATCCTTCTCTTTGGTTTGAAAATTCTTCTTCTGTTGTGTCTAGGATGTGTTGTAGATAGTGCATTGTGAGGATTTTATGAGATTTATGACCTAGTCTATGACCTATGAACACATTGTAAAATGAAGTATTTGAAACATTAGAATGGAATTTCAAAGGTATAGCCCTCCCTAAACTGGTCCTACTTTTGATGAGACTATTTAGTGTCTTTCTATTGGATTTAATTCTCCTTTTATTGAGGAAACAACTCATGTTCCTACCCCTCTTACTTTTCCATCAACTTTTTCCTCCTCTTTGGAAGATGAAGCTACTCTCAAGATCCCTTCAGAGTAGGTTTACTCCTTAGAGTTGAAACTCGTAGAGCTTGCGAGATTCTTGGAAAAATATCAACCTTTTCCCCATGCAACTATGTCAATTTCTAGCTCTATTATATCACTATAGCAAAGATGTATACTAACCCTAGATCCAGAGATCCATCCCATATACATATTTTTGTATTGTTTATTGCATGGTGTTATTGAATAAATTTGCACCCTAGTACAAATTTCCCATAATATACCCTTACTTTAACCTTATAATTTGATAATGCTAAAACCTACCACCTTAAGCCTTTTACCCTATTTGTGCTTTGTCCCTTTCCATTGATGGAGGGAATTTCAACTAGGATACTTCCACATAGTGTAAATGTCCCTAACAGATTCATGGGTCAGTGGATGTTGGGATGTTACATTTCATGGCATTTGTGAGTTATAATGCCTCTTGCAATTGCAAACCTACCTAAAACCATCTCTTTTTCCTACAAACATCCATTTTGAATTCACTTCTCTATTCCATTCAATCTCTCTCAATCTCACCTTACACACTTCATTCTTGAAACTTCTCACTTCACTCTCTCCATTCTTGCTTCCATTCTTTCTACACCACCTTCTTGCAGGTTTCAAGCTATTGGCACTACATTATGATATGTCCACCTTGTACTCTCGAAGCTAGTTCCCTTCCTCTTGACTTCTTCAAGCTCATAGAAGGGAGGGCAACACTTTTTTAATTTTTTATTTCATTATCAATATTATAATTAGCATATAGATTGTATTTACTTTTTATATGTATTGTATACTTCTTTTCTTTATCATCTTTTATCTATTATGGTCTATTGGCTATGCATGGAGGTGGCAAGACCAAAGTGGGGGTTTGACTGAGGCAAACTACAAAACATAGTCCCAACATTTTTCCATCTCTATGTGTGTACATACTTTGTTAATGTGGAGCTTGTGGGAGGCTGGAACTGCCATAAGTAAGATTTATAATACCCTTGCTTGTTATCTAGTTTGTAGTTAATTTATCACATTTATAATATTCTTCTTGTCACACTTAGTTATCTTTTTTATACATTCATAATATTTTATCATTTCTAGTCAAATTATTGGATTAAAGTTCTCAAGTTGTGAAATCTTCTCTCTATTCATACAACATTCCATTATGTCGCGCTATCATCCTTGACTTGCACTACTATCCTTTGGCCAAGAGCCAACTAGCTCATTATCCGAGACCTATGTGGTTTGCTCATCAGATTCTTGAAATCCCTTATCCTAAAAACTCAAAAACATAGATTAGCTTTTCCTTTGTTTTTCATCCCATTTTTTAACCTTTTTCATTGAGGTAACCAAGGGTAATTCAATCCCTTTAGACCTTTTTTGTCTTGGGACGTGGGAGTAGAAAATCCCCTCCTTCACATTTTCATGAACTTGACATTAACCTTTCTTATCCTTCTCTTTGGTTTGAAAATTCTTCTTTTCTTGTGTCTAGGATGTGTTGTAGATAGTATGTTGTGAGGATTTTATGAGATTTACAACCTAATATATTACCTCCAAAAACATTGTAAGAAGAATCCTTTGAAACTTTAGAATGGGATCTAGAAGGTATAGCCCTCCCCGAATCAGTCCCACTTTTGATGAGACTATTTCAGGGGTTTTTGTTGGATTTAATTCTCCTTTTCCTTAGGCAACAACTTGTGTTCCTACCCATCCTACTTTAAATTTGAACTTTGTCTCCTCTTTCGAAGATGAAGCTACTCTCAAGTTCCCTATGGAGCAAGTTTACTCCTTAGAGTTGATACTCGTAGAGCTTGCGGGATTCCTAGCAGAAGATCAAGCTTTTGCCCATGCAACTCTCATTGTTGAAAATTTGAAAGAGCTAGTAATGAAAAATTGAAGGGGTCTAGAGCTCCTTCATGCTATTGTTCATATTGTAGAGGCCCATGTTCCCTATTACACCTCTACCTTGAATGCTACTCATGATGTGAGATCAAGTACCACTAGAAAACAACTAGAAATTTGGATGCCCAAGGCGTCAATGTGCATGAATGAAACGTTTCCCTTTACTAAGCAAGATCATATAATCAAAGTAAATAAGGTACCTTTGGGATTTAGTTGTTCCACATCTGAAGCATAGGGAATCCCTACTTATGGTGTTGGTGCCTCTTTTGGTGCCAGTTCCAGAGCTTCTAGTGGTGCTAGTGCTAAGGGTTCTAGCAATGTGGGTACTAGTGGTCATGTTGGTAGTTCAGTTGGTCATAGTTGTCTACTAATCTAGTCCTCAATGCTCTTTTATAGAGCATGGGGTGCAAGCAGAATTAGTTAGTGAATCTGACCAACTCCTCCCAGCCTTTGTTTCAACCCTTTACCCATCATAGTCCTCTTTATATTTCCATTATGAACATTTATATCCCTCAAGGTGTGGAGATCCCAAAATTTGAAATGAAAAATGGCCATGGGATCCTTGGACGCATGTCTCATCCTTCAATACACTATGCAAAAATTTCTTTCATAATGATGCTTGATTTTCCAAAATATTCTTGCATTCTCTCAAGGATGTTGCCTTGGAATAGTATTGTGCCTTTCTTGACAATTATACTTTGTCTTTTAACTAGCTAGTCAACCAATTTCTCTAGTAATTTTAGGTCAACATTAGGCTAAAGATCACTTTCAATGATCTTGTTCGATGCAAGAAAGGAACCCATGAGAAATTGACTAATTTAATAGCTCGTTATCAAGCTATTTTTGCTCAAAATTCCTATTCTTTACCTAACTCTAATTTTCAAAAAGTGCTTATCGAGAAATTGCAGCCTATGCTACAAGAAAAATTTATTTTAATGAAATATCCTTCTTTTGTGCATCTATGTGCTACTTTGAGAGAGTATCATCTAGTGATTTTCTAGTATAGGGATCCATCCTTGAGCTCCCACTAGGATGGCTAGTTGGTTGTTTCAGTCTTAGGCAAGAACAAGGCCATGCAAAACATGGTCTCTATTTCATCATATAAAAATTATATAGGACGTAATAGAAATTTTACCAATTTATTTGAATCATATAATGTATTGTAGAAATTGTTAAAGGATAAAGTAATAACTTTTCCTAAGATTCAACCATTGTCTGAGTTGTATCCTTAATGGTATGACTCTCAAAATTTCTATCAATTCCATCGAGTTGTTATACATGATACTAAAAGATGCATGTTTTTGCATCATGTGATTCAAGACTATATCAATGATGGGACTATCTACCTGGATGGTAGAAAACATAAATCTAACAAGTCTGTAGCAAATCTTAAGAACCGACTATAGATATACACAAATCCTTTCTCGTCACACTTGGCTAATTTGGTTGTTCCTTCTTCGTATTCTTCTGATCTTTCCCTATTTGAATATGTGAATGTGGTCTCATTCACTCCTATTTATCCCACAGAGCATGTGAATTTTGTACCTAACATTAAATTCACTCACACGATTTTCCCTTGAATAAGGATCTATCTTTGTTTTATGTTCCTGCCTAAATCAATGGTAACATCATCACATGTGTTATGGTTAATATGTCAAGCTGTTTGAATGTTATCATGGAGGAGGCCTTGTTTATCAACAATTTGCACAAGGAAAAATATGAAGAGTCATAATCCATCCTTCACACTCATAATGGGTTTCTATTGCACCTATGGGCACAATTTTTTAGTCAGTCTTAGTAGGACCTAAGGCTATCACTAGTACAGAAACAACAATATATGATTAAAAAAACTACTTTAAAAACAACATATAAATGACCAAACATGATCACATGACCATTAGTAGTTTATTTTCAGTCATTTATAATGTGACCAAATTGAAGACTAAACCATTTTTAATCATTTATTGGTTGTTTTGATTGATCGACTTGGTAGTATATTTAGTTGTTGATTTAGTCATTGATTTTTGTAATCTAGTCACTTATTTAGTCATTTTTTATTTACTAATATATTTAGTCATTAATTTATTCATTGATTGTTGTTAAATGGTCACTTATTTAGTCATTTTTATTCATTAATTTCACTGGTCATATTTATACACTGCTCACTGGTTTATGTCAATTGGTAGTATATTTATTCAATTTAATTACTAATTGAAATCAATTAGTAATATATTTAGTCATTTTAATTGACTGATATTTGATGATTTAAACATAAAACATAGAAATACGCATCAATCATCAATTGTACACAATAAGACAACCATTGAGAAGGAAAAATCATTGAACTTTACTAAAAGAAAGGTGTTCTTATAGCTTGCACAAGTATGAAATATCTATCTTGCTTGAAAAATGTTTAGAAATAGAGTATTACAATTTTTATTTTCAATCACAAGACTAAAAATCTGAGTTACAATGCATAGAAATGACAAGAAAGAAACTTCTCCAAAAAAAACTTCTACAATGATGGAAACACATGCTTGGAGCCCTTCAATGCAAGCACATGCCCCTTTCATCTCTTAAAACTTCTACAACATGGGAAATATTCTTGGAGCGAGCTATAACAAGTAGAATCCAAGAAGGAGAGCGTTGATCATGTCCCTCAATGTAGTCAACAATAACCCTAGAACATTTCCTCCTTTATATGAAACGTTCCATCTAATATGAGCAACATGGTTTTGCCTTATCTACCATGAATGAAGTTGTACCTTAATACAACCAACAAAATTACTATTAATCATAATTTAGAAAGAATAAAAGTGCATTGTATATTGCAAGTTTACAAAAGTAAGTCCAAACATAGCAAAAAGATAAATCAATTAAAAATTTGTAGGAGACAAATCACATCCAAAAACATGGGAGAGCTATGAAAAATTGGAGAAACTGGCTTGGCAAATGAAGGCACTAGGGTATTTCCAAATTCAAGACTTTTGCTTAATGCTATGGAATAGAAGAAAAAAGAATCATTTATCTACCACCATAGCGAAAAGTTAGCAATTGCATTTGGTTTGTTAAACATGGCCCCTAGTACAACTATTAGAGTTGTTAAGAACCTTCGAGTATGTTCTAATTTTTGGACTACAACAATATGAGAAAACAAATATTAGAGTTGGATTCAACAAGATTTTTACACTACAATAATATGAGAAAACATGGCCCCTAGTAAGAGAAATTGTTTTGATTCAACAAGATTTTCACACTGCAACAATATGGGAAAACAAATAATCAACAAGATTATTATAACATAAAAATTGCGACAATCAATAGAATTTTTAATTCACAATAAGAATGTGAAGAGATGAAAACACAAGCTAAAAATAATACAGATTTGTTCACCGATAATGACTAGGAATAACTTATGGTCTTAACTTACAAGAAGTAAAAATGACTTACCTACAACCAAATGCAGCTATGTGTGTCTCACCAAAAAGTAATTTTTTTTTATCCTTGGTCTTCACTTCATGTTTCTTCCACTGGCCATGGACACTATCATATTTGAACATATAGGTCTAAATATAACATAAACAAATAAAACAATGATGAGTACTCATAAAATTTGATTATGCCAGTAGTCGGTCATTAAAATATATAAAGACTCATAATAACAATACTTCACTATGGAAAGTACAAATCCTTCTAGGAAAATAATTACCAAAAGAAAAGGATCAAAATATATAATGCTATGATGGACAATAACAACTTGTAACCATAATTTTCCACCATTTCTTAGTGAAGGTTAAATAACTTCTAGTTGGCATGAGACATTTACCACAACATGATGCCTTTTGTCCAATGCTATTACCTGTTTCATCATGTCAATGCCCCTAACAACCTAGTATAATTAATCCACATTAGTGCCAAGATAATGCTCATAATGATCTAGACCTAGCTTACAAAAACAAATTTCAGGTGGTGCATCAATACAACATTTAATACAAAAAGAAAACTTCATTATTTAGATCAATATTACAACAATGTAAGATAGTCCTCAAAATTTTCAATAAAATTTCAATCAAAATATAAAGTTACCATTATTTTACAGTCCATGTTGAACTTGACAACAATGCCATTTATTATGCTAATTGAAAGAATTCAACAATTCAACAATAATACATGTGATTTGGTCACACTATCCCTTAAAATAAAACTTCAAGTGGTGTGTTTATTTCAATTATACATGCATATATATTATACATAATTTTATCATTTGGACCAAAAAGAAAAACTTAACAATAGAAAAACTAAAAAAAACACACATAAATCATTTACTAAAATTTAAACATGTGAATATATATCTAACTTTAGAAAGGTCTCTTCACATAAAGCATAATGGAAAAAGTGAAAATCAATCAAGTTCCAAATCTTTATCTATGTGCTTCTTATGTACTCATTGATTAAAATTTAGGAGTCTCCCAATAGTTTCTACTTGTTTCATCACATAATATATTTCAAGGGCTCAATCTTCTCACTCTCTTTGCGATCAGATTAAGGCTAGCAGTTAGAAGGTTGGATTATTTTGACCATTACTGAGGCCTTATCAATCATTGGAATCTAATCCCATGGACTTCATAGGTGGTTTGCTTAGCCTCTAGTGGAAAGACCACTACATCATTGTTGTTGCCTATTGATTTTCATTGCATGGACTTTCCTTTCCTTGAATTGAATAAAGAGATAAAGATGTCATAGTTATATGTCATGCAAAGGAAGCAGTTTGAAGGAAGATTTTATTCCATACACTTGGGAGATCTAGTGCCTCTAAACTCAATAAAGACATGTCCTTCAAAATGTCATGACAGTGCAAATTGCAAAATATAGTGATGTGTCATTTGGCAAGCTAGAGCTAGTTCATGTTACATGTTATGATATCATCTTAGACCTAGTACATATGACAATTGGGGTTTGGTTATTGTGCATGTGTGACAAGTGAAGTAATAAATTAGTTGATTTAATAGAGGTACTCTGCCAATTTATCTTGAAGACATGATTCTTTCAATGGTTGCCAAGGTTGCATTGAAGAACATTGTAATGAGGTGATTGCAAAGACATGGGAATGTGAAAATTAAATGAATGATGTTGAGCGCAAGTTAGTGAATGTAGTGAGTATCATATCAAGCATATACATAATGAAAGTGCAGTCTTGAATATGTTTTGTGAATAAAGTGCTTGTATCAAAGCTAGCCTTGAGTGGAGCATGTAGAATTATAAAAATTCCACACAAATGAA
>VDFB02390106.1:0-39838 GCA_007258455.2 Sequoia sempervirens | reverse complement strand
CAAAAGATATTGCTCTTTAAAATCTCCATGAGCTTTGTCTAATTCTAGATCAAAATAATTATTAAATTTTAATGATTGTCAAGTGTTTAATGAATTGTCCATGGGAGAATAATACCAACCAAGAAAACCTTATGATCCTTATGACAATTGGAGGCTATAAAGAAGTTGATTTGGACATAAGAGGATGATAGGTGGTCCTTGGGAACCATGTTGCCAAAACCATCTTTGCTAATGGTCATTCACCCTTATTGTTGAAATCATCCTAATTGTTATTGAAGTTAAGGTTATTACTAAAGTGAGCTCATGATGCTAATAAAGTCACATGGGCAGATGCTATCAAAATGACTCAAGTGAAAGTTGCCAAAGTTCTTTGCTACTAGAGTCACACATGCTAATATTGTTGAAATGAATCAAATTGATCCTACAAAAAATGCAACAATATTCTCTTTTACTAGCGCAATTAACTAAAATACTCTTTTTATTCTCACAATTTATGTAAATATACCATTCCTCTTATAACCCATGCATAAAACCAAAGTATATTCTCAACCTACCTTCTTTTATTTTTGGGTGATGCTCCTACATAAAAATCTTTTCTTTAAAATAATTACAATTGTAATTAATGTCAACTCTAATCAATTATAAAATATTTTGAATTATACAATTAGAAAATTCATTTTATTATTAAATTTTTAAGAAATTAAGAAAAATAAAATTTGAAAATTTGAAAATCTAAGAGCGAGAAAACAAAAACGTGCTATTATTGTAAGTTAGGAGAATTTAAAATTAAATAAAAGCTCAAACTCCAAGCTCTATGGAATGCACACGATGGAAAACTTGCGCCACTTTAGCAAACGGAATAGCACTCGTCCGGAAACAGTCCGCACGCCAGAAAGTCCATTAACGACCAATCATAGTTCAATTTCTTCTGGTATATTATTATCCGCACATACGGATGTTACTATATATACAAATGGGTATACCGTATAGAGAGCTAAATTCTGAAAAAACTTGCAGGTTAAGTATTTCACCGCATGCTATAAATTCTATTGTATATGAAAACTGGGTCTTTATGTTCCGCGCTTGTGAGATTGCATCGGGGCAGAATTATATGTCTTATATAACGGATCTGATACAATTGAAATACTTTTAAGTGGGCGTTTAAGGCGTACAGCAATCTGTATTTGTTCATTGGGAGCACTGCAACGGGCATTTAAGCATGTAGAGCATTTTGATGGTCCTTCCGAGCCCAGAAGACATGACCCAAAACGGCCTTTCACACTATAATTTGGAATCTTGTACTTTGCAGCTTAATAATTGGAAGCCGTTTATATCTTCGGCAGAATACCCAAATTCAGTACCAGAAGCAGCAGTGGTGGCCTGTTCTGATTCATTGTCGAAGCAGAAGCCCATTTATCTGAATGGATTGATGGAAATATTAGGTGCCAAGTCAGAAAATCAGATGCATATAGCCACTGGTGGCTCTGTAAAGAAACAATGTTTATCTGACAGAGGATCTCGTAGGAATCTGTGTGATTTTCTTGATATGAACAAGCTGAGTTTGTTAGAGGATGACAGCAAAAGCCCACAGAGCAAACCTCTCAGGACTGAAAAGACAAGTAATATTGATAGGATTTACCACCGTTCAATACCTCCTCTATCATGTGCTCATATGGCTAGAAAGAGGAGGAGAAGAGGATCCAGGTCTGGGTCGGGTAGGAGTAGCGATAAAAGCAGGAACAGGATCAACGGATCTGACCCACCAACAAGAGGTGCTTCTGCAACCTATGCTACTTGCTCAGATTTCCCCATTGCTGGAACTGATTCAAGTGGGGAGCTGTTCTACAATGGAGATTGCAATTGGGGGTCTGACATGATTATTCCCATGAGTGAAGTGAGAAACCACCCAAAAAGAGAAGGTAAGGATGTTGCAGGAGAGCCCTTTTTCTCGTGGCAGGGTATTGATATACAGAGTAATGAATCTGGTTATGGGAGCGAACCTGGCTATAGAGGGGATGCGGAATTTGGGTATGGTGAAGATGGGGTTGGTGATGAATTGGATGAGGAGGAAGATGATGGCCGGATTACATTTTGGGATAAATTAGTTGTATGTGATTCGGTACTGAGAAATATTGAGCAGCCAAATTTTGACATGTCTGAGGACGATGACCGATCAGCTCTGGAAGGTACTAATTTTTGAATTTTATGCCCTTTAGGGCAAATTGTGCAGAGGAATTATTAAAGTGTATTTATTTAGACAGAGTGATTTTCCAATAATTTTCAGGCATTTTGATTGGTCCATTCGGTTGAGCATAATATTGTTAAACCTAACAAGCTTAAAGAAAATTTGTCTCATCGCTACTCAATTTAAATTACATCCCTTATGAGTTCTTTGTTCCCATGAAGTTTTTGGGCAAATTCATTAATGTGAGTTGGTTCTTAGTTGATTTAATTGTGTCCCTTGCGAGGAACAAACTTGACTATTCATTGTTAGCCAAATTGGAAGCAATTTTACTCATCAACTACTCATATAAGTAGGAGTATTTGTTGTGAAATTCCAAGGTTATAAGAACTGTTGCCCTTCTTCTGATATGGAAAAACTGACTGTGCTTCTGTTTGAAAGACAAGTACTTATATTTGAGGCTATCAGATCCGTCGTTCAATGTGTCAGAATCCCAGCCTTTGTATACCGAGTACTCAATTTAGAGTGTGGAAGGCTTCAATTCAAAATGGTTTTTGATATACAATTTATCATACTGAGAGTAATCCATAAATTTTGGATAAATCATACCTGCAAGGTTTAAATTAACTAGTTTGTTCACATGCATTATTCTTTCTTATTTCTCTAGGGAGATTTCTATGTTCTACATGACAAGCGGTGATGTCATCTTGCATTGAATTTTGTGTTTCTTCAATGAAAACTACTTCTTCCCTTTGAATGAAAGTGAGAAAAAGGGGTTCATCCACAGACCAACTTTAGTTCTTTGTGTGTGACTTTTATTCTTATTATTCTTACTGTTAGAAGTTTCCCCACTATTTCTGCATTATTCATCTTATGTAATATTTGCCTCATCATGTCTATCATAAGGTCAATTTTTTTTTATCTATTTTATTTGCATAATCACAGTTGTCATTCTCCCTAACCATTTTTACTTCTGCCATCTCAGAATCCGAAGGGTTTTTGGTCACTTTGCCTTTAGAATTTTGGGTTTTTCTTAATTCTCTTTGATAATATCTGTTAGCTCTCTCACTAAATTGCATATGAAGGAAGGCTCACAGATTGGCAAGATCCTCTGATACCATTTGTAATGTCTTTTTTAGATTTTTCCTTAATTTTTCTTTAAATAATAAATATAACTCACAATTATATTTGCACATTTAATTATTAATAAGAATTCTCGATTTTTAACTAACTGATTAAATAATTACTGTTAAAATTAAATTTATTGAATTACTTTGGATACTCAGAAATCATCAGATTTATATCAGGTATTATTTTCTGTAGTATTGCCAATTTTCTTCAAATCTACAGCAGTTTAATGCCTTCACTAAATAATTTTTTAATCTGCTTGAGTCAGATTTTTTTTGTTCACAAACTCAGCTCGGAAAATAAAGGGTATCCGTCCTTTAATCATCAGTTCGTGAGAGTTTTTATCCTCTGACTGTAGAGATATAGTCCATGCTCCACAGAGTAATAAGTAGATGTAAAAATTTATTTGATGATGATATTTCTTCTCCTTATTTGATCCTTATTAAATACCTTTTTCCCTCCCAGAGTTATAATCCTTCAAATGTCCCTTGATTATTTTAATTATAATTTTGTTCTTAATTAGATTGCTTAATCCTTCGTTGAGGAAAATCGCATTTTTCATTGTGTTGAAGACATGCATTAATTAAAGAGCTCGCAGGAGTATATTCAATGCTGCGGCATCTAATATCATCTGCCCGTGCTAAGCAAAATCCAATTTAGGCTGCCGTATTACTTTGAGAGAGTCACAATTATAATCAAGCCCATTCCCTTAGACCTATAGTAATGTTATAATGGGCGTTCGGTTTTAATTTAAAAAGTGGGGGGGGGCATTACATAGTGAGTATGTGTGCATTTAGCACATAACCTACTTCAAGTACCCATTTGGCTAAGTAGTCATCCTACACAAGGTCTTTTTTATGAAGTACGTACTCCTAGGTAGTAGCTTCCAGTATATATTTTGTTTCTTCGGACTTATGCTAGTTTTAGGCATGGCTGATTATATCTTATAATTTTGAATTTGCAGATCACATGCAGCTGATTTGTAAAAATGTTTTACAAGATCAGAGATTGCATCATAGATTCAGACGTAGAAGGCAGGATTGCAGAATGATGGAGTCACATGGTAGCAGGGATTCATTGGCCACTCAAAATAATTAATTGGGAATTGTAGCATACATAAGCCTTTTTAGCGAATCTCATTTCTTTTCCAAGGTATTCACATTCAATATTTTCTCAGTTATTCATAAGCAACAAAATGCTGGGCATCTGATAAAACTAGTCTCACAACGTTTTTGATCTCAATATCATTTTGAACTAGCGTCTAGGAATTTTATATCTTGAGACATGGTTCAAAGCACTTGTTTGCCTTCCATGCCATTAAGAGAGTTTTTTCTAAATGTTAATAGCTGAAGGTGATTAGGATGTTTATGATATTTGTAAGGAAGATTTGAAACATCCAGGATTTTTGTTCCAGATACGCGTATAGACATCTTATGCAGTCTTTTGTTTTCAGCAGGTTTCAATCAGGACACGACTCACATAAACAACCTTATAGGGGGTGTGTAAAATTTATGCTGTGTGCAAGAAGAAATAATATTGGCAGGTGTGCATATGCCTGGCAGTACTCAAAACTTTGTGCATATGAACGGTTGATTCTTATGCAATTTGTTGAAATCTATTCTGCTAACTTGTAATAAATTTGGTAAATGGAGATACCAAGATTGAACAGAACCAGTAATCCATAGACAGAAATTGGTTATTTCCAATACGTAGCCTCATTTTTGTATGAGCGTACTTTGAAGTTTCTTTTAGTGATAATGATGCATACAATTGCTTATGTATGTTGTGCGGTGAAAGGAAATTTTAGAAGCAACAATTATGATGTGGCATTTCACATTTGTATCTTTAGTCCAGATATTTATGCTCACAGGTCATGATTGGACACTTATGTCTCTAGTTTATGGTTGAACACACTTTTAGAATATTTATGGTGAACCTTTATCAATATTGCAGATTGCCGCCGAACATAATCTTACTTATCTGTAATTGCATGTGGACTTTTATTCCACAGTTTTGGAAGCCTGCAAATGAGTTGGAATTCAACGACATACAGATATCAAACATGAATACAGTTCAAATATGCAAGAGGTGCATCTTTTTATTGTAACATAAAAACATAATGTGAAATATGGAACATTTTTAACTGTAAACCATCTTTCACACAGGTCTGGTTTATAAGGAGCGTGAATGATCAGGAGAAGATGGTTATACTTATTTTAACAAGAAACATCTCCTGTGGCATTGACCATAACTTTGATCTATCAGAAGCCAGATTGCTTGTTAACATCTCTAACGTAACAGGGCTTGATTTTCTTTATTTTACAAATTTCAACAACCTAGGTTTGATAAGAGATCAGTGCAACTTTATGTTAAATCTAATGTTCATCCTACATCATTCCTTGATCAAGATGTTGTATTATCCTGAGACACTGTTCAGCAGCAAATAACTGGAATCCAAACATGGTAGCATTCCATTTACACAGCATTGTAAAAGTGTAAGCAGAATTCAGTTACCTGGGTTTAAAATGGGAAAAACTTGGAAAAAATTTGGGAACTAAATAACAATATATTTATTGTAAAAATAGAGAATAAAACTAAATTTGTTGTTATTTCATGTCAAATATAGTACATATAGATTAAAACAGATGTCATACATCATAAAGAAAAATGCTGATTATAAAAAATCTATGGTACTTCAAAACAATCTATTATACTTTCACTTAAAGAGGGTTTATACTTAATATAAAGAACTTTGTTACTACTATGTAGCTAGGGATATGATATTTTAATGTATTTAGGTGGATTGAGATGCTGACATGTGGCACAATCTCCCAAGTTAGTTATATTGGGTCATGAATTATATTAGATAATTAGGAGGCCTACACAGGTGGTTTACCCCTCTGTTATGTTATTAGGACAAGGTCTATATAGAGAAGGTAAATATCATTGTAAGTATAGTTGTGGAGTATATTGTGTTTGGGATCTTTTGGAGATATAGTGTGGAGTGGCTTCTTCCATAAGGAGTGTTCAGTATTGTACAGTGTTATCTTACTTTAAGAGTTTATTTTTCTGCATATATTGGATATTAAGGCATCTTGGCCCACAAATAGCTCTTGTGTGGTGTATGATCTCTCTTCTACATTGTTTTATGGAAATTATTATATGCATGGAACTTACAAAGTGGTATTAAAGCTATGATTTGGGTAAAGGTGAGGACAAAACCCTATTTTTTAAAGATTTTCTTATATCTTCCAAACGATTGTGAATTTTCTTGCAAATTTTTTACTAAAGTTGGAGGATCAGATAAAGAAGCTACAGTCCAAAATTCAGATTTTGATTATTAATATTGAGTGAGTTATTGCATTTTTTATGGTTTCCATTAATTTTCTCTCCAGGCTGCAAATCAGGGATTTTTTATAACATTTTTGGAAAGCTTGCAAAAATTTATCTAGGGGCTGTTATTTGTATTTTTATTTTTGAAGCCAAAAACATTACCTAGATTTGATGGACGTGCTAATGGTGTAGAATGGTGGCTCCAATTCAAAAAGGCTCATTCTAGATCTATATTCTCAATCTTTTATTTTTCATCACTTGAGTGATGCAGCTCTTGCAAGCAATCGTCCTTGGAACAAAATGGAACAAATCTTCTTAGATAGATGGGCTCCAAAAGAAGAAGAGGAAGAAGTGGAAGAAGAAGAAAGAAGAGGAGGAGAAGAAGGCAATGGAGAAAGTGAAAGTGAAGGAGAAGGAGAAGAGGATGAAGAGAAGATTAAGGATAAAATTATATGCATTTTAGCTCTAAGGAAGGAAGATTCAATTCTTCAATTTCATAGATTTATTCAAAAGGCAAAGTTCATTGTTTCATAAACCCTAGCAGCAGTTATAACTTCATTAGCATGGAATTAGCCAAGCAACTACAAGTACGAGCAAAGAAAATCAAAGATAGTCGAATAGAGGGTAAGGACATTCAAATTCTTGAAGACTTGAAGCTCTCCATGGATAAATATGTTTTGCATTTAAACATTTATGCTTTGTATATGGATGGGTTAGATATTGTTCTTGGTAATCCTTTGTTAGAATCTTTGGAAATAGTAAACATTAATGTGCAAAAGAAGTTCATGAAGCTTTGGTATAGGAGGAAAAAGTTACATTGTAGGGATATTGCACATAATGAAAACTAGAGGAAAGTCAAGGTGGAGATGATTCAAGAAGGTAAGTGCACCAAAGAATCAATGGACAAACAAGAGGAGCCAGATATAAAGAAAAAGAGGAATAATTTTTTTCCCTTCTTGAGTCAACAAAGTAAGTGGCAACAAATGGTGAAGAATCAAAGAAGTTTCTAGAAACAACAAAGGATACAATATATAGGCATCCATATCATTGTGAGAGGCAAGAGTCATGGAGGAAACCATCATGGAGGCATGATACTAGACGAAATCAACAAGCCAATCACAATGGATCTACATGGAATCAAAGGAGCAATTACAACAATTAGTGGCATCATAGAAGTAATGGCTATTCATGGTAGAAAAGTACATACTATGATGAAGAATGGAATCAAATGGGTGCAGTGAAGTGTGGATTAAAGATGGGATCTAGGTATCATCAAGTTAAAATCGATGCAAAGATTACCTATGGATGGTTGGATGATAGGAAATGACATCATATTTGTAATGTCTTGTATCAGTCTTACAATTTGGCTTCTTTGCATGTTTCAAGGATGAAACATGTCAAGGAGGGATAAAATGCTATGTACCTAGGGATATGATATTATAATGTATTTAGATGGATGGCAATGTTGACATGTGGCACACATTCCCTAAGTTATATTGGTCCATGAATTATATTAGGTTATTTGGAGGTCCACATGGGTTTAGTGGCTTACCCCTCCATTATGTTATTGGGAGGTCTATATAAGGAAGCTGAATATCATTGTAAGCATAGGTGTGGAGTATGATATTGTGTTTGGGATCTCTTGGAGATATAGTGTGGAGTTGCTTCTTCCATAAGGAGTATTGTTTGGTGTTACCATAACTTAAAGGTTTCTACATATATTGGATATTAGGACATCTTGGCCCACAAACATCTCTTGTGTGTTGTATGAGCTCTCTTCTACATTGTTTTGTCGCCATTATTATATCCATGGATCTTACCAATTGCCAGTTTGCACAAAAAATCCCTCGGATCCAAGTTTAGTTTGTACCAAGTTTGGATCTGTTGGGGTGTAGCTAGGGTCCTACATAATGGACCCAAATTTGGTTGGGTTTTCTTTGTGGCGTACTTAGGCAAATGCAGGTTCATTTTGCAAAACCCATACAAAACCCACTTCTTGAGTTTCTTTTCTCACGACGTGGCTTCCAATCATGGCAAAATTGAGTAATTATGATAGAGGTCATGGGGAGCTTGACAAAGCAGTGCTTAATGTGGTTGAGCACTTCCCAACAGTCAGGAAAAAATGTAATTGTATTTGTACGGGCAGGGGTTTACGCATCGACATTGCTATCATTTATTTTATGTAAAGATGCCCATTGTAGATAGACATGTCATGTCCCCGAAATGAAACAAATTCTAAATCAAAATATAAGAAACAAAGTTGCTATGTTGGCCGACCCAAACCCTACATGGCAGCACTCAAATCTTCTTACAAATGCTGACCGATTTCCTTCAGAGAAGATTAACTAATCACCCAGAATAAGAGGTCATCAATCAAGAGTTTAGTGTAAGCAAATATTTATAAAGGCCAACCTCCCTCATAATGATTACAACCAACACAAGGTAATCTAAACTAATCGGTGAAAAAAGAATGGACCCCTCCCTTTGATGTCTTTCTCCATATAGTCGTCTCCCTTGAAAGGATTAATCACACCCTTTGAATTGTATCAATAGAGGCTAAGGAAGGATAGGAAACTATTCTACAGCAGCGGAAATATAGTAAAGAGATCTTAACAAGAATAATAGAGCCGATATGTGAAGGAAAATAATAAATTCAGTGTTCCACGGGGATGCGTCCCCCTGAAAAAAACACCCGCTTTGGAGACGGGGACATTTTTGAGATGGGGAGACGTTTGGGAAACGTCCCTTTGTCGTCACCCCGCCATCTCCATGTTTCTCCGCCATTTCCTTGGATGTCTCCTTTTGGAGGGAAACGTTTCTGCAAGGGAGACTCCAAGGAAACTTCTGGGAGACTTCCAAGCGTCCCCTCGATCTGAGGGAACTCCCAGACGTCCCCTTGAAAAATCATTAAAATATATTGATTTTAACAAATTAAAGTTTAAAATTTAAAATTTTATGTTTAATTTTTTTAATTTTAAAACTTATGTATTCAACTTTAAAGTCAAATAATGTTTTACCTTTTTATTTTCATCCTTCCGTGTTATCATGCCAGCTTGAAGACTTTGTGCGACTGGTCTGAAGATTGAAAGAAAACGCTGCT
The DNA here is from genome assembly GCA_007258455.2 of Sequoia sempervirens. Taxonomy (NCBI): domain Eukaryota; kingdom Viridiplantae; phylum Streptophyta; class Pinopsida; order Cupressales; family Cupressaceae; genus Sequoia; species Sequoia sempervirens. Next base: position 30,095 of record VDFB02390106.1, on the reverse strand, counting down.
GAAGCTGTGAGGCACTGGGCGTCGAATCTCCAAGGCAATTTGAGCACAATACAGGTTTTTATTTTAATTTTTTTTTGTTTATTTTAATTTTTGTTTCATTTTTTTTTACCCGTTTAGGGCCTATGCCCTCCACTTTGCTCTAGCAGCCCAGCTGTTTCAAACTTTCAGTATGCAAAATGTGGAAGTAGTGGCAAGGAACATGAGGATTAGGAATGAGCCCACGTCATTGCATTCCTAATCCTCACGTTCCTTGCCACTGCTTCCACATTTTGCATACTATCGAACTACCGAGCATAGGGCACTCATTTCTGAGTTTTTTTTTAAATTTTTAAATTTTTATTATTTTAATTTTCTGATTTCTCATTTCTGTAATCAGTTTGAAATTGATGATAATGTTGTGTAACTGTGTTTGTCATTTTGCCTAAAAGTTAAAACAGAGTATAGACTCATTCTTATAAAAATAAAAATATAATCTTATTTCTAAATTTTCAATTTTTCTGATTTTCAAATTCAATCCATTTTGTGTATATCTTGCAATATTGCAATCTGATTATTCCTTAGGCTTCTACAGTTATATAAGTATACTGTTATACATCTTTTTATAACTAATTTTTCAAGTACTATATGTATTTCAGTGCCGCCCCCTCGCCGCCGTACCCCCACTGTCCCCCCGTCCCCGTCCCCGTCCCTGTCCCCGAAACTCTGTGGAACACTGATAATAATCAATGATAAGGGAAGCTTCAACAAGGAAAAGTAATCAGCTTTAAAGCAGACAGATGAGCAGCGAATGAGGAAGAAATAAATAAGAAGTTGGGAAGGAGAACAGAGAATCGAATGAAGGGAGAATAGGAAAAGAATTTGGAATAGAATTAATTACTTATAGATATATTATATACAATTTTGCAATAATGATGCTTACAACAATTATTAACCCTTATTCGTAATTATTAAATTGAACTAACCTATTGTTTCTTTGTAAGTAATATCTTATGAATATCAAAGACAGATCAATTTAGAGAAGAAAGGAAGATACACATCGGTGAAAAGAGGAAAAAGCTAGAGAACAACAATCAAAAGGAAACCAGTCCGATCCAGCACAGCAGATCGTTGTTATCAGATATTTTCTGCCATTCATTGCTTTACATAAGTATATATCTTGCTTATGGATAATAAATAATATTTTAGTATGCGTCTTGTGATAGAATATGTGATCTGCTTGGGTTTCTAAAACTCACCTTGTGGGAAGGGCCTGGGGTGAAGTGGTAAGAGCCAAAGGAGCCCACTTGCGATCTCCGCCCAATCGCACAAGAAGGCAAGTATCTTTAGGGGGTTGAGACATTGATGGGGAAAGCTGGTACAAGCCACCAAGGGAGAGGACTGTGGTATACACCCTCTTAGGCTTGGTATGGAAATGGCTTCGGGCAGACCCATCATGTCCCTTCTCTCTAAATCCTAATATGTTTGCATTGTTGATAATCTATGGATGTGATGTAATTGTCCAACTCTAATAAGTATATATATATATATATATATAATTATATATTATATATATTTGCATATATTGTTCATGTGGTGATTGCAGGATCCCAATCCAGGATAGCATCATTAAAGAAATATTTATTTGGTAACATGAACCCCTAACCCTAATTCATTGCAATTTGTGATTTGTGGGAAAAATCTAGGGCAAATCAGGAGAGGGACATTACAGCAAAGGCAGCTATTGGTCCACAACTAGTGCTATAACTGCAACTCAAAAATCATCCACCATGCTTCCTCTCATGCATTTTGATCCGTCAAAAATTAATATGCTTTCTATCTCTAAATTTTTTAATTATTTCGTTGCTTTTTCATAATGTTCAATACTCTAAAATCTGTTACTTTAAGAGATCGGTTCTATGGCAGGGGAAGAAAACTGCTAAGAGATTCATTAGAATTTTATTTAAAAAATGGGAGTGTGTTTTTTTGGTCCCCAGCTTTTGGGGTACAGCTAAAAGTTTCCCCACTACTTTGGGAGTTTTACAAGTTGTATCTGTGTGATTAGGGGCCAGGGCAAGACATCTGCTTTTTTAAGATTGTTACCAGTAAATATATATACATTTTGCAGGGTAAACAGATCGTGGGAACACCAGTTTATTTTAATACTGAACAATGAATATTTATTTGATCATAATGCTACTAAATTTATCCAAATATGCCCCTAACTACAACTTTATCATAATATGGAAGCAACTTTTCTTCCTTTCATTTTTACCAAACCTGTTGATTACTTGATGCCGGCCTTACTGCCTGTGGAGGTCCATGGCCAAATAATCTAAGTATTGGAGCAGAAGGAGATTGTGTTACTTGCAAAAAATAGGAAGGTGTTTGATGAGTATGACAGGGTTGAAGTAGGAGAATCATTAATCTGGTCAAGGTCAATAATATCTCTGCAATTCAGGAAGTGGAAATAATTGACAACTTCAAAGAAAGATCCCTTTGTGTCCGTTTCTTTGATAAGGGTAAAGATCCCCCTCTCATTGCAGCATTCCTTAGCTAAGAAGCCAACTAACTTTTCAGACCTCTTTTGGATTGCTGGATCACATAAATGCAGCTCCTCTGCGCTATTTTATCCAATCCACATCACCATCAGATGCATGCCTACTGGGTTTTGAACCTGGGCCGTTGAGGTGACATGTGGCCCACATTGATGCTATACCACATTCTGGTGGACAAGATGGTTTTGAGTTTGTGTTTTAAAAATTAACTTCTAAAAGATAGCTTCTTTTATTTCACAGAATTGAGGATGAGATTTGGTGTCAATTGAATGTGTGAAACTAGTGTGAGGAAGAACATAAAGATAGCCCATGCTACAAAGTCAGCTGAAGTGGTTTATAATCAAAATAATAGCCCAGAATGGTTGGGAAATGCTGGAACAGAGTTTCAGAGAAAAGTGTGCAATCAGGGTACGAGTCATGCATCCTTCAACAACAGAAACAAATTTTCAAAATGTTGGTGAAAATTATGTAATCAACTTTCAATAGATTACACAACTTGGACTTCAGCCACAGCTATGTGAGATGTAAATCTCTCCCTCGGAAGGGGAGCCCTTCTTACTGCTAACAGAAGCGATAGTAAATCAAACAAATAATTACAAAATGTACACGCAATTCACGGAGTGGGGGGGTGTGTTACATTCATACTTCTCTCTTTTTTCAGAGAAGATGTTTACAATGCTTCACTTGTTGGAAGTTCAGAATTCTTAACAACCTAAAACTAACAACCAGCAGTAATACCAATATCTCTATCTCGTCAAAGCGAAGCGTAGAGATACCAGAAGTGATTAACAACGAACAAATAAAGTAAAAAAGGGAAAGCTCACGAAGGCACAAAGTCGTTCCGTAGCTTTATCAGTGTTGGATCTGTGTAGACGTACCGTTTGCTACGTTAGAAGCACAAAGTCTTCTTAGACGTAACAATTCCTTGAACAACATGAACGATTACAAGCACAAAGTCTTGTAGATCATCCAACAAAGTGTCAATCAGCACGAATGATTACAAGCACAAAGTCTTGTAGATCCTTCGACAAGAGTTTCCAAGAGTATGAATAATTACAAGCACAAAGTCTTGTAGATCACTCAACCAGAACATGCAAGAGCATGAATGATTACAAGCACAAAGTCTTGTAGATCATTCAACCAATGATAAACAGAAATAACAATGCAATCTAAATAATAGATGTAACACAAAGTTTACATAAACTACTTAGAGTCTTTCAGATTCTTCGAACTAATCACTACCAAATAAGATTAACTCACAAAAGTATCGAATCCAACGCAAAGTTTGGCTTGCAATCCTTTTCTTTATTAACCAAATCTCATTCACAAAGCATGAACGCAAAGTTTCACAAATTTGCTTACAAAAGGGCAGCACTTCGTTGCAAAAAGCTAAAAGATAATTTACAATGAAAATCCCTCACATTATATAGAAAGAGGGATGAGCAAAAATAGGAAAGAGATTGAGAAAATCAGGGAGAGTTAGGTGAGCGATTTTAGGAGATCTCACCTAACTTTGACCAAAGTCAAAGTGTAATTTGTTTTCAAAATATTACATCTTCGACCTTGGTGTAATTACAATTTACAAAAAGACATTTGAAAATGTCGAGAAATATTTACAAGATGCATAATGGGATGCACCGGAAATGTCTAACACTGGAGAATAGGGGGCTGCTTCACGTTTCTTTGCATTGGGCGCGGAAGTCTTCAAATTTCCTCCTAGTCTCCTGCACGAACTTCTCATCTGGACCAACGGTGTAATCCATAATGGTGTGAATTCTCGTGATCGATTTTATGGCAGATGAGTGAACCTTTTTGCACCTGTCAAGATGCGTCTTCAGGTTGTCCAATGTGAGCCTTGTATCACAAATGATGTTCAGCGAAGCTTCTGAGAAGTCTGAACTGTCAATCAAATTCGTGATGGCTTCCTTGAAGATCAGGGATATTTCTGTGGCCGGCAGGAAGATACGATTTTCCTCAAGAAGTTGACCAGGCAACTCTCTGATATTTTTGTCAAGAATGGTGCGATGCCCGTCGACATCTTCCTGTATTTGGTGAAGATCTTCTATGAGAGATTGAACCACTTGAATTTTGTGTTTCAGTGATTCTCTTACCTCTACAAACTTTTCTTTGTCAGGAATTACCCCAACCTCCACCAATTTGCTGAGCTTTACCTGTTTCATTTCCAACCATGACAACAGGCATTTTTCCATGTCTCTGCGCTCCTGGGAAAGTACACTTTTTTCTTTATCAAGCTCTGTGGTGAGCTTGGCCAACATATTAGTTTTCTCATCGCGGCCGAATTATCGAGATCCATGTTAGGTGATCTTTTTCAACAAAATCATATAACACCACGCTGGGCGAATTTCGGCTTTCTTGGCGGTGGGTCTTCAATACTTACCAGTGTCAGCGGTTGTGCATTACTTGGAGAACCGGCAAGTCTCTTTACAACAGTGGCATAATGCTCTGCCCTCTGTTTGTACGTGTTACGAGCTTGCTCAACTTTATCCAGCCTTCCTGCCAAGATATCCAAAGTGACTTGCGCATCGGCTTTTGCACTTTCGTTGGTAACCTTGCCAAGCTGGACCTTTGTTACTGTGTAGTCCTCCATATTGACATCACCTTCTTGATTCGGTGGTATGCCAATTTCAGCATACTTGTGGCCAGACTTATCAACATTCAGCCTCGAGTATACCTTTGCCTTTTCTTCCCTTTGGCTTTTGGAAGAACTATCTCTTCGAGGTCGAGCTCTCTGGAGAAATCATTTGCTTTTTAAGCCGACGCGAGATATTAGCCAAGGAGGAAGAAAAGTGTGAGCTCACAGTTCTTTGTCAATTCATGCGTACCATACGAAGTTATTGTCATCTGAACTCACCATTGGTATCGTGACAATTGGAAGTATTTGTCATTGTAGCTCACGTAGTTGACCGCGTTAGTGATCGCATTGACTCATTCATGAAAGCGATTGAATTCGTTCGAAGTGATATCATATACAATGGCGAACAAGCTAGAATGACGATGGAGGCGTCGCGAGAAAGGAGTATCAAGCTGGGTTGATGCTACAGGGATAGGGGATATCTCAGCTGCAGGAATGCATGTGGTAGGAATAGGCGACGAGGGAACAGGAGGTGGAGGAGTTCTTGAATCTGGAGGGGTATGAGGAACGTTTGAAGTCACAGGTGATGATGTTCTAGGAATTTCCTCAATTACATTCTCAGGAAGAGAAGTAGTTCTTTCTTGATCATGCCCGGGTTCCTGTTGATCACCCTCTTGTCTCTCCGAATCTGGTTCACCTTCAAAGTCACCTTCAGATCCTTCTTCAGAATCTTCATCAGACTCTTGCCCGCTTTCAGAAACCTCTTCGGCATCGGAGTCTGCTTCTGCTGAATCTTCATCTTCAGCGGATTGGTCGCTTGAAGTATCTTCTTCATCGGAATCTATCTCCTCTGAGATGGGCTTTTTACCCTTAGAGCGAGATGGATGAGATTCCGTCTTCTCTGTCTCTTGGACAGCCTTGGTATCTTTCTTGCCAACAGTGAACTTGATCCTTGGACCTCTTCGTGAAGAAGTGGGAACGGCCGCTGATTTGTTTTTGTCGCGGAGTTCTTGCTGTTGGTGTGCTTCTGCTTCGGACTCTTCTCCTTCTGAGTCTGTCCTGAAACTTTTCATTGCATGACCATGTTTATGTAACCATTCTTCTGTATTGGCTAGGATTGGTCTCAGCCTTTCTCTCATGCTGGTAACCTCTTTCCTAGACCATTGTATTACAGGCAACGACCTTTTAGCAATGCCTTGCTCATCATAGACAGCGTTCATGATATCACCTAGATCCTCAAAATCCTCTGGTAGGTCAGCGATACCAAGATCTCTGATTTGTTGAACTGTCAATCTGCAATAGTCCATTTTGCGAATGGCTTCTTCATCTCTGCAATCTGCCCAGATGTCTTCAAAACGGTACCTGTGTTGGTGACCCTTTTGAAACTTCTTTCTGACATCTCGGTAGTCAAAATAAAACCTATACCTGTAGGTTTTGATGGTCATAATCTGCATCTCAGCATAAACTGAGACTTAGCTTTTGTCGCGGTTTGGATAGTATATCGGCCTGGTCGGCCGGGGAACTTGAACCCGCGGCTTGTAGTTTGCTTCGCCGTTCTTTCTGCCGAGCATCAGTTTGTGCGCATGTTTCCGGCAGAATCCACTTATCGCAGAAGGATAACGTGGTAACGCGGACAACCGATTAGCGACCTACTCTCCAGTAAATGCTTGCGTTGGAATTGGAGAAACATGCATCCAAATTTACTTACCACCTTATAAGCCTCATCGGATACTCTTCTTCTTTCCAAAGCTGGATCAAAGTTGAAGAGTAAAGGCGCAAAGAAAGCATCAGTGACCCGTCTGAAATGATGAAAGCTCTCCTTTAGCTCCAATTGGTAGAAATATCTGTACACAGGCACCATCATCCGATTCCCTTTTGTAGATAGACCTGGGAATTGTCTCATCACAGCTGCCGCGTACACCAGGTAAGAAGTCATGTAGAACTTCAATGTAGAAGGAGCATTGATCAACTGCTCATGTATCTCATCACTGATTTGTTTGCCCCAGTCAATATGCACCTTTTGCCTTCTTATGATCTTGATGTATTCATACATCCAATCGTGAAAAGTGGATGATTCTGGCAAGCCCTTCACCCTGCTTAGAAATGTAATCATATCCTTGACGTCATCTTTGAAGTCACTTCTCAGGAGTCCTTTCAGCCATCTAGAAACAGATGATCTAGGCTTCTTGAGCCATTGAGTGTTTATCAACTGTTTAGCCTTATTGGGATCAGCATCAAAGATCTCCTGTGCTTTTGATATAGAGATGTCAATATATTTTTCCATATGAGGGACCTTGAAGACAATATCAAAGAAGTCGGGGTCGAGTCTCAGAATCTCGTGCCCGGAAGAGTCGATCACACTTCTGCTTTCTCTGATGTAATGAGACGCAACTTGAAGAACAAACTCGGTATTGCGCGCAGCTGTAGGAAACATCGCCACCAAGTGGAGGTTGCTATGTACAATCGCTCTCATTGAATCATGAAGAGGCTTCGTCTCGGTTAGCTTTGCGAAGTCAACCAAGTCTTGATGACCAACTTCTGTATCTTTAATCTCTTCGACTTTGGAAAGCACCATAGTTGGCGGGTAGACGCCTTGATATTTGTATTTCATCTTGCCTTTTGCTTTCGAAGAAGAAGGAGGCTTGGTGGCAGTCATCAAAAGGAACTGGAACCCTGATCAATCTTGACTTGAGGATCTCTGAAAGTAGACTGCAATCCGTTTAGTCAAAACAAACATGAATTGTTAGGACACATGGGAAAGCGCGAAATGAGCACGAGGATAGGAAATCATGAAGCGGATGACGAGGCACGCAAAATGATGCACGAATGCGAAAAAATGAGGTTCGGGAGTGCACTGGTAAAAAATGAAGTTCATTTGGGAAGAATTGGAAAAAGCTTGAAAAAAGTGTAAGGGCGCTAAAATTCAGCGCCCTTACATCTCTGGAAAATTGCTTTTGGTGTAAGGGCGCTAAATTTTAGCGCCCTTACACTTTCAGTGTTAGGCATTTTTTTGACATCTTCAAAATGTCACAGCGCTAAAATTCAGCGCTTTTGCAAATTTTGACAATTTTGAAAATGTAAATGTAAGAGGGAATGGCGAAAGCGCTTGAGCTTGACAAATGCAATGTTTGTAGCATGAAAGCTTTTGAAACTTGTCTTAATATCAATGTATATGCGTTCAAGGGTTTCATCAAGAAATCTTTTCTTTTTTTTGAGATTTCAAAGTTTGCTCCAAAGCGTATGAAAAGAACGGCATGAAAAACGCGCTGAAAATAACGTTGGAAAGATACAAGTTGTGAGGAGAAATGGACAAAACATGAAACACAGAAATTGCGTTGTGTGAGGGAAGAAAGAAACGCATAGAGATGGAAAACGCGAATGGAGGAAAGGAAAACGCATCCAAAACAATGAAAGAGGGTTCCATTGCGTAAGGAGAAGAAAAACGCGAATGGAGAAGGAAGGACGCGAAGAGAAATAGAAGAAACAAAAACAAAGACATGAATGAAGGAAAACGCGAATGGAAAGATCAAAACGCGAATGGAAAGATACAATGCGTAAGAAACAAAAATGTGTATGTTAACAATGAACACATACAAATGAAAAGATGAAGCCAAACGAAAAACTTACCAGAGAAAAATGCGAAGCTTGCTGAAGAGGCGAATGGCGAAAATCTTCAAAAACGCGAGTTACAGTTGATAAGCAAACTTGCACAGCAAGAGGAGAGAAAAAGGAAATAAAATATAAACAACTAAAATGGCGAATTCATTCACTTAAGTGAAAATGAAAATTAAAAACCTAACTCAAGTCGAGAAATAAATTTAGGCACGCAAAGTGGCACGATTGACGAAAAACGTGAAAACATGAAGAAACGTGCCAGAAGCATAAAAAATGTTTAAGTGTTGAAGAAAAATGTAATGGCGCTAAAATTTAGCGCTATTACATTTTTTGGCAATTTCACTGAATGCAGGGGCGCTAAATTTTAGCGCCCTTGCACTTTCCAGACTTAGCCAATTTTTGGCTTCGGTATGAGCCGACTTTTCGCTAGCTAACGATTTTTCAATTTGCTGGCAATTTTAACAAGGAAAACTTCACAGAGATCTCGCTTTCAAGTCTTCGCGAGGCTTAACATGGGGAATGCTCGAATTGACTATTCGAGGCTTCGTGGAACGCATTTCGAGGTGGTTCAAATCAATTCGCTATGCATTCTGAACTTCACCAACTTAGGAAATGCATGTTTTCGAGGGGGTTATCTCAGGGAACAAGCGCCAAGCAATTCGCGGATAACAACCGTAATAGCAAAGACGCATGAACAAATACCAAAAGAGCAATATTGAGGGCAAGGTAGGCGCAACATATATTTCTCTCTCAAGCAAAAGTTAATTACAAATGAGAAAAAGCTCTTATTTATATACATCAAGGTGTAGGTAACCCTAAAATCACCTTGAGTTCACTACAGTTCTTGCAATGCATGCAAGTTATGCGCCAAACCCTAATGAAGTAAACTATACAGTTAACTGGAAAGCTACCATCAGTTAACTGGTACAAATAACCTAAAATAGACCATGTGCAAGCATGCACGTCCTTATTTAAAGCAAAGTTAACTGGCCAACTACCTTCAGTTAACTGGAAACCCTAACCCTAACTCCTGTGACGATAATTCCAAGGATGAGATAAGCATGCATTAAATCAGCAAGTAAACTCAAGACTGAAAGTCGAGTTAACTGCTACTCATGACTCAACCCTCGAAATTAACCGCAGGTTCCAACTGGCAGATCACTCCATGTCAACTCTCGGGTCTAACACTTCGACTAAGAACTCATCGATCTCTCTCACATCCGGCACTTTAACACCGCCAAAGCAATAGTCCGGCTTCTTCGGTCAGCGCTAATTTCTCTCGCGGATCGCGGTGTATTGCCATCTTTTACATTCTTCTTCTGAAACTGGCTGCAATCACTGAAATATTCTCTAACTTAGGTGCCATAGGTTCACCTTCAAGGCTGTCACGAATCAGCTTCTCGAATTCTGCTTGAACTTTGTCCAACTCAACATACGTGCCATCTTCCAGAAGATAATGACACGGAATCTGAACGACGAAACCGCTGACAAGTGCAAGTACTCCAACCACATCATCCTTGAGTGAAAACAACTTAGTAGAGATCTTCTCACATATTTCCATTCTGAGAAGGTGCTGCTCTCTCCAAGTAAAGACTTTCTCCTGATCCTCATCAATCTCCAAGGCATCGTATGCAACTGACAACTGAGATACCAGAACACGATCCTTTGCCAAGTTCTCTGCAACCGCAATCTCAAGTGACTGAACACCCTGACGAACCTTATGCGCATCACTTCTCAACCGATACAAATCTGCAAGAAGAGTTTTACCAGCAGCAACTAAACTTTCAATCCAGTTGTCTAAAAGTCTGCCATGACTGACCAACTGATCCAATTTTTGTTGTTCCTCCGTTGTGTATGTCGAGGGAAGAACAGTGTCCCAACAATTCCATTTTCGAACAAGATCAGAATGTATCGACGGCTTCCAATTAATTTCAGCTTCTTTGGTATCGCCTTATCTTCCCATCTTGGTGATACTTCTTCAAGATTATTGGTAACAATCTTAAGAAGAGATACATCTGTCTCTCGTGTAGTCCTGCCAAGATTAGCCTTAGTGAATGTAAAGTCACCAACTTCGACTTCATCTAAGCTTTTACCCTCTGGAGGAACTGCAACTTCAATAACAATTTCTGATTCTGGAGTCTTCTCAATGTGCACCTGTTTCTTTATCTTCTTGTTTGACCTTCTCTGATAAGGTTCACCGAACTCAGATAAGTCAAGGTTGTATGAAGGTTCACGCCTCTGTCTCCCTAAAGACTTCTCGAGCCAACAAGAATGAACAATATTCTCAATTCGCGGAGAGACTGTCCCTGATGTATCAACCTATGGTGGTTCAGGTGTCTCTGATCCAGCTTGAATTGGTGTCTCAGGCTCAGAACTTATGTCAATAGGCTGTTCATGAGGTGAACTAGGAGGAGAAACATGAGGCTCGGCCTGAATAACTGTCTCTACTGGAACCTCAGGAACATTCTCAACTTGTTTCTGCTTCCTCTTACCAGTAGCTCTTTTCCCTGTGTTTCCACTAAGTCTAACCCCTTCAGGAGGTATTATAATGGGCTTGACTCTGGGTCTTGCTCTAGAAGTAGAAGGCAACGAAGAGAAATCCTTTGGCTGCTCTCATGGCTGTGAAATCGACTTCCGTGGTATCGCTTGTTTCCAAGAACAATCTCTAAGGGTCTTGATAAACCCGATCTCGAAACCTTCTCTATAGAAATATTCCCTCCTTGGCATACCAATCAGGTGAGCGAAGTGGCTGCCGACCAACTTGATCCTTGACATATGAATTGAGAAGAACTTCTCCATCATCATCCGATAGACCATCAACATCTTCTGACAAGTAATCAGAGAGCTGACCAATAGTGAGTCTACAGTAGTGACGACGACGAACCTCGAATTCATCTTCACAATTAGCCCAGAAGTCTTCAAGTGTTGGCGCATGTGCAATCCTTCGCTCTAACCGATCTGCATAATGACCGAGAGGATCATAGGAACGCCTCTCAGTATAAGTCTTGAGTTTAAACCTTTCTATCTCAGTAGACATAAACCTGGCATCTGTCGCTGCATCGCATGTGAAAATTCCCAATGTGAATGGAAAATTAGCCGCAGTCTTATGACGACTACGAAGAAAGAAATGAACGTGCTGCATCTGTCTGAGGAACTCCATAAAAATGAGCTTATCTGAAGGGTATCTCGGTAACATCAGGGGCTCTCCAACATATCCATAAACTCGGATATATGTGAAAGTAGGGAACTGGATAAACCAATCCGCCCAAGTCTCCATCATTGATTTGGCCTCACAAAGTAAATGCGAATGTGCATCTCGTCGTCAAGATCTCTTACTGTTCTCATGGAAAAGTGATCATTCACTGCTCGGAAATCCTGCTCGGATTGAGAAAACTCCAACTGAGGATAATACTCATGAACACGTTGAACACCGAGAGTGCCATTGGTTTTAAGAAACCTGTAGCTACCTTGAAAAGCAACTAAGTAAACCAAGTAGGATATCATATGAAACTCATGATACTTGAGAAAGTTAGTAATTTGCTGATGTAAGCAATCACTAATCAGCATAGCCCAATCAAAACGCTCTGTACCATCAAGAACTCTGGTAATCAAGTAAAACATCCATGGACGAAAAGTGCTAGCATCTGATTGACCAGTAACTCGGTTAAGTAAAGTTATCAAAACAACAACTTCCTCTTTGAATTCACCGCGACCAACCTTCTTAGGCAAATTAGTCTTCTGAACTGTCAACCATTTCTGAGCCACTTTCCTCTGCGAACGTTGCTGATCAGCATTCCATATCTTCTCACAAGCCTCAAGAACCACAATGAAGTTATCTGAACGAGGAGGAATAGCAAAACATTTCTCTATGTCCTTCGGATTGAGACTGCAAACAACCCTCCCATCTATTGATCTGATGAAATATTCCCCCATAATTTTTCCCCAAAATTCAATACACAAACCAGTAACAAGTCATTGATTAGCGTTAGCTCCAAAAGCAAATCAGCATGGAAGTAACTCTAACCAAGAATGTTCACCAAGATCCCAATGTGGGCGAGGTGATAGCATATGGTCAGAGGATCATTAGGAGTAAATTGAACTGAAATTACAATTCATCTCATTGATGCATCCATAAGCGCTAGATACTTCCACTTATTCAAGGTGATTATTATTACATTATTGGGCAAGCCACCCATTTAACTTTTCACTCCCACTTCTATTAACGGGGAATACAACACACAACCACTCTATTTAGTGGGGAAACTACAATTAAATAAAGATGATTATTTAAACTCAACCACTCAATCGTGGGAGTATGAAATTTAAACTAATTGCAGCAAATAAAATAAATAGCTGTTAGTACTACTAATCAGCTTTACAATGAATTAAACAGCTGCAAATAAGAAAGATATGTTTCCAAATCAATCAATGGTTAGAGTAACACTTCCCCTAACTCTTACAATACAATAATGATATAGAAATGAAGCTCAAACCAGCATTATATCAAAAACTAACAAGTCTGATCAGAAATAGAGAATACAGAAAATCAGACTAGCAAACTGTACATCAATGAAATGCACATAACTTTATCAATTTACCTCCAAATTGAGTGCAATCAATTGCAATGAACCTCTGAAGGATAGGCGCCCATGTCATGATGATGAAATAGCTTCAAAAAGCAACCATTAATTTACTTGCACAATTCTCAATGCTCCCAACATGGTATGGCCCTTAGCAAGGGCGATTTTGCAAGAATAAAAATAAATACTTTGAAATAAATTCTGATCTTCTATGGGAAGGGGCGCCCAAGTGCTAGGAATCCATATCTTCAATACCCATAAGCATATTAAAATCTTACAAAGAGCTGTTAATGAAAATCACCTTCAGCCATGAATGAACCAACAAGCTCAAAAACTGAAAAATACTTCAAATTCTCCAACAATGAAGCTCAATGTGCACTTCTGAATGAAGCACACTCTCAATCCACCATCTAGGGAACCATAGTTTCAGGTCCGAAGAATGGAGACAAATTGCTAAGCTTTCCCTTAGCCGGATTCTAGATTTCAAACCAGCAGCATAACTTTACAATATTTCCAAAGATAATCAGCTCTTCAAACAGTAGCAATATATAAGCTTCAATTGGCAAATGAAGCAACAAGAGACTCTTCAAATTCCAAGAAGTTGAATCACTTCAACTTCCAAAAGGAATGCCACTTTAAGCATTTCACTTTTTGTAATAATAAAATATTAATCAACCTCTTTTAGGCATCCAACTTCACTTTGCAACAATAAAGCATTTAATAATTCATTAAATGCACCATTGACCCCTTAATGACCCCCTTTTAAAAACAACATGAAGTGATTATTCCTAGGCATGGGGGTACAACTGAGAAACATAAAAATGACTAAGCATAAAACTTAATCCATGGAGATAACCAAACCAAACTGAAACTGAAGAAGGATAAGATGACTTGAGCTGAACTGATGCTGATGCCACTGCCACAAAATGACTTAGTAAAAATAGCCAATTGCTATAAATAGTAAATCCACAACAAAACAAATGTAAACTAAACTAACATTGAACTGCCGCTAGACAGATAACGCCAAAAATAGTGAATTGTTATAAATAGTAAGTCTGCACAACATCCTCTGAATGCCGACTGAGTAGTATCTGAAAGAGGAAACCATAATTTTCCACCTTAGCTTGCTAGGCTTCACGGATTCTAACAGGGCTAACCAAAGGAAGAGGAAATAAAATGGGGACATTACATTTGATTTGTCGAAGACGAAGCCATAATGCTTTAATGCAAGCAAGAACTAACTCAAGATCGAAAAATAGTAATGAATAGATGCCGCTGCCAGCAACCCGGAACGTTCAAGATTCTTCAACGAATTTCTGCTAACACCTTCCAAACTGCTCAGATTGACCACTGGATAAACATGATTTAGGTCCGTATCTGACGTTTTGATGAAATTATGTGTAAGAGCTGATTTCACCTTGTAATTAATAAGATTGAACTGCATTTTGAAAATGATGACTTTTGACTGTAAAGTCGAATATACTTGAAGAACTTTCTGAAAACCTCTGGACAAAGCTAAAAATAGCCTCTGACGGAAGAAATTTTCGAAGTTTTTCTGGAACATGGGTTTTGTGCACAACTGAATTCTGAACAAACCCAGATAGCTAGATTTTCGAAAAAATGTGTTTCAAGCCCACATGCAAAGAGATTCTTGGAAAAAGGCACAGAGCTTCAGAACGAAGGCAAGGGGCGATTTTCTCGAAAAAATCTAAGACGTGGGTCTTGTTGCAAACACTGAAATATGCGAACCCTGATAATCAGATTTTGAATATGTGTTGAATTTCTTTGACATGCGAAGAAAGTACCTAAGGTGAGAAATAGAAGAAATAAGACAGAAGATAGAAAGTTTTGCTTGTCTGCTTCTGAAAAATCTGCCAACCTCTTCTTTGGAACTTGATAAAACCTGCATGCAAAGTGAAAATAAAGTCTAGAATCTTCTTCCTCCGAACAATCTGAACTCGTTGCTTCGAAGAACACTGAATTCGGACACCTGAATCACCTTTAGCTTGCTGGTCGCTCAAGAAGAATATGAGCTTCAGAGCAAAAGATGATGAAATAAATGGACGCCATTGCTGAAATATATAGAATTTCATAATTGAAAATTCGCACTAAGCAAGGAATGCTTGAAAAGTGCGCTTGGCTTCTAATTGGACCCCATTTTAGTTAACTGGAACTGAGATATGCTAAATAAATCATCATGCTTTAGGGTTTGCCTTTCAAATCTTCAGTTCAACTCATCATGCAATTTTGACTTTAGTTAGCAATCTTATCAAATTCGCCATCTTCAAACTTGCTTTATGATTCACAAATTTGACCTAAGGCGTGCCTTTAGATAACTAAAGTTAACAATGTTGATTGAGATAAGAAATTCGCCATCTCCATGCAATAATCATTACTAAAAATAGCGACCCTTTTGATAGGTGAAGTTAGTCATAAGAATTCGCCATATTCATGTAATAAATATTCTAAAAATAGGGACCCTTTTCAATCTTCAGTTGACCTTCAAGAAGTGCGCCAACTTCACATGCTTTAATCAATAAAACCTAAATATGGCGACCCTTTTGGAACTAAAGTTTCCATTCCTTGAAAAGTGCGTAGCTTCACAAAATATGCTTCATCATAATAAACACTAAATATGGCGACCCTTTTCATAACTGAAGTTAACACTCAAATGCGCCTTACTTCAAACATTAATGCTTCATCAAAATATGGCGTCCCTTCTTGAACTTCAGTTGACACTCAATGAAGCGCCATCTTCACTAAAACTTCATAATTGCAACCAAATTCGCCATGCATGTGAACTCCAGTTGACATTCACTGATAATCTTCAGTTAAGTGGACATGCAATCAAGTTAACTCAACATGCAAGATAGTTAACTGAACATGCAAACTAGTTAACTCGACATGCAAACTAAAAGATCACTCCACATGCCAACATATGAACTGAAGATGACAACCCAGAAATCGTTTAGTCTAACTGCAGTCAGAACTCCAGTTAAGGCGTCCATTCAACTCACTTTCAAAAATTCAACTTTGAACTCTCAAGCGAATTCCAGACTTACCCAAATTTTAAGAAAATTTAAGCTAAAACCTCTGCCGGGACCTCTGTTCATCCTCTGACACTGGTTGACTGACTTCTTCGATTGGCTGGCTGACAGGTGCATTGCAAAGCTGAGTAAAAACTGATCACAAGATATCTTGAGACTGGAAACCATAAAACTGACATCTGAAGGCTCAAAAATCCAAGCGCCTTTTTCAAAAGCTGCGCTTTTCCTCAAACTTAGTCAAATTTTGACTTCTGCATTTTGTACGAAGGGAAAAATAAATCCTTCATAACTTCTATTTTATCAACTTTCATGACTGGATCTCAGGTTCACTGCGGAGCTGACCTCATTCCTGACGCATACCGTGAAGACACATTTCCCATAAACATCATCCGAGGAGTGGAAAACTAGGGCTTTTTTGTGTTGCTCTTTTCATTCTAGACTTAGCCATTTCTGGAACTGGCTAGAATATCACAAAAACTCCGACTGCAAGCTGCTGAGTCATCCTCTTACACTGACGGAGACAGGCAACGGAAAGCTGAACATAACACGGACACATTGAATATTTGATATCATCAGAAAGAAAGCATTAAAGACCTGAAAAGCTCAGGCGCCTTTCCCAAAATGTGCTCTTTTGCTTTTTCCTCTGATATTCTGACTAAGATTTGACCCTACGTTCGACCTCAGGTTCAAGCACTTCAGCAACTCAGATTCACCCACTGACGGATGCGTCGCGAAGCTTGAACAAACGTGAGACAAACATCTTGGACGACATTTAGCCAAAAACCTTCATTTGACACCTCAAAAACATGGGTGCCATTTCCAAAAGCTGCGCTTTTTACCAGTGTTAGTCAATTTTCACTTTCGCCTTGTTTTGCGCTGTATCCACCACAACTTGCTCGAAACAGGTCCGTTTGACAGGCTTGATAGCTCACGCGGCTGACGTGATGCCGACGGTATCGTCCGCTAGAGGTGACAAACCCTAAAATAGGATTGGGCCCCTAAAAGATAGGGCGCCCATTTGAGAAAATGCTCCTCCTCTCCAGAGATAGAAAATTTTGATGTTTTTCGCTCAGATTTTCACTTTTCTTAAATCTTTCGACAGACTGACATGATAACGACACCAACTCCATATTTAAAACCCCAAAACGAATTATCATTTGACAACAACACTTTAACAAGATTAAGACTCAATTAAGCAAAATGCCTTAGTGAAGCAAAAATTTTGATTTTGGGTACAATGTGCATTAGCAATCATTACAATGTATAGCATCTGTGCTTTTCCCCTATTACATCTGATTTGGAACTATAAATAGTTAGCCGGCGTTGGTTGAGGACACCAACCGTCGGCAACCACCCGATCAACTAATCACTATTGAGGACTAATTCCCGAAACAAAACATGTATTATTTATTCTATTGCTTTTATTTACTTTTGATTAACTATGGTAATTGCAAACATAACTAATATATCAAGACCATGGCAAAGTAGTGAAAAGTCAACCAACTTCGCAGAAAAATAGAAGAATGGAAAAGCTGAGAGAGGCCAAATTAAGAAAGGCAAATGAAAATGCTATTATTTTTCATTATCATCAGATATAATGTCTCCTTTTTCGAATTGAGTTGAATTGGAGAACCCGAAGCCTATCTTTATTCCCTGCAGGCTGAAGGGAAGATTTGCAGGGGAATAATATAATAAATATCTATTAAGTTGTCCAAAAACACCTAAGTTGTAACATTGGAAAATGACAATTTATTATTATTATGTTGGGTAAAAAAAAACAAATAAAAATCATAAAGTGAAAAATGATGAATATTCAAATAAAATAAATATTAATTAAAAAGGGAAAAAAGATGAATATTTAAAATAAAATAAAAAATAATTTTAATTACTTTTTACGGTTGGTTGGAAAAAGCATAAAAATATATATTGAATAAGGCAATTCATTTAGCATTTTCCTTGAGTATGAAAACCCTCTTGGATTGCCAGGAATTGGGGACGGAAATCTTCTAATTCCTTTGTTGGCTTCATTCTGAGGTCAAAATTAGGCTTACAATGGAATCTACAGGTTTGCAGGTTATAACTTATAACAGATCTGGGAGAAAATAAAAAAAATATTTATTTTATTCATTTTTACAGGCATTATTGTTCCAAAATAATTTGGGAATAATTTACTAGCTGCTGTTCAAATAAATCTACAGAGCAGCTGCCAGGACTTGGGAAATCGTGAGGCCTGGAAGTTTTTAAAGGAAACAAAAATATTGGAAAGAGATGTTGCATTGTGGCAGGTTCGTGGGTCCCTCCAATCCACCACCTCCTTCCCCAAACTATTCATATTATTCCCAAAGGGAATTGTAGCAGTTGGAAAAGGCATGATGGGGTTCAGTGGTCAAGTGTTAGACTCCTTTATGTGATCAGTCAGCTGCCAATAGGGGGGACATGGGGGAAAAGACAAAAAACAATATTTAAATTTTCATTCACAAATTGCTGTTGTGGAATTGTTAAGGGGTTGTGGGACCTCCTTAACCTGCAGCCGCCTCCAACTTTATCACCAGTAGCTAAAGTTTCAAAGGCACCTTTTCAAAAGAAGCCATGGAAATTTCGCACAGAAAAAAGCATTGCAGGTGGGAAAGAAGAAAGTTTGTTGAAACTTTTGTCTTGTTGCTAGCTGCCAGCCAGAGAAGAGGCGTGGAGTGTAAAAGGTAATTAAAAGGAGCTAAGGAAATTTTTTCCAAAAGGGGATCACAGCTGTCAGCTAAGGGATTGCAGCAAGCTGTAATACATTTTTTAAATTATTATTTAAACATTATTTGAATTAAATAATTCTTTATGGTTATTGTTGAATATTATATAGTGAATATTTTATTCAAGGAAATAAACATCAGCACAATTTGTTTATTTAAAACTTATTATTGGAAAACAAACATCTGAAATACATGAGAGCTCTTTCTATGAATGTAACAAATCGAGCATAGAGGTGGAGGCCCTGTTGGTTATAAAATTATAATGGCTAGGAATAACTATCTGGATATTTTTGTATGCAACCACTCAACATAATAAAATGATTAAATGTACTTATACGTGTATTGCATAACAATTAATTTCATAGTGTAACAAAGCTTCTAGAAGAAACTGTGTACATTTAATTTTCATCAATGTTTTGGATCACACTCCATAATCTATCATCAGGATAGTGAGATAAAATGATAAGAGGATTGCAAGTTGCTCAGGAAAAACATGGAAAAAAAATCTGAAAATTAAATGTGGAAATTGAAATAACCCCCTTAGTTTTTTTTGATTTTTTACCAAACAACAATGCACCCGTTAAGGTTAGCCCAATAATCAAACCAGCTGAAAGGGAACCCTTCACTTTTTGATCACCAAGTTCCCTATGTGGGTGAGGTGAGAGCATAAGGTGCAAAGGGATCGTTAGCTATAAACTGGAAATGAAAAGAACATTGCTTTAGGTGGCTAGCCGACCATTCTGAAAGTAAAGTGCTGAAAGTAAAGTAGGCGGATAACCGGCCATGAAGGCTCTACCACTTATTCAGCGGGAGCAATTATTACAATTATTTAAACTAAAACACTCAACCACTTATTTAGCGGGAGTGAAGCAAAATTGAAATATAAAATACTCAACCACTTATTCAGCGGGGGTGTTCATAGAGTGAACTGGTAAAAACTAACTTGCTTGCTTGTATTAATGTAAGAGACCTGGTGTCTCTCAACCCCGATTGCTGATGGCGAATGCAATTTTTTGTGTTTTGTTGTTTTGTATTGTTTTTGTGATTTTTTGTGCAGTAAGGTTTATTGCGATTTTTGAATGAAATACTTCTAAAATATATAGAAAATGCAAAAATACAATTACTGAAGCAAAAATGACTTCTAAATTGATAGCAAATGGATTTATTATTTTGCTGAATGATTGCAATGACGAATCTCAAACATGCAAGCAAAAAGGCAAAGCAATATGTATTATTTGAGAACCTGATTGCAGCCACCTATGGAAGCATGAAATAGTACGACCAATCCAAAAGACAAACTTTCCCCACCAAAATTTGATCATAGATGCCTCTGGAGACCTAGGCGCCCAAATTGGAGAAGTCAGAATGCAAAAAGGCAAGGCGATTTGCCTATGATGAGAAGTACGACCTTGCTGCTGTAAAAAGTACAGCCTGAACCAACAATTAATGATATTCGTACTGCCTTGAGATGAGTGCCAGATAATAAATAAAGATCGGCCAATGAAAAGATCTCTCTCTGGAAATAAATCGATCCAAACCCCAGTTTAATTCTTCACCAATAAGCTCTGTAATGACTCCTGTGTGAAGCCACTCAACTGACAATCTTCATTTGAATCTTTCACAGCCTCAGTATGCTTGATTTTGAAGAGTTGACGTTCTCCAAAATCTGATTGCAAAAACCCTTGTTTCTCCAACTCCAAATGCTCTCAGAGAGAAAAGACAAAATTCGAATAATCATAACATAATGAGTTCTATTCTGTCTTTGAGAAATAAATACCTCTCTCACAAGTTCAACCCCCTCAAAAAAACAACTTAAATGCATTTAATAATATAAAATTCGCCCTTTTTGAGACTTAGGCAAATTTATTAATAAATGGCGTCCTTTTTATAAATGAGTAATAAATACTCTATATTAATATTACTCCTCTATTATAAAGTATTAAATATTTTATAATTCGCCATTAATTAATACTTTAATATTTCATTAAAGTGACTTTATAATATAAAGTCATAATAATAATCATTTAATTATTATTAAATGCTCCATTACTCTTCATTTGCTCATCAAACTGTCAAACTGGGTCGAAACTGAGATGACCAACTGAGCCAGGTGCCTTGCCAGAAATAGTAACCCCTGTCTGCCTGACTTACTATAAATAGTAAGTGCTTGAATATCGCTTTGTGAGTCTTTGCCAAGGCCCAAACCTGAATCAACTGATAGAGTAATGTCCCAAAACGCAAGATAACTACCAAAAGCAACCCTCTAAACACATCTGTCAGCCTACGAGGGTTTGAATGATAGGCTAACCCCTCAAACACTTGAACTGCCTAGGAAGGGGACATTATAGTCCGCCCTCCCTGAAATTGCTTGTCCTCAAGCAATCTCAGCTCTGGATGCTGTAAAATCTCCTCTGACTCCCATGTAGCATCCTCAATCGGCAAGTCTCTCCATTTTATCAAAAACTCTCTGATGACCCACCTCTGAAGGTGTCTCTCTCTAACACCGAGGATGGCCTCAAGCACTAGTATCAATTTCCCCTCGTCATCAAGGGGTGGCAGTATTGGAGAGGGAATCACATGCTGACCCAATGCCTTCTTCAAGCGAGAAACGCGGAAACATGTTGTGAACCCCTGTTATCCGCTGGTAAATCCAACTCATATGCAACCTCGCCCACTCGTATTTGATGACTCGAATGGACCATAGTAACGGTGGTTTCAACTTCTCTGCACCACTCTTCCACAGAGTGGACTGATGGTAAGGTTGTAACATGAGATACACCATGTCACCCACTGCAAAGGAACGCTCAACCCTTTTCTGATCAACATACTGCTTATGCTGATTTTGTGCCCTTGAATGTTGTCTTTGAGAGACCTCATAATATCCTGCTGATCCTGCAACATATCACCTGCATTGGACACTCTGCTGTCACTCAACACCAAATCCAAAAGGTTGGGCGCCTCATACTCGTATAATGCCATCAAGGGTGTCATCTGTATAGTCATGTGGTGAGTAGAGTTATAACAATACTCACAGAGGTATATCCACCTCACCCAAGCTCTCTACTGTCCAGCTATATAATTACGCAGATATCCTTCCACCCACTTATTGACGATCTCCATCTGCCCATCTGTCTGTGGATGGTAGCTGGTACTAGGTGTCAGTTCGGTTCCACAAAGCCAGAACAACTCCTGCCAAAAGTTGCTCATGAACCGACTATCTCTATTGTTGACTATAGTCCGAGGAAAACCATGTAACCTGAATACCTCTCTGAAGAATAGCTCTGCAGTCTGCAATGCTATGAATGTAGTGGTGATCAGAAAAAAGTGTGCATATTTTGTCAGCCGATCAACAACCACGTAAATACAATCTTTCCCTTGGGCTTTCGGCAAGCCCGTGATGAAATCCATTGATAAACATTCCCACTTCCTGTCAGGTATCGGAAGTGGCTGAAGCAATCCAGCAGAATATGTGTGTTCTTGTTTGTTCCACTGGCAAACAGAACACTCTCGTACATACCGAAGAACATCAGTCTTTAGCCCTTTCCAAGTAAACTGTTCCTGTACCAGCTTATATGTTTTGAAATAACCGGGATGGCCCTCCATAGGAAGATCATGAAAGGCTTTCAGAACTGTATCCTTCAACTCTGAATCAGGAACCAAAAAAATCCACCCCTTGTAAATGATCAAGTCATTCACAACGGTGTATCTACTATCTTGCTCTGTCCCATCAACAATGCTAGAAGCCCATTGGTTCTAGCATATTCTGCGATAATCCTGTGCCTCCAATCCTCGGAGATCTGTGCCATAGCATTCAACTGAGGTCTGCGAGACAAGGCGTCAACTACAACATTCTGCTTCCCCTTAATGAAGGTGATATCAAAATCATACGATTGCAATTTACTGACCCATTTTTGTTGCCTTTCATTTAAGTCTCGTTGTCCAAGGAAGTATTTCAGGCTATTGTGATCTGTACGCACACTGAATTTACTGCCCACCGGATATTGCCTGAACTTAGCCAAAGTGTGCATAATGGCTAACATCTCCTTGTCATAAATGCTATAAAATCTCTCAGGACCCCTAAGCTTCCTACTCTCAAAAGCAATGGAGTGTCTCTCCTGCATCAATACGGCACCAATGCCCTCTCTTGAGGCATCACAATACAAATCAAAAGACTTCGTAAAGTCTGGCAGTGCTAGAACTGGACACGAAGTTATAATCACCTTGAATCTGTCAAAACACTCCTGAGCCTGCGGTGACCAAGCAAATGCCCCTTTCTTTGTCAGATCAGTAAGGGGTGCGGCGTGTCGTGAGAACCCACTAACAAATCGTCTATAAAAGGCACATAACCCAATGAATCTTCTGAGCTGGGTAAGGTTCTCTGGTACTGGCCACTCTACTATAGCTGGGACCTTCTTAGGGTCCATATTGACTCCCTTGGCACTGAAGATGTGCCCAAGATACAACAACTCAGCCATGCCTAACTCACACTTGGACTCCTTGGCATACAAGGACTCCTCCGCCAAAATGCCCAAAATTGTATCTAAGTGAGCTATATGCTCTTCCCATGAGCGACTGTATACTAGAATGTCATTGAAGAAGACCAATACATATCTCTGTAGCTGAGAATTGAAGACCTTGTTCATTGTAGCCTGAAAGGTAGCAAGGGCGTTGGTTAGACCGAAAGGCATAACCAAGAACTCGAAGTGACCGCAATGGCACCTGAAAGCGGTTTTCTCTATGTCCTGCTCCCTCATCCGAATCTGATGGTATCCGGACCTCAAGTCAATCTTCGTGAAGAAGATAGCACCGTGCAACTCGTCAATCAACTCATCGATGTGGGGTATAGGGTACCTGTTTTTTATTGTTTTCTTATTAAGCGGGCGGTAATCTATACACATCCGTAGTGACCCATCCTTTTTCTTCACCAATACAACCGATGAAGCAAAAGGTGACTTGCTAGGTCTGATATGCCCCATAGCCAACAATTCATTGATTGTTTTCTCTATCTCATTCTTGAGGCGTTTCGGATGTCTGTATGCTGTGATCATAATGGGATTTGCGCCCTCCTCCAACTCGATAATGTGCTTGATGCTCCTATCCGAAGGTCTGCCAGGTGGAATGTCACTAAACACATTAGAGTGTTTAGTCCTCAGTTCCTGAATGTCAGGATGGTACTCAACCTTCTGCTGCTCCTGTTGTGCTGGTAACAACATACACTCTGCAGCCCAATCCACCATATCATGACGAATGAGCCTCTCCATCCGTCTAAAAGATACCACTTTCAAATTACTTTCTTTGATGGCTTTTATGACATGTGGTTTCCCGTTTACCTTGAAATTCATCTCCATGTCTCGAAGATTGAGTGTGAATTCACCCAAATCATGAAGCCATGCCATCCCAAGTACCACACCAGTATCTCCCATATTCACAACGTAGAATTCAGCCTTGAATTCATAGTTGTTAAGCCGCATTGGAAGATCTGATATTCTCCTATCACATTTGAGGGTGCACCCATCAGCCACCTTGACTCGAATACCCTCAAACTCCTCAGTCTGTATGCGTCCTCTCTCTACCAACCGTGCATCTATAAAGTTATGAGTGGCACCAGTGTCAAGTAGAGTAATCACTTTCTGACTTGCTAGGAGCCCACGTAGCCTAAAAGATCCATCTCTCTAAAGACTAGTCAAGTGTGCCTCCTGTAACTTCTTTCCTCCCTCATTTTCACTATCATTTTCAGACCTTTCATCATCTGAATGCTCTGAATCAGCATGCTGGTCTGACAGATCAGATTGCTCTTCTCCCTCATAAAACCACTCCATCTGGTTACTTTTTTCCTTAGGATGAAGAGGGCATACATGTTTATCATCGTAAGGTGCCTTTGACTAAAAACATAACTTTTTCTTTCGTAAATCATTCAATGTCTCCCTATCAAAAGGTGGTGCATTCCTTCTCTATGGATCAGGTGGATCCGTCTTCTTGTCAAATGCTCTATTCTTATCAAATGATCTGTTAGGCCTCGAATAGGGTGATGAGCCTAAAGAGAACTTGTTGCGAGGTGCTGCAAGCTCCATACTGCGTGCCTTCCTCATTGCCTCATGAAGAGTAGGAGGATCAAATGCCTTGACCCAACCTCTCATCGGCTCATATAATCCCTCGATGAATAGAACGACAAGTCTTCTCTCCGAAATACCTGTCACCATGACTGCAACCCTCTGGAATTCACCAATGTAGGCATCCAAACTACCTGTCTGCTTGAGCTGAGCTAGCTCTCTAAAGTAAAGTTCTGGATCCTTCTTATCAAAGTGTTCTATGAGCCTGTTCATGAACTCCTGGTAAGTAGTAACCGTGTGATGACCCAATGTGTACATGCCGTGATGCCACAAGTCATGTGCTAATCCATCAAGATGTAGCGTGGCAAATTTAATGGCCTCGTCCTCCTTCATAGGTCTCAATGATAGGTAATTGTCTAACTTCTGTGCCCAATACCTCGCTGAACTCTTGTCTGAGCCATCAAAATAAGGCAAGATAATCTTGCTCACTGCATGCTAAAGATCCCGATTCACCTGTGGTGGTGGCTGGTACTGAGGAGCTCTGCGCTCGAATCTACCTCCACCCCTGGGTGTAGGCACATCCATGAACTCATGAAACGACAACGACTGCCTAATCTCAGGAGCCAATGTCGAGTACTCTCCAAAGAATCTGGTCATGTCGGCCACTGATGTACCATGCTGTGGCTGAAACTCTAGCTGGTGACCCTGCTGCTCTGCCTCTGGAGTCGGAGGTGCCTCCCTAGTAATAAAGGTAGGTTGTCCAGGCCTACGCTCATGAAAGATAGGTGACAACTGTTGCTGTACTGACACCTGTGGCTGGTCTATGCCTGCAGTCTTGCTAGTCTGTCCTATCTGTATGTAATGCTGTTGAGGCGGAACATACTGCCTCATCGTGCCCATCAACTGAGACATCATGTCCATCATGTTATCATGTCTTCGTCTGAACTCAGTCTCAAACATCTCACCCTCTACAGGTTCTTTCCCTAAATCCCTATGAGACTCTGTTGGAATCTCCCGATCTACCATGAGTGTGGAAATACTATTCTCACTACTGCTTGAACTAGATCTGTGTATACCCATAACCCCTGATACTGTCTCACCTTCTGGAATAGGTGGACCTGTCCAATCCTCTACTCTGCGTGTTCCTCTACCCTTGCTGTAGAATATAATGTCTCTACTCATGAAAAAGCATCGAAAAAGCACAAGTCTTTCTGAAAAAGCACAGGATGGCAGGAAAACTGTGCTCTGATACCACTGTAAGAGACCTGGTGTCTCTCAACCCCGACTGTTGATGGCGAATGCAATTTTTTGTGTTTTGTTGTTTTGTATTGTTTTTGTGATTTTTTGTGCAATAAGGTTTATTGTGATTTTTGAATGAGATGCTTCTACAATATATAGAAAATGCAAAAATACAATTACTGAAGCAAAAATGACTTCTAAATTGATAGCAAATGGATTTATTATTTTGCTGAATGATTACAATGACGAATCTCAAACATGCAAGCAAAAAGGCAAAGCAATATTTATTATTTGAGAACTTGATTGCAGCCGCTTGTGGAAGCATGCAATAGTACGGCCAATCCAAAAGATAGACTTTCCCCACCAAAATTTGATTGCAAATGCCTCTGGAGACCTAGGCGCCCAAACTGGAGAAGTCAGAATGCAAAAAGGCAAGGCGATTTGCCTGTGATGAGAAGTACCACCTTGCTGCTGTAAAAAGTACGGCTTGAACCAGCAATTAATGAAATCGACTCCTGTGTGAAGCCACTCAACTGACAATCTTTAGTTGAATCGTTCACAGCCTCAGTATGCCTGATTTTGAAGAGTTGACATTCTCCAAAATCTGATTGCAGAAACCCTTGTTTCTCCAACTCCAAATGCTCTCAGAGAGAAAAGACAAAATTCGAATAATCATAACATAATGAGTTTTATTCTGTCTTTGAGAAATAAATACCTCTCTCACAAGTTCAACCCCCTCAAAAAAACAACTTAAATGCATTTAATAATATAAAATTCGCCCTTTTTGAGACTTAGGCAAATTTATTAATAAATGGCGTCCTTATAAATGAGTAATAAATACTCACTTAATATTAATATTACTCCTCTATTATAAAGTATTAAATACTTTATAATTCGCCATTAATTAATACTTTAATATTTCATTAAAGTGACTTTATAATATAAAGTCGTAATAATAATCATTTAATTATTATTAAATGCTCCATTACTCTTCATTTGCTCATCAAACTGTCAAACTGGGTCGAAACTGAGATGACCAACTGAGCTAGGTGCTCTGCCAGAAATAGTAACCCCTGTCTGCCTGACTTACTATAAATAGTAAGTGCTTGAATATCGCTTTGTGAGTCTCTGCCAAGGCCCAAACTTGAATCAACTGATGGAGTAATGTCCCAAAACGCAGGATAACTGCCAAAAACAACCCTCTAAACACATCTGTCAGCCTACGAGGGTCTTGTTGATGTGTTTTTCACGACCGCACCAACGCAGAATAAAGTTACCAACGGTGACTCTATCCTCTCTTGAACAAAATTTCCTGCATGCTAAGATTGCTAGAAAGATCATGCATTCAACTCCAAGGTTCCTTCAATGCGAATAGTCTCAGTTGGCTCAATGTGATTTTTTGGTATTTCAAGGGGACTTACGTAATTGTTCGACAGCAGAGAAAGGGATTTTCACAGTTCGAAAGATTTATCAACGAAGCACGGGTTTCCTAGCCAGAAAGTACTAAATTTAAATGAGTGTAGGGTTCAGAAGGTCTAAATTATATCCTAAATGTGGGATATGGAGCTCAACTTAAGCAAATTCTAACCCGACTTCGCATTGCCTCACATCGGACAGCTTCCTCGGAGTCGGTGCAATCTTCAAGGGAGATGACTAAAGATATTCAAACCACCGCTTGACATGAAGATACCATCACAATGACACATACCATCATTCGAACTGTGATTGAAGTTATGTCCACAACATTTCCAGTTGACCACACAAGGCGAACTGACCATAAGCGAGCCCACTAGTGGTATGGATAGACGAAGTTTGCTCAAATTGAAGACCACATTCCACAATTACTAACTACTTGCATGAAATGAAATTTACCCGACTTTAAGCTACTATTAGAATCAGAAAGACGAAGAAACCTTGCTAGCTACTCACAACAAAAGACAAAATTCACCATCAATGAAAACTCTTTTTATTGAGAGTGTTCACAACAATTTCTTACAAAGTTTTCAAAGGGAAAACTTTCCCTCTTCTTCAAACTATCCTATCAATCTATACTAAGCTACCTCTAAGCTATCACCTAGCTGTCTCTCTATTCTCTAATGATCTAATGTCTAATGAGGTACAAATGAGGGGGGCATGCCCCTTTATATAGCTGGCCAAGTCCAATGGACGGCTCAGATTACAATCGGCTGGATGGCCCAGATCATGCCACCTCAGCCCTAAACAAGATTCACCCTAAAAACTGCCACAAAGAGGAGTGGGGCAATAAATGAGCAATTAATGGCCACCATCTTTTAGAAGATTCCTGTCTAGAAACGCATTCATACTGTTCTTGCTCTGATTGCAAACTGGATGAGTCTGGTTGCCACCGCTTCAACTCCTTGAACAGATATGGCTGGCACGTTCTCGATCTGACTCCAAGGTGACAACATCTTTCTCTTGTCCGACGATGATTTTCTTCTTAGCTGTCACTCTTCAACTCTTTAATGCCTGAGCCTTCCCTATTTCCCTTTATTCCGAACTTGAAAGATTTTCTTGTCTTGGATTCAATCATTCTTCCTTGCCACTCGCCTGATTGTGTCGAGCGCAACACTTAGCCATTTCTTCCCACGTGCAACTTTTCTTCCTTCGAGGTTGTAATATCATCTTGCTCCATTGCTTCAAATCATCGCGCTCTGGCCTCGACGTTCCTCCTGCAAAAAAAGCAAGGAGAAGAGCATCAGAACACCTCATAATATAAACTCACCTTACCTGATTTTCATACTTTAACTCCAAGGTCTGAGTGATCTCCGAAACATTTCTTTTCTAGCAAACCCTGCTTTCTTCATAGCTTTTCAACATCTACATGCCATCCTGACGCCTTCATCCTGATATTTGAGTTTCACTTTAGCTTCACATTCTTCATGCCTTATAAAAATTTCTCCTTTCTGAGGGCGCATTTAAGAGATGCATTCTTAAAATCATCTCTTGAAAGTGTTAACTTCAACTGCATCTTCTTCAAGAAATTTATTTCACCAGCTGAGGTGTTGACAACTTTTATTCATCTCTGGCTTTGGAAGATTAATCTCACGAAGAATTCGATCAATTTCATCTTGTCAATCAACTTCAAATTCATCGCTTGGGGCATTTTATTTCAATAACACATTTTATTCCTTCTGCCTTAGAAAAATTTAAATTTTCACCTAGGAAATTTCATAATTCAAGTGTCGATCAAAATCTTTATCCTGAAAGCCTTGGCGAGCAGTGGAAGACTTTAAAATCCATTCCTCATTGTAGACGTCCAATACCCAGAAGAAAATTCCCTTCAAAATGCGTCGAATCCATGGGTCTACAAACGAAGGGGTACATTTAATTTTTGAATTTTTAAACCTTTGAAAAAATATTTTTCATCAAATTTATTCCAATTCTTCATCCTTGGGCGTATTTTCCTGCTCTCACTTGAAAATTTTCATCATCCCTGCGAAGCTGGCACCCTCCGACTCATCTTGCCAATTCATTCATGCCTATGAAAATTTCATGTCTTCTCCAACTTGGGCGTATTTTTCCTGGAAGGTGAAATTTAGGAAAAATATTTTAAATCATTTTATCAATATGGGTGCATATAGGTATCAAGGAAAAATTTGAATTTTTTTTTTTGTCTTAGAAAATTTTCTCAATTTATCTTCAATGATGGCGCATTTTGCCTGTGGTGAGGAATTT
>VDFB02390105.1:0-21134 GCA_007258455.2 Sequoia sempervirens | reverse complement strand
TGTTAGGCAATTTTTGTTAAGTTTGAAATGTCATAGCGCTGAAAATTAGCGCTTCTGCAATTTTGGCAATTTTTGAAAATGTAAATGCAATGAGGAATGGCGAAGGCGCTTGAGCTTCAGCAAAGGCAATGTTTGGTTAACTTTGAAATGTCATTCGAAACCATCTCCATTCTATTACATTTTCATTCAAAGGTCAAAGGAATTCTTTTTCACAATGGCGAATCTTTCCAATGTTTACCAAAACGGATGAAGAACTTCTAACAAAGATACCTCAACACAAGCATGGCGGGTAGATAGAAATTCCCAAGTGATATTGCACGCAGAGGAGAAAGGTAGGAAGAAACGCGTATGGGAGACAAGAGAAGAAACGCGTATGTGAAACAAAGAAACGTGAATACAGAACAATACGGGTTTGGAGAAAACAAAGAAAGGAATGCGTAGGGTTAGCAAAGGCTCACCAATGTTCTTGCAATGAAAGCAAACAATGAAAGGCAAACGCGGAGGAAAAGAAGGACGCATCCAAAACAATGAAGGAGGATCCCATTGCGTAAAGAGAAGAAAAACACGAATGGAGGAGGACGCGAATGGAAAGAATCAAAAACGAATGAAATGAAAAACGTGAATGAAGAAACCAAAACGTGTATGATAACCATGGATATATACAAATGGAAATACAAAACCAAATGAAAGTCTTACCAGGGCCAAACGCAAATATTGCTGAAGAGATGAATGGCGGAAATCTTCCAAACGCAAATTTGCAGATGAGAGGTAATTTGCCCAGCAAGAGGAGAGACAAAAAGAAATAAAATACAAACAACAAAAGTGGCGAATTCATTCACTTAATTGCAAATGAAAATTAAAAACCTAACTCAAGTCGTGCAATAAATTTAGGCACGAAAAGTGGCACGATTGACGAAAAACGCGAAATCGTGAAGAAACGTGCCAGAGACAAAAAAAAGTTAAGTGTCGAAAGAAAATGTAACGGCGCTAAAATTTAGCGCCCTTACATTTTTTGGAAATTCACTGCATGTAGGGGCGCTAAATTTTAGCGCCCTTACATTTCCAGACTTAGTCAAAATTTGGAATTTCCCTGCAGGAGCGCACTTTTTCAGTGCTACTACATCTTCCGCAATTTGCAAAGTACGAACAGTGAAATGTCGCGAAAGATCTCGGCTTTCAAAGTCTCGCAAGCAACAAAATGCCTAAATTTAATGGCCCGCAGACTCAGAACGATTTCGAGTGGTGTGATCTGAAAAAATCGCCCGCTATAGCGCATTTGAACTTCATCACGGTCCTAGGAAACGGACAAGTTTCTCAGAGGGGTTATCCGGAACGACGCTAGATTCGCGGATACAATAAAGTACTCCACGCATACTTTAAAAGAAGCCGGACTCTCCCATAGCCTTTTTGTAGCCTGCTTACAATTAGGTGCATAAATATTCGACAAAGTCCAAGAGAACTTATCATGCAGGTGGAAAAAAGAAGTAGCCACATGATTACAATCGTTCAACATCTCCTCACCTCTAATCACCCTAAGATTCCAAAAAGTCACTATCCCACCTGAAGCACCAGTCGCCTCAGAACAATGCATACCACAGTCTTTGAAAAAATTCAATTTCAACCTAGAAAGTTTATCCAATCCCATTTTAGTTTCTTGGATAAGAACAATATCAGGACGATGATCTCTTACCAGATTAGCCAAGAGATCATGCTTGTGAGGGTGATTCAAACCCCTCATTCCAGTAGATTATCTTCATGAGGATTTATGGAAGGTGCTCTTAGAGCACATATCTAGCAGAGTTCTTTGCGTACCATTAGCAATATCCATCCGACTCTCCTTCTCCCTAGCAACATTAGCTAGAGGCCGACCTCTACCCCTCCGCTCAGACCCACAGTCTGACCTTTGCCTATTCCTTGTCACAACTCCTGGCGAAGGAGAATGTCTCTTCCTATTCCGACCACGAACTTGAATGTAAGGTGGGTTATCCACTTCCTTCAACTCCTCGTCCTCCTTAACATCATGCTTTAATTCCAATCCCTCAATCTTCGACATCAAAGAAATCCCCCCCCCCCCGGGGAGAGTCAGAAACAACTATCGCAGAAGAAACTTCCTCAACCACCACATATCTATCATTAGGAAAACTAGGGGACACGCATACCTTTTCATTCTGATCTTGGGTTTCCCCCTTAGTTGGTTGACAAACCAACACCTTATCCACCTCATCCAAAAGTGTCTCCTCCGAAGCCACCGAGGGGGGCACACCATTAGGCATCTCCTCCTGAGCAGAAGGAACAACCACCACCTCTTGAGTAGGAACCGAATCCACCCTCCTTAACGGGAGATTTCTCAACCTCTCTCCATTGTTTGGAAATTTGCTTAGGAACTTTAAGTGGACACTTTTTGGCCCAGTGACCCACTTTTTTACAATGGAAGCAGGCAAAGGGGTTTGACTCAAATTCAACTAACTGCTCCCACACCCCAAGTTTAGAATTAATCTTAACCAAGGAAGGCAGATCCGCAGACTACTCGACATTCACACAAAATTTGGCATAAACCAGCTACTTCCTAGAAGCTGTCGTTTGGTCAATCGACAACAAACAACCAAACGTGCTGGCAATCCCTTTGAAAACCTCTTCATCCCAAAATTCCAATGGGAGTTCGAGCAATCTAACCCAAATTGGAGCCGCCGAGAAAGAGCACAAATCCGGGTTGAAGCCCGTCTCCCACTTTTTCAGCATCAACGAGGACTTTCCAAGAAACCAAGGGCCACCTGTCAACGCCATCACCAAATCATCCTCATAGTTGAAGGAAAAAGAGAAGAAGCCTTTGGCCATAGCAGCCATTTCAACTTGTCCTTTAGGTTTCCAATGACTAACAGTAAACTTGCGGACCATCTCAATGTGGGGCTAAGGACCAACAAATTTACCCAACAACACCATTTCCATATTTGACATTCTTTTGTCAACAATACAGTTCGGAACCGAAACAGAGTACTCCCCAGTCTTTTTATTTGCACTAAAAGGAACTAGAGGGGAGGAGCTTTTTCCCTTAGGCTTAGAACCAAATAGATATAACCATTCGAGGGAGGAACAAGACAAGAAAGGATTCTTAGTCTTGTCAGTCCCAACAGCCTCGACATTAGGAGTCCCATCACTCCCATTCAAAGACAGGCCGTTCCCTGACTTTTCAGAGCCAGGTAGCACTATTTTAGAGCCAGGCACTGGGGAATGTGTTGAGCACACACTCTTTGAAGCCCCTTTCCCTTCCAAAAGAACATTAGCCACAAAAGGGGATCCACATAGCTTACCTGCAGCAAGGGCCCCGTTTGACATCACCCTTTCATCAACACACCGACCGCCATTACCGCTAGGAGCTTCAACTAGATATCCCGCCTCTTCTGAATTTGAAAAAACGCCACCACCATCACCACTGCCAGAGGAGCTGCCCATTGTTCCAGTGATATCAATGACATAAAATATTACATTTTAAAGTAATCTTAATATTTGATAATCTGAAATCATTGTCATGAAGTAAACAATTAAAGTTTATACACAATAACACGTAAGGTTCTAATGTCCCCTTTTCGAAATGGGATTATAATAATAATAAATTAAAATATCAAAAAATAAAATATAAAGTATTAAATATAAAACTAAAGCTTAATATTATCAAAAGTCAAGAGGCATGTGAAGAATCATGATTATTGAAGGAAAATGATATATAAGAGACATCAAACAAGAAGTAATCACCATACGAAGAATACATCTTTTATTATTTGATTATTACTCTTTTGGAGCATGGAATTGCAGTTCATTTAACTTGAGGATGAAACCCCTCATGGCAGGGATTGAAGGATGAAAACCTGCAGTTTTTCAAGAGTGATTTCACATGGAAGTCACCATTGTGCTAAGTTGACATATCGTTGAGTAGATATTATTAAAATTTCAAGTTAACAACATTTGTTGGTTATTAGCAAATCTAATTGCTATCTTTAAAAGATATTTAATTGTGCGAATTCAATTAATTATCAGAAATACCAATTTGAAAAAGTATAGTTTCTAGTGTATATATTATTGTATAGAAATTAAAAACCAAACTTGATTGGATATTATTTATTTATTTATTTTTGTTTAGACTGCAGGAATTGGGTAGCACGACCCCCTATAAACTGCAGTGCACTTGGTAAATTTTTTAACGTGTCTGGCGGCGTTGGCACGACATGCCCTCCGGTACCACGGGGGTGGGGGAGACTAGACCTCGTGACCAACCTCCTGCAACAGGAAAGATTTAGCCAACCGAGCTAGGGCCCCAACCCCCACTTGATTGGATATTATGAAATATTCCCTTCGGAATATATAAAATTCAAACAAGATATTACAAATGGTATGAGAGATGGATCTTGCCAACTTGTGAGTCTTCTTTCATATGCAATTTAGTAATAGATTGAATAGATATTATCAAAGAGAATTAATTTCAGGTAAATGACAAAAGAAGTGAATATGGTCGATAGTAAGGGAAAAACTCCTCTTGGGAAAGTTGTTACAGATAAATTTGAAAGAAGATTGATACAATGATAGATATGTTGGGTCAAATGCTTCACATGAAGCAAAATAATATGATTGCATCCAAAAATCAAAGATAAAAAGTTCATTTGAGGAAATAAAAAAGTCCAATACAAGATGATATTCACATCATCTATGCAGATTATAAAAACTCTTTCAGAAATTTAATGACTATAAAGGGTGTAAAAATGCACAGTCTAAGGCAAATGTTCTTGGCATAAGTTTTGTTCCAATGACTATGACCAGGGTTCCAATCATATCTAATAGGAACTCATCAACTTTATGCACTCCACAAGTTCAAGCTTTGGCAGGAGTTTGGAGTACTCTTACTAGAAATAGCATTATGATATGTCAAATAATGCACAATAAGTTTCAATTGAAGTAACTCCACACTGAACTTTTTTATTTTTCAATATTGAAAGTACAAATACAAGTCTGTGCACTTTTTGATCACCAAGTTCTTAGTGGAGGCAATGTGATAGCATATGGTGTTTGGACAATGCACTCTATCTAGATGAATACACTACTGAAATGTAAAGATGACAAGATGACCAAAGCATGTAGGCAATAGAGCGAACCCAAATCAACGCCTCTTTGGAAGACAAGCATGTGTAGAAAATGTGAAGCCACTGGCAGATTACAACGGAATTTGATATAGTGAAAATGGTTGATTACACGCGGTTTTGATCAATGCCAACATGGGCTTGAAATGCAGAGGGGTGTAGCTGTGAACTGACCAAGAATTTCAATGATAAATGCATTAACCGAGGGTATACCATCTAGTTTTACAATATCTTGAGCATGAAATGCACAAGTCTCTGGCAGTACTACCATTCAGAGTGACAATAATATGAGCATGGAATGCACTAAGTACAACTAAGAATGGTATTGATAAGAGAAGCTAGCTACACACATTAATAATGTTATTCAAAATAATGAACACACTGCTGCATATACATAAGTTAGCCCATAAAATTATAGGTTGATGTTATACCATTCATGTGGACTCAATTAGCTGAAGTAGACTACCAAAGACGGCTGAAGGATGATGTAGAATGCTGATTGTAGACCTCCAAACCCACTGAACATTACTCATAACTGCTATATCAGACTGTTTTGGTTTTAAAAATGCCTTCCATCCACCATACTTAATACCCCAAACCATTGTACAACCACCATTTAACTGTAGGATAACAACAACATTGCTGTATGGCCCAATATGCAAAGAAAAATCCCTCCAAAATGACTCTAATTATTGCTGCAACAAGTACTATAGCATGGAATAAGGAAATACAATCCTCTCAAAGCTCCAAAAATCACTCCTAAATTCAAGACAAAACTAGGACAGCAAACATCAATAAAACTTGTATACCAAAATCTCTCAAAACACATAAAAAATCTCCATTATCAATAACAAATTGGAAAAACTCAGCATTTAGCACAAGTGCTTTTTGAATGAAATCACTCAGCCAACTAGTAGAGTTTTTGTCCTTGAAACTGGATTCACCAAAGGGTTTTTTTCTTAGACAAATAGGGAGAACTCACATTCTTTCACCAAAGCAAATAAAATGAATAAATAGTAACCCTTCTTCTCAAGACCCAACCTCCTTTTAATCATGTTTTTTCATCAAAGCAAATGAAATGAATAAGTAGTAACCCTTCTTCTAAAGACCCAACCTCCTTTCATAACCTTTAGAGTTATTTTTGGAAAAAACATTTGTTTTTGTTGTTTTTTGAAAAATGTTTTTTTGCTTTTTCTAATTTTTTTGATTTTTTATTGCTTTTTCGAAAAAATGCTTTTGATTTTTTTTCGAAAATGCATGCCAGTTGCTTTTTTCAAAAATTATTTTTGTTATTAATAAAATAATATAAAGTGTTCTTATGATCACTTTTTAGCACCTTGAACCTAGTGACACTTTATCTGCACACTTAAAACACTTTTTATAATATTTAAATATAAATTATCATTTAGTTTTACCTTTTCAACAACTTTAATATTTTAATTATTTTTACACAACCACCAAAGTTATGAAAAATATTAAAATAGCCCAAAATATGAATTTTGACCACACTACCAATACTTTAAATGCGTATGATATCAGTCTATATGAAAGTTGGTGCTCTCCCAAGCTGACACACTTCTCCAAGAATTGTGGAGTGCTCCCAAAATGTCGGATCCGCACACAGAAAGTATTATTGTACTCATTTTCGCTCCAAGAACTCTTTGCCACTATCATAATACCTTTCCAATAAAGCTAGTATTCTCCAAGAAATTTGGAGTTTCCAAGGATGTTGGAATGGACCAAAGAAAGGGACCTTACACCAACTCAATTGTAATGTGCTCCCTCTGCAATTGTACATACCTTTTCTCACAATTGGCTCATGGGTAAGTCTCTAATTGTGGATGGGGATCATCATTTATCAATAGGGCAACCACAAATGTCCAATTCTATATCAACATCTTCTATGGGTAGGTCTTTTACCATGGCTCATCATTGCAATATTAGATCTCGTCTTTAGAGAGTAGTAGGACCTAACTAAGAATGGAAGCCAAAATTGACAAATTAGATTGCAAGCATTAGTCCTAGAAAAATAGATACATCCATGATTAACACTATTGTTTTTGAAGTCAACAACTTACCTTCTCCAACATCAAATTGTGTGAAGATTGAAGATGCAACTGCCAAATTGCATAAAAGTTAAAAGAGATGAATGTTCAAGATGATCAACATGTATTCATACCTTAATTGATACATCTTTGAAAGCACAAATCTGCCCTTGATAATGAACTCCTCTATCCAATCTCGCATATGCTTCCCATATATTACCAACTTTCTCAATTGGTGCTGATCAGCTGGTGATTCTAGAACTTGTGGAAGCAGTTGAGTGGCCTGTGAAGTGTTGTGAAGCAGATTAGAAACATATTGTCGCAATTACCGATTTTCAGCCTTGAGGGCTGCCTTATCCTCTCCATCTTTAAGCACTCTTTCCTTTAGATTTCCTGTTGCAACTTCGAAGAAATTTACATCAGTGTGCTGAGTGCTCTTGTCGAGATTGGCTTTGACAACCGTGAAATCATCAACCTCCATCTCATCAACATTCTTATCTTCTGGAGGCGTATCAGTCTTAATGATAATTTCACCTTCTGGATTCTTCTCCATGTGAACTTGTTTCTTAGGCTTCTTCACTAGTGGCTCTTGATAAATGTTGTCAAGCTCTGCAAAGTTTAGCTGATACGAAGGCCTCCTCCTCTTCCTTCCTAGGACGTTCTCAAGCCAAGACGAGGTGTCTACTAACTTCTTTGGGAGGTTCGGCTTTAGCTTCATCAACTTCTTCATCTTCTAAATCAATATGGATCGGAGAAGACCTCGGCGATGGTGGAGAATCAAGTGACAATGGCATTGCTTCTACTTGTGGTGTGGGCTCTTTTGGTGGAACTTTAGATACAACTGTCGACTGCTCTTGCTGAACTACATCAGAGAAGTCCAACCTTCTTCTTACACTCTTTGCCATTCTACCAATCTTCAAACTTTTTGGAGGGTGACTCATGGCCTTCATTCTTGGTTTTGGTTTGGAAGAAGAAGGTAGGGATGACTTCACTATCGGCGGCTCTGCGGTTGGAATAGCTTCTTTCCAAGTCCTTTTGAGGTTTAAGAAAATCCTGTTGTTTTTGACAACTTGACTCGTTCTTTCCTCAATTGAAGTGCTTTCTTTGATGGACTAGTTGACTTGTGGAAGTGGCTACTGCTCTTTCATTTTTGGCATACATAGGAAGAAGTACTTCTCCGTCATCGTCAGACAATCGTTCTATATCTTCTGATAGGAAATCAACCATGTGCTGGAGTGTGAATTTGCTATTACTACGCTTCCGTACTTCAAATTCGTCCTCGCAATTTGCTCAGAAATCTTCAACTGTGGGTACATGTGCTTGATTTTGACCAAGACGGGATGCAAAAAGGCCACGAGGATCATATGATCGCCTCTCGTTGAACAATTTGAGGCCAAACTTGGACAACTCATCACCCATCACCTTGGCATTCGCCGACAATCTACATCTGTAGATACCCATCTCAACTGTAAAACTAAAAGCAGCCTTCTTTCGGTTCTGCAAGAACGTGTGAACTTCATACACTTTCATCAGAAACTCCATGAAAACCAACTCATTTGTGGGATATCTTGGCAACATGACTGGAGTACTTGAGAAGCTGTACACTCTGATGTAGGAGAAAGTAGGAAACTAGATGAACTAATCAGCCCACTTTGCCATTGTTGCCCGAGCAAGTGATGAAATCCATACATGCCACTCATTGTTTAAGTCTGTCACCGTATGCATCATTGACTCGCCTATAATGATGTGTTGACTCTGAAAACTCCAGCTGTGGGTAATGATGATATACATGCTGTACATCCAAAGTTCCGTTGACATTCAATCCTTTGAATTTGCCTTGAAAAGCCACTAGGTAGACTGGAGACTCATGTATTTCAAAATATTCGTTCATTTGATGGTGAAGACTATCGCTGATAAAAGTCGGCCACTCATAAAGCTTTGCTTTATTAATGATGTGGGAGATGATATAAAACATCCAGGGCTGGAATTTAGTGGCTTTTGCTTGACCAGTGACTTGGTTGAGAAGAGTAATCATTATTGCAAACTCCTCCTTGAATTCTCCACACCCGACGTTCTTTGGCAAAGTGTTGTGTTTCTCCTTCAATCATCTTTGTGCAACTTTCTTGCGGTATTTGTCCTTGTGCATGTGCCACACCTTTTTGCACTCTTTAATGGAGATAACCAAATTCTTTGACCAAGGTGGTATTGAAAAGCACTTTTCAACAACGTTTGGCTTGAGGTTGTAAACAACTCTTCCATTTGCTACTTGAATTTCTTATGTAGCTGGGTTGTAATGCTTGATACAAGCAATTACAAACTCTAGACTTTGCACCGAGACGGGAATTGAAGCCACTGCAAGTAATCCATAATGACCAAGGTGTCTGATTGCAACATTGCCTGCATCTTCCAAAGCACACAAATCAAACATTGGTTTTATATGATGCAAATCAATTTCAAAAGTTTTGATGAAATCATGATACAACATCGACTTGGTTCTGAATTTGATGGGAGAGTACTCCATGTTGAAAAACTCAAATTTTGATTGTAAACTTGACTATGTTCGGACACTTGTTGCACAAATTGCTGAAAACTGAAGGCTGATTTCTCCTGAAAAAGCAATTTTCTTGAAAAAAGCTGGGACTTGGGTTTTGTAGAGCACTTTGTTTCGGAAAGACCCAGATCATTTGTTTTGGAAAATAGTGATGGCTGATCGAAAAAGTAGAAACCCTAAAATTTTAGAATTTTCTTGAAAAAAGTTGAGA
This sequence comes from Sequoia sempervirens, assembly GCA_007258455.2. NCBI lineage: Eukaryota > Viridiplantae > Streptophyta > Pinopsida > Cupressales > Cupressaceae > Sequoia > Sequoia sempervirens. The sequence goes on along the minus strand of VDFB02390105.1, from coordinate 11,201 downwards.
GCTGGGTTTTGTGCAGAATCACATTCTAGATAGACCCAATTGATTGGATTTTGAAAATACTGAAAATTTCTTGGACATGCAAGGAAAAAGCAGGTTCTTGAAAGTTGAATTTTTTTTCCAAAGTCGTATAGAATCAAAAACCAAGTTGACTTGGATTGTTGAAAGCTGAAAAACTGACCCCCTTCTTTTGAAAATTGATGCCCTAGAAATTTGATGAATGAAAAAGCGAGCCTCTGTATGAGTTGATATGGAAAATATGAAGAACTTCAAAAAAGCACCACGTTTTGGCCTCCAAATCTTAAAATGAAGAAATTTTTCTATCTCCTCCTTTGGACGCCACCTGCAAAATATGAATAATGAATGCACAAAGCCATCTTAAATAGGTTTTGAGGATGAACAAGATGCTTTATTCTCCAGCTTTAAATCCTTTGAAGCCAATCTTGAGCAGGTTTGTCAAATGTGGACGCTGTTTGGAAAGCTGCAAGAGGAAATTTGAAGATTTTATTAAGGCATGAATTCTTGGGCACCTCTCTTGGATTGGGGCGCTTTTACTTGGCATACTTAGCCAAATTTTCACCATTTTCATCTTTTTGTTTGATTTTGACCTCAACTTGATCCTCGACTATGGGCGCTCGGTGAATCCTCTGAACTGGCTGATTATCTTGTTGTGGAGCCTGATTGAATCTGAGATGATAATCTTGGAGGCAACATTTGATAAAAACATCATTTGGACCGAATCATGGGTGCCCCTAGCTACCTGGGGCACCCAAGTCCTCCAGATATAGCCATTTTTTCATGTTCTTCAACTTTACATTGCTTTTTGATTCTTCAAATGAATTCTCATTTCTGACCGTTCAAGAGGTCCGATGATTTGATTGCTGGATTCGTTGGATAGCCTGATTAAATTCTGAGGGAGGTCTTCTAGAAGTGACTGGCCTGGAAAAGCAGTTTTAGGGGATCAAAAGCTTGGGTGCCCTTGGCTAGTTGGGGCGCCCAACTCCTTCAGAGTTAGAATATTTTCTGAGATATTCATCTTTCTTTTGACTTTTCTTACTTTGCAAATGTTTTTACCTTCTGTTCAACCTAACATATTTGATACTTGGCAAATCTGATGAGCTCCCTGAGATATCCACTGAAAAGCTTGTTCAAATTTGAAGGAAAGCTGCTGGAGGCAACAAACCCTAATTTTGATTTCTGAATGCCCAAAAGCTTGGGCGCCCTTGGCTACCTGGGGCGCCCATGATCACTAGGCTTAACCATTTTTACTTGATTCTCAATCTTCAAACTTGATATTCCATGTTTTGTCCTTCATTTGATTTGCAACTGTTGATGACAAACGAATCTAATGATTGAGTTAAGACATTCATTGGATAGCTGGCATAATTCCAAAGACAATGATCATATTTGCAAACCCTAATCTCTGAATTAGGTCTTCCAAAACCCTGGGCACCCCTGGCCAGTTGGGGCGCCCAAAGTTCCCAAACTTAGAATATTTTTTCATGATTTGCATTTTTTCCCTCTGTCAAGACTTCTCCATTCAATGCACAATCCCGACTAAATGATTGATCCGATGGACTTGCTGGTAGATTCACTGTGAAGCCGAGAAGATTTTGAGCAACACTGCCTGGGAAGCATAAACCCTAATAACATCATCTGAGGCTCTGAAAAGATGGGCACCCCTGGCTAGCAGGGGGGTCTTTAATGGCAAGTGTTAGTTTTTATTTTGCAATTTTCAACTTTACTTCGTTCTTCATCCTTCTGTTTCATTCTCGACAACCAGGGTTGAAAAATACTCTAAGGCATGACTGGCTGGGTGGCTAGACTGAGCAGGGGCGCCTAGCATCTCCAGACTTAGTTAAATTTTCCTCAGTTTTCAAGATTCTCCAACTTCCTTCCTTCGTTCTTCGTTCCTCAAGCATCTTTCGCCATTTCTTGATTTGTGCAGTGTTTGAGACTTCAAATCTGATACCTGACAATTGAGCAACCTCCATTAATGACCTTGGAGCTCTAGTTTAGCTTTTGAAAATGCAAAATTGAACAATTAGAGAAAAACTGATCTTTTGACGATTTTGACTGGACTAGCCTGATGAGGAAGTATTTTAAGCCAATCAAAATCAGTTTGAACCCCTCGAGTCATACATTTTATTTTTAGAAAATTTTGCCAGCATCTATTTGAGAAGAAACCCAGAAAAACCCAAAAAAAGTCTTTTTAGAAATTTTTCTAAAATGTAGGGCCAAAAAACTGAGATTTGGGTTTTGTAGACACGGTTACTCTGAGCAGACCGAGATCCTCAGATTTTGAAAATTTTGAGTTTTTGACCCACATGCATGGCATGCAAAATCCATTTTTTGACCTTTTTGACCATTTCTTCAAAATGCCTGCGTAGCAAAATTTTTAATTTGGGGTACAACATCTCAGAAGAAAGGTCAAAGACAAAATGAAGACAATTCTAGAAATCTTCAGTCTATCACATGTCATTATTGTGGTAAACTTGGTAACATGAAGAGATTCTATAGAAAGAGGTTGGTTGATCAACACTCCAACCAGGGAGGGTCTTCACCAAAGGCTCAAAACATTATGAGCAGAAGGAGTCGGTCTTCTACACTTTTGACCTACAAATCATTTTAGTTTTTGGGTTTGGCTTAGTATAGTTAATAAATTGACCCTTAAGGGAGGGTATTAAAATAATATTGTAATATTTATTTATAATGGTCAATTAAGTTGTTAGTATAGTCTTTAGAATCTTTCCATAATCTCTTCAATTGTCTTCTGCTTTTCTTAGTTGTCGATCTTATCCTTATCAAATAAGTCACTTTTCTTAGTTGTCTATTGTCTCCTTTATCAGATAAATCGCTTTTCTTAGTTGTTGATCTTATGCTTATTGGATATATCATTTGTAAACTCTATTTAAGGAGGCTTTCACTCCTTTGCTAATATCATAGATGAAAAAATCGCCAAAAACTTGGCAAGTTTTTAAAAAGAACGAAATTTTCAGGTATTTACACGCCACAAAAAACTTGCTAGGTTTTTGTGAAAAACTCGTAGAAAAAAACTCCTGTGGTCTATGTAAAGTCTCACGTGGCCGGAAAAAAAAAGGCATTTTGTTTTTTTTTTTGATTGATTCACTTGCTCTTCTCCAGCAAAAACCCACTCCAAACCATTTTGCACCTATTTACAGTGATTTTGCATCAAGGAGATGAGATTTGAAGGAGATTTTCATCGAATTTCGAAGGCAAATTGGATTTCTAGGTAGGTTTTCTGATTTTTCTTTTCTTTATTTTTGTTGATTCTATGTTTAAAAATCATCATGAATGTAGTGTAAAAGAATTTAAATACATTTATATTCGTCAAAACAAGATTTAGATTCATCAAAACAAGATTTTTTGACATATTTCTCTGATTATTTTACATATTTTGCTGATTTTTTCATTCTTTTTAAAATTTTCTTCAAACCCTAGTTATTTTTTAAATTTTGAATCCTCTTTTTTGTTGAAAAACATGTTTACAATCTTATATTAGCTTAATTTTCTACCAATTTTAAGTAATTTTCTGATTTTTTACATTTTTTCACATTTTTTTGAAACCCTAGTTTTTATTTCTTTTTTTTTAATTCATTTTTCTTTTATGAAAATGTTTAGAATCTTAGATTAGTTTAGATTTTTGACTAATTTAAAGTAATCTATTTCAATTTAATCTAATTTAGCTTGTTTTAAAATTTTCTATCAAAAAACTAACAAATTGTGCTTTCACTTTGTCATTGTGTGTGTAGGTTAATTGTAATGGCTTCTACATCTGGTTCTACCTAAGGCTCAGGCCCATCCATGCTTGGGGGATTTGTAGGCACTCGTCCAATAGGAGCTAGAGATCTTGCTTGGAAATATGCTTATCAAGGACCCGAACTTGGCTTAGTCTTTTGCATTAAATGGAAAAAAGTATATCATGGAGGCATCAATCGCCTCAAATACCACCTTGTAGGCATCCCTCAACGTGATGTTAAGGCTTGTCCTAACACCACAAGGGAAATAAAAAGACAAATGAATGCCATACTTGCAGCTGCAAAAAAAAAAATTGCAAAGAGAGAAGGCAAAGGTGGCAATGCAAGCAGCAATAGCTTTTTCTCAAGGTGCTCCAGACAACCTTAAGTTGGATGATGTTGTAGCAGGCATAGTGGGCTCTCTTTGTGGTCCACGTATGGGAAGGCAACCCGCCATCGCCACAAGCCCTTCATCTATCTCAAGTAGAGCACTAGGATCAACACCTACGGCTACATGCATGCATGATTTTTCTGTGCCTAAAAACACACCTAGTGCACAACCTTCCTTAGAGGCAACTGGGTGGAATAGGGAGGGGTATGAGCAGATAGACATTACTTGTGTGGATTTTTGGTATTTCAACAATATCCCTTTCAATGTGGCAAACTCACCTTACTGACACAATTTGGTTACCACATTGATGGTTGCAGGGAAAGGCTACAAGCCGCCTTCTCGCACAGACTTGAGTGGGAGGTTAGTTAAACTTAATTTAATTTTTTTGATAAATTTATGTTTTTTAAGTTTAATTTATAATGAATTTAAGCTATTTTTTTGTTTACAAATTAAAATTGTGTACTTAATTTCACTTTGTACTTGTAGGTTGCTTACTAGTACAACTGAAAGCGCAAGGGCAGTGGTAGAAGAACAAAAAGAAGAATGGAAAAAACACGGTTGCACTGTTCTTTTTGATGGGTGGACGAATAGTAAAAACCGTACCATCATTAATTTTTTGGTTGCTTGCAAAAATGAGGTGGTGTTTTTGAAATCAGTGGATGCCTCCAACATTGCTTGGCTCAAATGTTGGAGTAAGAGTGCATGGAGGTTGGGATTGAAAATGTGGTGCAAATCATAATTGACAATGCAGTAACATATGTGGTAGTAGGAAGAATCCTCCAAGATAAACACCACACAATTTTTTAGACACCTTGTGCGACACATGTCCTTGACCTTCTTTTGGAGGACGTCACACCGATTGTAGAGGATGCATGGAGGATCACTAAATTTATCTACAATCACCCTTGGGTTCTTCACTTGATGAGGGATCACACCCAAGGCAAAGAGTTGGTGAGGTCTAGTGTGACAAGGTTTGCAACGATTTTCTTGACGTTGCAAAGCATTCTTGGTGCATTGACGAATTTGAAACAAATATTTGTGAGTCAAGCATGGCCAGACTCAACTTATTCGAAGAAGCCGGAAGGAGAGAGAGTTTCAAGCATTGTCTTTGACAGCCTCTTTGCACAAAGAGCTACAGAGATTGTGAAGGTAACTTTGAAACTTTGAATTTAAATTCAAATTGATTTTTTTTTAATGTCTTTCATTGTAAATTTATAACTCTAATCTTTTTGCATTTTTATATTGTAGGAATCGACTTCCACTCAGGATGGGGATAAAACTAATGCAGTTTTATGCCGATGGATAGTTAGCGAGGCTATAAGAATTTAGTTGAGAATAGAACTGCTTGATAACATTTGAGAGATTATTGATAGTAGTAAATCATCAACACTGGTCGGCTCATTCATGGTCAGAAAATTTCGAACCCCCGCTATTTCAGCACTCCATGCAGATCCCATTGGAGAGGTTATGAGGCTCACTACTGAATTTGTAGATGATGTTCTGTGCCGAGTGGTAGACCTCATTATTAATGAATTGCAAAGTTATAGGGAAAAAAGGGGTGCACTCTTTTCTTCAAAGCTGGCAAAGAGAGCAATAAACAATCAACCACCAAGTATAAAATTTGAAATTTACGAGTTACAAGTTACAAATATTGATAATTAGATAATTTGATAAAATATGTTTTGAACTTTTGATTTTCCTTTCTAAGTTTCTAACTCTTAATTATTTTTTGTAGATGTTTGGTGGACAAATTGGGGTGGAAATACCCCAAATCTCCAAATTTTTTCCCTCCGTGTCATGCTACAAAGTAGCTCAAAAATGCCTCAATGACCTTGTCTATGTGCAATATAATCTTCGGCTATGCACTAGAAAGGTAGAGGAAATATCAGATAGTTGATTGATTTGGATGAGATAATTTCATATAGTGATTAGATAGGGCGGGAGGAGCAGCCTCCATTGTTTTCTGAAGATGACATCTATGATTTAGAGCGACAGACAATGGAGGAGGGGGGTGGATTTGCATTCTCATTGGATGACATTGAGGATGAGCCCGAAGAGTCATTGCCAATGCCACCACTAGCAGCTACAGTAGGATCTACATCCGGGATGGAGGTTGAGTAACCACAACAGATTCCTATGACTAGACCCTCTCCCTTAGTGAGAACTAGACAAGGGAAGAGGAAGATGTGAATTTGTAAAAACCGAAATATATTAATATAGTATTTACTTTGAGTTTTACAAGAACAATGTGCTATTTTCATTTTTTTTTTAGACTATTATATCGACGCATTGAGCATTCCACATGAGGATGCCATTTTGTATCTAATTTTCTTTCAAATCAATCAAATACAACTAGAAAGAAAATTAGATACAACGTGGCATCCTCATGTGGAATGCTCAATGCATTGATATGATCGTTTGAAACAAAATGAAAATAACAAATTGTTTTTGTAAAACTGCAAGTAAATACCACAATAATATATTTTAGTTTTTATAGATTCACACCTTGCTCTTCCCTTGTCTAGTTCTCACTAGTGGAGAGGGTCTAGTCGTAGGACTCTACTGTGGCTCCTCAACCTCCATCCTGGATGTAGATCCTATTGCAGCTGGTGGTGGTGGCACTGGTAATGACTCCTCCTCAGGCTCATCCTCAATATCATCCAATGAGAATGCAAATCCACCCCCCTCCTCCATTGCCTGTCACTCTAAATCATAGATGTCATCCTTGGAAAATAATAGAGGCTGCTCCTCCTGCCATGTCCAATCACTATATGGATCTGTCTCATCCAAATCAATTGGACTATCTGATATTTCCTCTACCTTTCTTGTCCGTAGCCGAAGATTATATTGCACATAGACAAGGTCATTGAGGCGTTTTTGAGCTAGTTTGTTCCTCTTCTTTGTGTGGATGGCCTCAAACAAGCTCCATTTGCACTCATAATTGGACGAACTAAAAGTTGGCATAAGACACAGAGGACAATTTTTGGAGATTTGGGGTATTTCAACCCCAATTTGTCCACCAAACATCTACAAAAAATAAATTAATAGTTAAAAATTTAGAAAGGAAAATCAAAAGTTCAAAACATATTTTATCAAATTATCTAATTATCAATATTTTTAACTTGTAAATTTCAAATTTTATACCTGGTGGCTGATTGTTTATTGCTCTCTTTGCTAGCTTTGAAGAAAAGAGTGCACCCCTTTTTCCCTATAACTTTGCAATTCATCAACAATGAGGTTTGCCACCTCAACCTCGGGTGTCATCCTCTAAATGCAAGTAGTGAGGCCCTCCATAACCTCTCCAGTAGGATCTACATAGGTGCTTGAATGGAAAAACAGGGGTTCAAGAAGTACCCTGCTGCATGGATGGGTTGGTGGAGTTGATGGTTCCACCTCCAGTCAATAATCTCCCAAATGGGATCAAACTCGAGGCTGTCCCCCTTATAGTAATTTCTTATAGCCTCGTTGGCCCTATCCATGGCCTCATAAAGATAACCCCATTGGGGTTTTATCCCCATCTACCAAGTGGAGAACACTAACCAAGGGCTTCGACACCTACAATATAAAAATGCAAAAAGATTAGAGTTACAAATTTACAATGAAAGACATCAAAAAAAATATCCAATTTGAATTTAAATTCAAAGTTTTGAATTTACCTTTAAAATCTCCGTAGCTCTTTGTGCAAAGAGGCTATCAAAGACAACGCTTGAAACTCTCTCTCCTTCCGGCTTCTTCGAATAAGCTAAGTCTAGCCATGCTTGACTCACAAACATTTGTTTTAAATCCGTCAATGCACCAAGAATGATTTGCAATGTTAAGAAAATTGTTGCAAACCTTGTCACACCGGATCTCACCAACTCTTTCCCTTGGGTGTGATCCCTCATCAAGTGAAGAACCCAAGGGTGATTGTAGATAAATTTAGTGATCCTCCATGCATCCTCTACAATCGGTGTGACCCAATCTAATTTGCCTATGTCCTCCAAAAGGAGGTAAAGGACATGTGCAACACAAAGTGTTCAAAAAATTGTGTGGTGTTTATCTCGAAGGATTCTTCCTGCTGCCACATGTGATGTTGCATTGTTAGTTATGATTTGCACCACATTTTCATTTGTCTTTTTGTCTCCTTTGTGGTGTTAGGACAAGCCTTAGCATCATGTTGAGGGATGCTTGCAAGGTGGTATTTGAGGCGACTGATGCCTCCACGGTATACTTTTTCGCATTTAATGCAAAAGACTGAGCCAGGTTCGGGTCCTTGATAAGCATATTTCCAAGCAAGATCTCTAGCTCCTCCTGAACGAGTGCCTACAAATCCCCCAGGCACGGATGGGCCTGAGCCTAAGGTAGAACTGGATGCAGAAGCCATTATCAATTAACCTACACACACAATGACAAAGTGAAAGCACAACTTGTTAGTTTTTTGATAGAAAACTTAAAAAAAAGCTAAATTAGATTAAATCAAAATAGATTACTTTAAATTAGTAAAAATCTAAACTAATCTAAGATTCTAAACATTTTCATAAAAGAGAAATGAATTAAAAAAAGAAAATAATAACTAGGGTTTCAAAAAAACTGTGGAAAAAATATAAAAAATCAGAAAATTACTTTAAATTGGTAAAAAATTAAGCTAATCTAAGATTGTAAACATGTTTTTCAACAAAAAAAAAGGATTTAAAATTAACAAAATAATTAGGGTTTGAAGAAAATTTCAATTTTTTTTCAAAAATAAGCAAAATATGTAAAAAAATCAGAAAATATGTCAAAAAATCCAGTGCTCCACAGGGACTCGTCCCCTGCCCTAGTACCCCTGTCCATGTCCCATAAATGTTTTAGGCATAGTTTGCAGACTCGGACTCGCCGCGGACTCGACAGCCCAAAATATGACTTGGACTCGGGGACTCGGCACGGACTCGGGAAAAGACTCGGCAAAAAAAAAACCCGTAGTTTTACAAAAAAACAAGAACAAATTAATGCATTTAGAGAACATAAGAGCCTAATTTGATTATCAAACACTCATAATTCAAAGATTACACATGTCATATGATCATCAAACACTCAATAATTGAAATTTAATCATTCATAATTTCATAGTCATCAAATACTCATAGTTTCAAATTTCAATGTATAACAACATCATAAGTTTATAAATGTTTACATATAATCATGTTAAAAAGAAGAAAACATTAATAACCACATGTAGTCTACATCTTCCTCTTTCCCCTCCCAATGGTAGCCAATTTTGAAGGCCTAGAACTAGAAGGTGCCCATGCTATAGTATCCAAATGAGGACTAGGATATTGAGAAGGGGAAACATGATATTCAAATGTGTCTTCGTCGTCCTCCATGGCATCCAATCTTGCTGCTTCTTCTTCTTCTGCTACTGCTCTCTCTAATTCAGCAAGATCCTCATCAGTAAGTAAGACATCAGCCTCATCATTTTGTTCATTAATAGTCCATTCACCATATGGATCAATGTCATCCAATTCAATGGACTCGTGTGAAACACCCTCCACCTTTCTAGTTCGAAGGCGAAGGTTGTACCGAACAAAAACTAAATCATTTAAGCGCTGCTGAGTCAACCTGTTTCTCTTATTTGTGTGAATGTTCTCAAATAGATTCCAATTGCGTTCACACCCAGAAGCACTGCATGGCTGCGACAAGACACGTATGGCTAGCTTTTGAAGATTTGGTGTGCTAGCACCATAGTTTTCCCACCATAGATCTACAAAAACATGTTTAAAAAATATAAGTATTAAGAAATAAGAATAAAGTAAAAAATCTATATGTAAGAATCAAGTTTCTAATTTCATTTTTTACCTGGTTGCTATTTTCCTCTTCTTTCAATTGCTTGTTGGGAGGAAAAGAGTCTCCCCTCTGCACCCTTTAAAACCTTGAATAGATAAAAGAAAAAGTAAATCAAATATAGAAAATTCATAGATAGTCAAGGCTCAACATTGCAATTTCATAAATAAGATATAACAAATCTCACCTCCAACTCATCAAGCACCTTATCTCTCAGCTCATGATCAGGCACCATCCTATCAATGCATGTGACAAGACCATCCATGACCTCCTAATCCGCCTTAAATGTTTCTGAGAAGTAGAACTTCGGATCCAAGAAGTAGGCAAAGGCATGAATCAGCTGGTGGAGTTGGTGTGGCCCATCTTCGATCAATGATGCGCCATATGATTTTGTCAGAACCCTGGTGGTTCTCAAATTGAATCCCTGATTGTTTTTGTAATGTTTTTGCAAATTTTTGATTGTTTGTGTTTTTGAGAGTTTTTTGACAAAATAATAAATGCTGCGATTTTTCCAATAAATTGCTAAAATTTCAAATAGAATCTAAATCTCATGCATTAAGCTCAAAAATACTCAGATAACAAGGGCGCACCAATATATAATTTTTTCAGAGCTTTTTAATACAAGAAATCTGAATGGTAAATGAAATACAATGAATTTTATTCAAAAAAACCTGGGTGGCGGCTGTATTAATTGCTGTATGGTACGGCTAGTGATAAGAAAGAATTCCCCATACTCTGAGAAGAACGCCAAATCTCCAAATAAGCAAATCAATCCCAACGCCTAGAGAAGATAACTGGAAACTGAAGCCAGAAGAGAAATCACTGAAAAGAATGAGTACGGCCTGAAGGTACAGTACGACCAGTCTGCAACATTAATTAAATGGTACAGACTTCAAGAAAAAGGTGCCAGATCTCTGATATCAACCCTCTGGAGAAATCGCCCTGCTCCTCTGATGGTTTCCTCTGTGAATCTCTGAATGAATAACTGGTTAAGCTCAGTCTGTGACTTCTGGATGAAATCACCAAGTGCAATCTTTAGCTGGTATCTCACAGCCTCAGTATGCCTGATCTCTGAAGAGGTTACGTTCTCCAGAAACGATGTTTGCCAGAAACCCTAGGGTTTGCAAACTCCAAAGCTCAGATGCTCAGAAGACAAAATTGAATAATAAACAAGATAGTTCGATTTTGCCTTGGGAAGAACAATATATTCTCCATTGAAAAGTTCGACCTAATTCTCCATTAAAATAATCATTTAA
>VDFB02390104.1:0-23677 GCA_007258455.2 Sequoia sempervirens | reverse complement strand
TATATATATATATCTAATATATATATATATAGATATATATATATATACACTGGAATTTGAACATTTCAAAAACAGGGAAAGATAAATACTGTACACTTTACAATTCACTGTGCATGTTTGAATATAAAAGAAATGTTTTGTAAAGTATATGTATAAACAAGAATATCACAACCCAAAAATTCGTTGAAAGGAAATTGTTCTAAATTTTTATTTTATTTAAAAAAAAAAAAAAGAAACTACAGTAATACTGTTCATTTCCAGATTTCAATTTAAAATCCCTTTTCAATAAACAACAGTTCAGAACCCCACAAAAATTCCATTCTAACATATAACAATCCCGATCCCCAGTTAAATTTCCATTGATTAAACAATAATCCAAAAGATTTCTTTCCATAAACTTTTGATTTCCAACCCTAGATGAAAATTTCATACACAGAGAAACAATTCATATTTTAACAGAGGATAAATAATTAAAATGAAAAGAACCTGGCGTCCTGAGCTTGAAGAAAATTGTAGAAGCTTTATCCCTCTTGCTAAACTAATTCCTTGCTGCCGATCTTTCCCAGCAATAGATCCAAATCCTCCTTCCTCTTCAATAATTTCTCCAGAAAACAGAAAAAGAAACCAAGGACAGAAAATGATTGAAAGCAAAATTTCTCCAGCATTCGAACAATCCCCTCCCCAACAAAGAAAACCCCTTAATAAAATCAATATCCAGGAAACCCTTTCAATTTCCTCTTCCTGTGAATACCAGAAGTCACTTCCAAAAAAATAAAAAATAATTATTAATCCTTTAATTCCTTTTGTTGCCTTTTTCATGCATTTTCATTTTCTTTTATCATGCATTTGATTAAAAATTAAATAAATTTAAATCCACAAATTTGAACTTTTTATTTGTATATATATTCATCATCTCCACAATACTTTATTAAATAATTACTTTCACATTAAAATAATTAAAATCAACCATTTGAAAGATTCAAAATAAATGTAATATTTTTACCACTACTACTAATATTTATCTATTGCTTTATTTATTTATTTTTCATATTCTTCAGTTCTCTTCAACTTCCAAATGCTCTAAAGGTGAAGTTTCATTTCTTGCTTTAAAACACTTCAGCTTCCTATCTCCTTATCCATTTAAATTTCTTATTATAATAATTATCTTTTCAAGATTATTTTGTTCATTATTATTATTAACTTCAATAATTTAAATCGATTTATCTAATAATATCACTTTTACTTTTAACGAATTAGTTTAATTTGATCATTTGTTCTAAATCATTTGATTTAATTTAATTGATTATTATTTTAATTTCTAATTATATTTTAAATAACTTTGCAAATCACTTATGATTTAATTAATTATTTAAACATGATTACTAACATATTATATTTTTCACACAATCAAAATAACACAGTAATCAATGAAGCACACACAAATACTCACACACAAGTCCAGAACAACCGACACGGAGGGGCACTACATCCTCCCCCCCTTAGGCATCGACTTACTCCTGGAAGTCGAGCTCAAACATAAACATGGTAACACAACAATATCAATGATCATAAGCACATCAACACCATAAATTAAAATATTGATTAAACGTCATCAAGTAAACAACAAAAATTAAACAAACCAAAAATAAGGAAAGGATACCAAAACAAAAATGGTGATAGGGTTGCAACCAGACCAATTTTGTCAAACACTAGGACAAATGACGAACTAGGTTGGGAAAACTTCCTTGTCAGCTCCTATGTTCAACGTCAAACCCATTGGGTGTATATAATGCTCGCCCTGTCCTGACAATGCAGGTGGAATCGAGACTTAGTTCCTGCAATCCTGCATGCAAACAAACGTTGTGCACAATACATATATATATCACAAATACATCATGAGAGGAACTCCCAGCATAGTAGGGCACTCGCAAGCGAGTGATACCACACTGTCCCTCCCACCAAACCACACATAGTAGTCAAAACAATTCTAGTAACTCGTAAACAATTTTCTTCTAATTAGTTAGGGAATATTCGTATAAGGATACTAACCATAAACCTAATTCATCTACTATATCAAAATGAATTACTATTTGACATTATAAGTATCTATACCTGCATATTACAATTACATTACCTTCGTCACTATGCTTTCTGAAGCCCACTTCCTGTAAATCAAAAGCTACCATAGAGCATTGCACATTAGTACCAATAATTCAAGTTGCATCTTAGCCTCAAGATACTATATTCTGCTAAAAATCATAGAATAATTATCCACAAAACCTTACATTTTCGTTAAAAACTCATAATTTTCACACAAAGAACTCCACTTTAACCATTATTCAACACCAAATATCACATCAATTTCAATAAAAAGGGTAAAATTTTACACCTTCACAGATTCAAGAAAACATAATTCATCACTCAAGGACAAAAAAATCGCAGATTCCACACACACTTGACATATTCACACACATAAAACACATCACCAAAAACACATCACACTAAAACTCAAGGGTCCATAGAGCATCCCTGACAGGAATGATATCGGTGCATTGCGCACTACACCGAGGGTCCTATCCTTTCCCATCAGTTTCCTGCACCATCGACCCGACACCAGTTAACAGAAGAAATTCAAGTTCTCAACAATGACAAAAGCAAAGTGAAACTCAAGACTCACGGGTCTAAGCGCAAGGTTACATAGTGAGCACACATAGTGCCTAGTGTATGAACCTAGGCTCTGATACCATGTTGTAACGCCCCGTCGTGCGAACCCCAAAGGACAATAAAACAATAATTACAGCACAATTTTTTTTTTTTTTAAGGATAACATAACATACATGCAATACACATTAATTCATGACATGAATTTCATTTAAGCAGATTCACTAACACATACATCCCTTGGGGTACACGAGGAGTCATTACGAGACTTAGATCCACACAACGACAATAAAGAATAAAATCCAAAGATATAATCCATAACAAAGTAAACATTAACAAATGTAACACATACATGAAGATTCATTGATAAGGAAACCATCTGTGTACATAATTACAACATATGCATAATTAACTTAACACATTGAATAACAATTGCCATGGCCAATATCCACACTGAGTTTAACATTACATTACAATACAATGTTCTAGAGGTACAATGATACAACAATGTTTCTGAACATGAACAGAAACCATACCACAAGAATCATGATGCAAAAGAATAGATGAATACACAGTATCATAACTGGCTCCAAGACAAATATAACTCTGGAGTCGCTGCAACAGCACCAATCCGCACCTCTCGATCCTCGACTCGGGACCCAATGGGGTGCTTAGCACGTTCCACCCGACCATGTGGGTCCAAAGACCCACCCCCCATGCTAAGGCGCTGACAAGAAAGAGTCTTCAACCAAGAACATCCAAACACGGAACCACAAGACTCAACAATATACAAAAGTATCATAAAACTCAAGATTTATAATGACATAATCAACAACACACAAAAGTCAACATAATAACTTAAAATCATAAATCCCATCACATAAATCAAAGCAATGACCAGTAAACAAGTAACCAAAGGATGATCATGAAACACTTCCAAATCAAACTGAATTAATAAACATAATACAATTCCAAATTGCAATTAAACAAGACAATAGCATTATATCACAGTACCATAAAAATACAAGATCGTAAATCAAATATAAATGAGATCATACAAGACCACAAAGTATACTAAAGATGTATTAAAACAATAATCATAAATCAATTTAAATCAATTCAAACAACAATCTAAACCAACTGCCATAACCTACTTCCAGAGGAACTCAATAAAGTAAAACACATGGGCAACTAGGGGAGAGTGTCATCGCATAGTCCTACATGGGCTGTCCTGTGCTCTTCCTCCCAACTGGAGGCGCCGGTCCCATCTATGGCTGTCATGTGCCCTTCCTCCCAACTGGAGGCGCCGGTCCATAGGGTGACTAATGCGGAGCCATAGACCTCTCGTGAAGACGAGGTCACGACCTTGCCAACCACGGCCTTCTCAACCTTCCATTAGTCTGCGGAAACACTAATGAAGACGAGGCATCCATTTTTTTTAATCTTATAATGATATTACTACCCAACCCTCCTAAGTTAATTATTAGGTTTTCACTTAATTACTAACTCACTCGTGGGTTATCCTGTGCCCTTCCCCTTAAGCGGGGCGCCGGCCCCCACGAGGAGCCACTCTCCCTAGAGACCCAACAACATAAAAACCAAGAAACCAAGGGTTGTACAACATAACAAGAATATAACTGAGAAGCATACGAGGCATTACCCATCTCGCTATAAATACATAATCAAAGTCTCAACAATTCCCGTACAACCCTTTCAAAATCATGAAACCAAAACACTTGCCACATCAAGGGAACATAAAGAGAGAGAACATCAATTATCAATCATCTCAAGCCTCTGGAGGCCAAAAGAATGAAAACCCACAAACGAGGGTAAAGTGAAGCATCAAGAATTTTTCTCCAATAATTCCAACACAAGGATAAAATTTCCTCAAATATGAGAGTAACTCAGAAAAGCCATAAAAAGGGAAGATTCATCAAGACCCATCCACAAATCAACAATGGTGTCACCTCAAATAGGACAACGCAAAAGAAAATCAACCTTTAATTCAACGAAATCACTTAATAAAACCAAAAGCCACCAACTAGGCATTCCATGGGAGACCTCAATTTTCTCCTCACAAGAGCCCCTTACAGTTGGTAAACAAAAGACCTTTGACAAAATCAACAAACATGACAACAAGATTTCCCTCGCCTCTGGAAGCCCAAAAATAAATCAAATACTCAAGGACTCATCAACAAGGGTAGACAAAACAGTAAGAGTTTCCAATCAACTAACAACACAAATTTAAGAAATATAAATCCTTTCAAAACCCGGGAGTAGCTCAAGAGAAATTCACACCAAGACAACACCATCAAAATTATCCTATACTCACCAACACTTCCAAGGCACCAAATTAAAGAACACCTTAAATACTCAACCAATCACAACTCCACCAAACACTCGCATACTAAACAACAACCAAAAATTCAAACAAGAACAATATTCAATAACCAATCAATTAACAACCAGAACTAAATAACTTTACAACTTACCCATCTAAATTACTCAATTAACTAAAACAATTTATGATAACCATCACAAGTATTCTAAAAGACTTATCCATAAAGAGAACTTACAAATCAATCCTTAAATGAATATAAAGGAAGTCAATTTTCAAAAGATTAAAATCCCATTTCACCAATAAACTATCCAATTCAAGAATACCCTAATCAATCTCTAACCATGCCCATACATTTAAATTTCCCTTTTCATTTATCAACATAATTGAAAACTACTTAATAATTGGGTAGTTAACTCATTATCATTTCATAACTACTTATGTTCAAAACATCATTTCCACTCTCCTTTCATCATACTAACTTAACACTCACTTCCAATATTTAAATTAATTGTGAAAACCACTTAAGACCAATTGTTTATACTTTAAAATGACAATAATAACTATACTCTAAATACTTAAACTACATATTAAAACTTACCACCTTAAAATCTTAAATCTATCTAAATAAATTTACACACATAAATACCTTTTAAAACCACTACGTATTTATATATTTTAATTCTTTTTGAGGAGGGAATGTAAAAAGAGAATAGATCTGTTCTAAGAATCCAACAAGTCTACAAGACTCAACCTCATAAAAAGATAACTTATTTAATTCCAAAATAAATTCCATAATAAATTCCATTCCCAAAATATTCACACTAAAACAAGAATAAAATAATCAATGCTGTCATATATTCATAAATTGACTTTTTACTAAATTATCCTCTCAAAGTTTGTAATTTAAGTAAATCAATGACAAAAAGAAACAGATTTATTTCTACTTTATTATTTCTACTATAACCAGATTTTGTTTTATTTTAACCAGAAAAAGAAACAGAATGCTTGCTGGCAAAATTAAATAATTAATGCAATAGTTAATTGGTGGAATCTGAATAAATGAGTTAATAAATATATATATACAAATATAAATATATATATATATACATACATATATATATATAAATATAAATATATATATATATACATATATATATTTATAAAAGTAAATTCGCACAGTAAATAAAAATAGAAATTCGCGTTTTCCAAAATTAAACATATACAATTCGAATGGGGAAATTTTAACCCATAAAATTGCACGGGAGTAAACGCCCGGCCGTGGGCAGTCCGCAGGACTGCCGTGGACAGTCCGCAGACTGTCACACAGTACCGGTTGGCGGGGTGGCGGGTACGACCAAGGCCAAACCACCACACAGCCACTATTATATAATACCCAAAATAAAATGCTATGAATAGTGCCGACGGAACAATTCAAACGAATTAAATTTTCATTCAAAATTTTCATATGTATAAATATATGTGTGTATATATATTTATATATATATCTAATATATATATATATATATATACACTCGAATTTGAACATTGCAAAAATAGGAAAAGATAAATACTGTACACTTTACAATTCACTTTGCATGTTTGAATATAAAAGAAATGTTTTGTAAAGTATATGTATAAACAAGAATATCACAACCCAAAAAATCGTTGAAATGAAACTGTTCTTAATTTTTTTTTTATTTAAAAAAAAAAAATGAAACTACAGTAATACTGTTCATTTCCAGATTTCAATTTAAAATCCCTTTTCAATAAACAACAGTTCAGAACCCCACAAAAATTCCATTCTAACATATAACAATCCCGATCCCCAGTTAAATTTCCATTGATTAAACAATAATCCAAAAGATTTCTTTCCATAAACTTTTGATTTCCAACCCTAGATGAAAATTTCATACACAGAGAAACAATTCATATTTTAACAGAGGATAAATAATTAAAATGAAAAGAACCTGGCGTCCTGAGCTTGAAGAAAACTGTAGAAGCTTTATCCCTCTTGCTGAACTAATTCCTTGCTGCCGATCTTTCCCAGCAACAGATCCAAATCCTCCTTCCTCTTCAATAATTTCTCCAGAAAACAGAAAAAGAAACCAAGGACAGAAAATGATTGAAAGCAAAATTTCTCCAGCATTCGAACAATCCCCTCCCCAACAAAGAAAACCCCCTTAATAAAATCAATATCCAGGAAACCCTTTCAATTTCCTCTTCCTGTGAATACCAGAAGTCACATCTCAAGAAATAAATCAAAATAATTATTAATCCCTTTAATTCCTTTTGTTGCCTTTTCATTTTTCTTTTATCATGCATTTGATTAGAATTAAATAAAATTAAATCCACAAAATTGAACTTTTATATAATCATCATCTCCACAATACTTTATTAAATAATTAAAATCAACCATTTGTAAGATTCAAAATAAATGTAATATTTTTACCACTACTACTAATATTCATCTATTGCTTTATTTATTTATTATTTTATGTTTTTATTTTATTAATTGTTTAATTATTTAAATCACAACAATAAACCATACACCACATTAGATAAATCATAAAATCACAATAACATACAAAGACCAATGCAACAACACAATGACTATGACCAAGACGCACAAACCAAGAAGGTACAAGACTGTTGACACCTTGGAATGGAGTTACTTCCATGTCACCTTTGTTCAACTTCCTGCCGTTGGGTTGGTACAATGCTCGCCCAGACCTATCGAAATAGGTGGAATCGAGTCTTATTCCTGCAAAGCCTGCATCCAACAAGGTGATATACAACATACATACATATAATCAATTACAAAGCATTGTGAGAAGGATTTGCAGTGTAGCAGGGCGCTCGCAAACGAGTGATGCTACCTATCCCCTCACCAATCATATCATCATCTAAAGCATTATAAATTTACATTAATTTGCATCAATATCATCAATTACTATTCTCTAGTCTACTACATTCCAAATAATTTCATCAAAACAATCATAATAAAATATCATCATAATATCCATGGCATCATAAGAGTATATAATCAGTAATAGTCTAAGCTACTACAACATAATATCAACAGTATCATCAAAACCACAATGTGCCAAACAAAACCACAGAGAATGTCAAGAATCAAGCAGTAACATGAGGGTATTACACTCAAGGTAGGGTGTTGGTATATAATCATCTTTCATTATTGTTGTTTTCATTTGTATAGAATTTCTATAACTTTATGTGATTTTAAAGATGCTTTATGTGATCTATAAATTGTAAAGATAAATTATCTAAGCATAAAAAATGGTATGAGGGATGTGAAACATGCTAGTATCAATATATAAAATAAAAATTTATAAACATATTTTCTAAGATGTGATCATGAAGGCATGTGCAATGTGAAAGAGATAAAATTACCTAGGGTGAAAGGTATAGCCACAAATGAAATATCTATAGTGGAAATAGAAAATAAATAAAGAAAAAATGGGTGAAGGAATCTCAATGCTTTAAAATTGCCCACAATAATATTATAGACCCTAAATTTTAGGTAAATCTATAAGTTGATCATTATTGAATTTATCCTATCTAACTACATAGAATATTTCCCACCATGTGAAATTATTAACAATAATATGATGGGAATTTGTACCTTGTAAGTGCCACTAAATCAATAAGAAACTATCATCTATGATAATGAGAGGATTTGAAAATCCATATAATCAACAAAAGGCAATGTCAAAACTATATAATAAAAAAAAAAATGATTTTAAAATGTCCTATGTGAGAGTAACTCATAAGTGTATTAGTCATCTATATCATAAAGCACATAAATGTTGTCTTAAAAAAAAAGTCATTGTAATAAATCCATGAATATCAAATAAAAAAATTGCATCTCATATATCACAGCCAATAAGGTATATCACCATGAATAGTGATATCACATGTCGAGTACATTTGGTTAGGGAAAAGCTTGGTATGAAAGAGAATATTCCCCTATTATATATATAAAAGGATATAAGGTGAAAAATACAATTCATGTTTACCATTGCTTTGAGAGAGTGAGAATTTGAGAGAGAAACCATGGTGGACCATGGGTTGAGAGAGTAAAAGCACACATAGTTGTTGATGAGGTGTCAAAATTGATAAGCACCAATTTTTACTCAATTTTTTTTCAAAATTTAAAAATTGCTAAAAGTTATTATACAAATAGCATAGGGATTTTTAAAATAAATCTTGTAACTATGTAATTGAACTCCTCCTATGGATGTGGAACTATTTGTGTGGGAGTGAAAAAATTCCTATGGAACTAACCCATAAGAAATAGAGATGGGTGCAAAACTAATCCACACATATGAACTAATCGAAAAAAAGAAGAATTTTATAGTCATTTATGATCAATTTTATATAATGGTGTACTACTAATGATAACCTTTTTTTTTGCATGGGTACAAAATGAATTAGAAATCAAGGAGTAGTTCACAAATATCAAAATCGAGAGCTTAAATATTCAAAATCTATCTTAGGAAAACATGGAGATGTTAGAGAGTGTTGAGGTGAGGTAGATGATGGATTTTCTAGCCTTGGTGTATGATGTTTGTATGCTCAACACCCTAGAAAAGTAGTAGACCTAAAAGACAAGCACATTTTATTTTCCCATAGGAGAGATGACAATGATCCTTGAGAACGTATGGCAGATTACATAATTGCTAATATGAAGTAGATAAGTGAAAATATATTTCCATAACACCCTATATCAAGATAGGGATCTATATTATAACATAGGTAGGGAGGACTACAACAAGGGTGACACCATTTTTTGATCTATTTGTCAAAGATTCATCTATGGGACATAATTGGTTATTGATGATCATAGGATTTGCAGTCCTACCAAATGGAAATGGATTGATGATATCTTATGGTATGGTACATCTTGTGTGGGATGTAGAGGAGCATCAAAGAGTATACTTGTTGACATAAAAAACTAGACAAAAGGCTAGTTTTGTATTATGTTTATGTTGAACCTCAATGTGATATTAATAAGGAAGAACTTCTTTATGCAAATGATTAAAAAAAATCAAAAGAAAATAAACA
Organism: Sequoia sempervirens; assembly: GCA_007258455.2. Lineage (NCBI taxonomy): Eukaryota > Viridiplantae > Streptophyta > Pinopsida > Cupressales > Cupressaceae > Sequoia > Sequoia sempervirens. The sequence goes on along the minus strand of VDFB02390104.1, from coordinate 13,590 downwards.
CACATATACACCCATAGAAATATTATGGTAAAAACATAAATACATACATACATACACACACACACACATATATGTATGTATGTACGTACGTACGTATGTATGTATGTATGTATGTATGTATGTATGTATGTATGTATGTATGTATTCAAGTTCATATAAAATATCTCTTACACAATTTTCTCATATATTAATTGTTCTCATGACATTTATAAATATCTTGTATCTTATCATAGGTACAAACATTTATATATTCTCTTATTCCATCTATCTATCTATATATCCACTTATATCTACCAATATCTAGTTCTGACATATCTTCCACACTTCATTATGTTCACTCATATGAGTCACACATCCATGCTCTATCTTTCTTTCTTCTCCCCCTTATAAATCCTCTTTACACCTCTTCACAATGCATCTTCCTTATGCCCTTTCATAATACCTCCTAGTTACTATCTCCCCATGGTTTTACCTCCTTTATTATATTATCTCCTTTTATAACTTATAGACTAATACTATGAGCAATTAGAGGTATTTAAGTGTTATATAAACCATGTATGAGTGTTATGTATGAGTTTAGAAATGACTCTAATGGCATCCTCACAATCCTTTGTATGCTTTTTAACTGAAATTATAACCATCTATGCAATATTGTTGGGACCTTTATGTACATGTGGATGTTGGATTGACATATTTTCTACCAACATTATCCATGTACCTAAAAAATTATGTCATCCTTGAGATGTAACCTTGTGAAATTTATCACAGTTGACTTCTTTCTTACTCTCATTTGTGATTTCTTGGACCCTCTTCTCTTTGATCTATGCCTCAATCTTCCTTATTTAAAAATAGGCCTTTTGTGGTACTACACCTTATTTATCAATCCACTCAACCATTCTCCATATACCTTCCTAATTTTGTGGAACTACCAACACTTCTTTTTCTAAAATATTTCCTTCTTATTTCACTATTGATTTGTTGATGACTTATTTTAACTTCTATAAAACATTGTTTAACATCATGTTCGGATCCCATAAATTGATTTTTTTATAGTATTTGTGCATTATCACAAACATGTCCTTATTTTTGTATTTTTTTCTTGATGAATGTACCAAGTTCTTATGATGGATGTGGTAATCTAATTGAAAAATTGAATCCATATATGCTCATCTATATCACATATGGAATTCCATATCTATTCACATTCTTCTAGGCACTTTTTTGGATTAGGGCCTCCCTTACATTCTATGATGATGTCTATGTAGCCTTCTTTAATATACCTAATCTTGATGAAAATTGTTAGCACCAAGTCCATGTAGGTATATTGGGATTGTGTGTATACTACCATCCTGTCATATTTACTATTAAATTATTATTAAGGGCCTCTAATCTTAGATCTTTCCTTTCAAAATTTCTATTCATATGTTCCATATATCTTGATAGATTGCCATCTCCTATGTATCTAGGTAGTTTTATTTGTGAAATTCCCCTTTTTATCTAAAATCCTCTTCAACTCTCCTCTTGTAGTACCTCCACCTTCTTTTTAGTATAACTATATTTCTTTTGTATCTTCATTATGAAAAATATCTTTTTAAGTCTCTCAAATTCCTCCAACTACCAAGCTTCAACATCATCTTCTAAGTTAATGCTTGACTATTTATTTTCTACAACTATCTATCCCTTCAAGTTGGGCTCCCCTTCAACATCACTTCAAAGGTTTCTACCCACTATATATATTTTTATGATCATTTCATCCCCATTTTCTTCATCATCTTCATTGGTATACATTTCTTCCATATACATCTCATCTATTTGGTTCCCAAAGGTAGGTGAACAATCTTCTTATCTCCTTGGAAGAAAATTTATTCCTATTCCAAGTCAAATATCCCAATACAATCAATTAAATATTCTAAATTCAACACAATGGGATATGAATTGACAATTTCTTTATGTATATCCCTCACTTTAAAAATTAGCCCATATTTCAATTCCCATAAAATTTACTTATTTTCTCTTCTAAATTCCTAGTGGATATTTAAGAATGCAATCTACTAGGGTAATATCAAATAGTTATTTTCAAGTTATGGTCTCCCAAACAATTTCAAAGTGTGTTTTGGAATTATATTTATATTTCTACCAAGATATAGTATGGAATTTGTGAACAAGAAAAAATAGAACATAAATAAAAGACTCGTCATTAAATCTAAGTCCTATTCTACTTCTAATTTTCACCTTTGATTAATCTAAGAAATTGCACAAAAATATGAAAGGAACAAGAGTTCTCTCACCCATAATTCCTCGTAGTACCAAAAGGTGGATGTGATTTAATGCATATGTGACTGAGAGATAAGTTCAATTGGCTAAAATGACTTTGCATCCAAGAATAATTGATAAAATGAAACCTCTGGGGAGCAATTTATAGATTTTGAGGATTCTTGATCAGTGGATAGGATTGATTTAAGAGAACAAGGGATGCGTTTGATTGAGGTGATTGAAGATATGAGAAGCCTCCAAGTGGAACCTTGTAATTAGTGCACTTGAAGAGTTCCAAGTTTCAGGGGATTTGGATGGTGGAGATATTCTTAGAAGAAGATGGATCGTGAGGATAGAAAAAAACCTTTTTGGAAGAGTAAAAAGTATCTTTTTGCGATTATGCGAATCACTATGATTTTATTAGTTGAATGGATTGACAAGATTGAATGAGAGGAATTTATGGAGAATTGGGAAGCATGGACCATGCACATGCATGACATGTGCTTTCTTTGAATTAGTTTAAGGATACATTTAGGAATGTGCAATTGGATTTATTAGTTAACTAATTAGTTTTAGCTAACTAATGCTTAAGGGAAAAAATGAGGAATTAAACTAAAATAGTTTGTATTTATTTTATTTTTTGGAAGATTGGAGTGTGAAGGGTTAAATTTATTTAACCAAGTGTGGACTCTAGAGGTAAATGCTAAAAGGTTTATTTAATTAAATAAATGAATGAAATTGATTTAATTAATGCTAAGAAGATGGTTGGACTAGTTAATTAAATAATAGGCTTTATTTAGTTAATATTGGAAGGTGATTAAAAAGATAAATTAGGTGATGTTGAGATTTGGATGATTTTAGGTATCTACATTTCCCCTCTTTGAGATGGTGTTGCAGCTAAGTGGTGTAACAACATCTCAAAGAAATATAAAATATAGTGGCTTTTGGAAGAGATTGGGACTAGTGGTAAGATGTCCCAATAATTGGAAGAAGGGTAGCAACAAAGAGGAAGAAGGTAGGGATTTTTGGTGTAAATAATAAAGTATTGTACCTAGTAATTTATTCCATTAGGTAATTAGGGGACTTATTCACATGATTAAGTTTACTTAGGATATAAGATTCTTCTAGAAGTCTTATCTAGAACTTATCTTTACATCATTTCCTAGGTAGTTAGTTAGTTGTCACATGTCATAGGATTAAGACACATGTCACAATAATGTTCAATCCTATTCCTCACATTTCCTATATAAGCAAGGCATCATATGTACTTTTCCATATTCAATTTGGAATTCTTGCATCCTTAATGATAGCATAATATTTCTGCCATTTCTCTCATATGAAAGTTATTTTGTCTTGCAAGTGATTTTGGGGTGTTTCTTTCAATTCAACCTCACAAAGGGATAGTATTGTAAACTTGGGGTTGTCATCATAAAATAAATGATAGATAATAGTTTTCAAAGGATGGAGTATCAAGATGGGACAACCACATCTTGAGAAAATACTTAATGCCAAGGTTACTTTCACAAAGAGAATGGTAAAAGGCAGACTTGAGTTAAAAGATGAGTTCATGAAGAAATGAGGTCATTCATTTAAGAGGATTGTCATAATAAATAGTTATGAGCAGCAGAAAATAAGACAATCACCACAAAGAATAAATGACAATAAATGAAGGGCAGATTACTAGAAGATGCATGATAACCAATGAAGTTTTCATGAAAATCAAAGGCACCAAAAGCAGGTGCATACACAGTCACAAAGGGTAGGTTTTATATGATTAAAACCATTAATATGCATTGAAGGACAATAATAAAAGAAGACCACAGTTAAGTGACTTGGTTGAAGGAAGGGCATATTTCAAAAGCTAGTGACTAATGGATAGTGAGTTTACAAGGAAAGAAGGATAGAGGTACAAGTATGATAGTCCAAGACAAAGTCAATCAATAGGTAGACCTAGGGAAACTAACTTGGGTTTACACATAAATATGTGAAGGTAGTTGTAAGGTGTTGACAGGAAAATTATAGCCCGTCAATGAGCACAAATGATATAGTTAGATTTACACCATTAGAGACAGCCATAAATACCTAGTACAAAGGTTTGTATGGACAATCCACCCTACCAAAACTAGTGATTTATGAATGATGATAGTGATGAGGGTAGACTATGTAAGTTTAGGAAGAAAATGCAGTCCATTATGATATAGAGGACAATAGATCTTGACAAGGCAACTCATCAACAATCTTAAGGGCAGTCATGAGCAAGGTTTAACAACATCAAAGGAGGATAGTCTTTTCCAAAATAGGGTGATCTACCATCATGACAGTCATGGAAAGGAAACCACAATGTGAGAATAAAGAGGCATTAGGTCAAATCAATGTGATGAAGAAGGCAGTCTTATCACTGTCATAAAGGCAAAGGACATATTAGTAAAAGATGATAGTCCACATTCATCAATGTAAACCATTCCAATCTTATAAGTATCAACAATTATAGATTTTTTTGAACTTAAGGACACTCATTACACAAATCAATTGTTAAAGACACTATTCACAATACAATGTATTGAATTAAGGATGGGAGTTAAGGGCAAATTGAAAGAACAAGAAGGTAATGATAGTCCCATGTAATAAGAGGGCAGGGTTAGTAACTTAGTCTTGCTAGCTTGGAGTTTCATTGATATTTTCACAAAATGACATTCATGATCAAATGCATAAAATTGTCACAATAAAATGAAGTTAAAATGACAGTCATGTAAGGCAGTCACAAAGGTATGTCCATAGGTCAAAGGTTCCACAAAGATGGAATAAACCACTAGCATGGTCAATGGGTAGTTTAGATGGCAGTACCACAAGCAAAAGACTCCATAAAACATAACAGTAACCTCATTGCATTATGACTTTGAAGTCTTGATAGAGGGCAACAAAGTTATGAAGACAAAAATGCATGGTTTAACCCTTAGATAAAGGTCTACAAAAAAGGTTTTTTTATAGTCATGAGCACTGGTAAGAGGGTAGAGTTCATGAATTTAGTGTAGTCATACTCATAAAGATAGACAAGACCATGATCATAGGCCAAGTTCAAAACCCTAGGTAAGACAAGAGATCAATGGTAAGGTTGAAAAGGGAAAGTAGCTTCAATGATGAAAGGAGGTTCAAAGATACAATTGAGGCCTGTTAGGGATAGTAATGCCAAGATTACTTTCACAAAGAGAGTGGTAAAAGGAAAAATTGGATATTAAGAAAGAAAACGTCTTGATGACCTAAGTTGTTTGTCAGCAACTCATACAGCTATAATCATGTAGGGATTTTTACAAGTTGATCATAAGTTAGGTGTTGTTCATGCTCAATTTTCAAGTACTTAGAGGCAGTTTAAGCCTATTTTAGAAGCCCACATGATCATAACTAGAGTTAAGAGGAGTTTGGGGATAAAATCATGCATTTTGATGAAGTTTGGGGTCCTAAAATAGAGGCTTTTTTTCCTTGTACGCCTAGCAAGTTGAAGACTCCATGCAGGGTGTCTTGGGATAGCTTTTTCAATCAGTTTCATGCTTTTTTAAGAAGATCAGTTCAAGTTGAGTTAGAGGAAAAACAAGAGCATGAAAAAGTCATAAAGTAAAAGAGGTCAAGTCAACTCTTCTACACCAAAGTTTGCATGATTGGCTACTAGTTCAAAGGCAGTTCACATCCAATTACACATTCATGCAAGTTTGACATCTTCCACAAGGTTCAACCTCTTTTAACTAAATATTTCTTCTATAAGACAAGGCTTCCAACTCTTTTTAGTTAGTTATTCCTTTTAAGGAAAAAGAGATGATATTGTAACTCATTTTGAGATTTATAGAGCAACAAATTTATGTAGTTTCATTTAGTTTTTTCATATTTGTATTAGTGGAAGCTTCAATTATTTCAATAAAAGTAGCAGGTTTTTCCTTCTCTAAATTCTTGTGTTGAGTATTTTTGTGGATGATTTGATTTATTTTTTTGATTATCTATACAAATCCTTGAATTATGTCTCATTGCAAAACATTTTGTGCTAGAATAAGCAAGACGTATACAAGTCATAAGCTGTGTTATTTCTTTTAGTAGTTGTAGTTGTGAAAACTTTCAATTTCCCTTCATGAACTTGAAAAACAACCTTCTTCTGAAACAATGTTGTGTGAACTTGTCAAAGTTGAGTTGTGCATAGGGTAAAGTTGATTTTTTGAGAGAAGTTGTAAGTTGAAACAACATGAATAATTCTTGAACATTTTTGGTGCATCACCTCCTAAGATAAACAATCTCTAAGTTTTAGTTCTTCTATCCTTTTTCCTGATCAAAGCAATAGTTTATAGAGGTCCGTCAGGGGAACCAACCCTCTCTTGAGGTTCATCTTCACCATAAGCAACCCATTGCTTGAAGATGATCCCATGTATCACAGGATGGTTGAGTTTCACACTTTGCTAAGGATGTTATCCTTGTGACAACACCCAGGAACATAGAGAACATCCTCAATGCTACCCTCTATCAACTGTACTATAACTAACCCCATAATTGGAATCTTTGAAGAGTTTCCCACTAAAATATGAATAGTGTTGTCATAAATAGATGCCAAAAGATCCTGTGAGTGAGTCATGTGGTGTGAGGCTCTTGATTCAACTATCTAATTATCCTTGGATGAATCCAAACTTCTAGTTGTAAGGGCTTGTCCCTTAGTAGGTTTAGGAAGATCAATGTTGTGTCTCTATATGGTCTCTTCCAAAGCTACAATCCTCTTATGAAAAACTTTGCTATCATGATTCTTTAATCCACAAAAATTACAATGGAGTGTCTTTTTAGACTTATAAGGCTTCTTTCTTAACTTTATAGAAGATGTGGCTTGTGTATCGATAGGATTCTTTTGCTTAGATGATGGCTCATTCTTTGAAGTTGGTTCTGCCTTAAGTTTATTAGAAGGCTTCTTTCATTTTACCTTAGATGATTGAACAACTAATGTCTTACTTTTTGAAGAGGTTATAGCATCTATAGAGATTAGTTTAGATTGTTCTCTTGTAAATTTATCACAAAATTGTTCAAAAGATAGTATTACATGTGATGTTCCAAGAGTGTCCATGGTAGAGTAAAAGGAAGAAGCAAATATTTGATAAGGACTTCTTAATGTTGAAAACATTAAGAAGACACACTTTATCTATTTTTGTTTTACCATAACCTTGTAGTCTAGAAGCAAAGACTTAAACTGAACCAAGAAATATTCAATAAAAGAGAAGGCATCTGGAGACAATGTTGTTAATTCAACATCTAATTGTAGAATCTTGAACTCATCAACTTTACCAAAGAGATCTTCAAATTTGTCCCACATTTGCTTAGGAGTTATACAACTAGAAATATAAAATTGAAAATTATCAAAAATAAGAAGACCTATGATTCACATTTCTTCATCTACCTTATTTTGATAAGTAAATTATTCAAACTTCCTAGTAAATTGAATTTGTTGTCCAGTAACCATTTACCATAATCCCTTAGATTGTAGTTGTTGTACTTTCACTTTCCATGTGTGGAAATTATGTGGAGTTAAAAAGTTGATTTTAGGATCCATTATGCATGCACACCAAGGCACTTGAATTGTGCCTTAGTAAACCCCCCAAAATTGTATTATATCTTAATGTAGACCCTCCAAAAAAATACAAAACAGGAATTACAAGTGTGTGTCAAGTTTGGAAGCCAAGTCACCTGTTTATAATCAATTGATATTTTTACAAATATTGATAAATAGGCTTTCCAAAAATTAAATTGGATTATAAATCTGAAATCCTTGCTAAATTTTGATGAATTTCAAAGAAAAGTTTGTGAATTTTTAATAAACTGGGTGAAAGTTATGCCTCGTCAAAATTTTCACAAAGTACACTTAAATTTAAAGTTTTAAAAGATAGATTAAAAATTACAATTTACAAATCATCTTGATGTGCAAATGTCAGCACCAAAACTAGCATTGCAACGACTATTGACAATTGAAAAAATGAATCCCTGTTGGAAAGTTACACAAAAATGAAAAAAAAGGCCCCCTTTTCAAATTATGGCAAAATAAATAACTCCCTCGTCAAAAGCATTAATGTTTAACCAAATGGAAACTAGCTTCTAGTAATTATTAGTTAGCAAATTTGAACTAATACAATTAGCAAAAAATGATAATGAATACAAAAAGTGCCTAACCATTTTGAAAGTAATTACACCACATAAATAATACACCACAAGGAGGAGTGCATAGTCAAAGAGGAGTTTGACTGATGAGTCGACCAAGTTTCCAGTTGGAGGAGTCCCTTGGGGTAGTGATGCCACATGGAGGTTAGTAGTGGTCGATGGAGACATGCTCACAAAAAAGATGCCTGTAGATACCTATTGAGACTCTTTCTCTGCCATCGAAGGAATGATGATTGATTTAACTATAATGTCACAAAGGAATTATGCCAGATGATTTGTGTATGCTATTTGACAAAATTCCAATAAACAAGGGCAAGTGTTATGCTGAGAGGTTGCGTAGGGTTCGCATGGAGATCCTGACCTGCACTTGGTGGTTGAAGGTGTGAGAGAAGCAACAAATACTCTGCGCCTCAGAGAAAAGACTCGCAACTTCACCAATAAAAAGTGCAAACACCATATATGTGTTGCACTTGGCAGTTACATGTGTGCTAGGGTTGTGGAAGGTGTGGAAATGGCTAAGAAGATGACTATACTTTTTATAAAGGATGGTGATCAACACAACAACTTATATGATATGCAATGCATGTGATACAAAGTAGCTTCTGGTGAGAGTTATTTCAGACAAGGTTCCCTTGGCTGAGTTGTAAAGAAGTTCTTAGCAGTAGAAAAGCATTATGGTGATATGAAAGAAGACCAGTTTGAATTTCATTCATATTGCTTGCGAAAGATGACCCTTCATGCATATAAATCCAAATCTTGAAGTTTCAAGATCATCTGCATTATTTCCTTTTCTTCCAAAAAGTTGCAGTTGGTTCCATTAGATGTTATCTAAAATTATATGATTCTCCTCTAAAGGTAGCTACAAATTTAATCAACAATGGTGAATCCTCCAAATAGGTCAAATTTTGCAAATTTTGCAAATAGGCCAGAAATTTCCTGTAAATTATAATTTTCTACCCAATGGCAGGCAGAGGGTAGTGTGGCTCTCTATTAAAAAAAACATTATTTTATAACTTTTCAAAAATAGGCACAGAGGCCAAAAAAGTATAAAAAATGAAAATCATCGAAATTGATAAAATGAAAGGTATTTTTTTGTTTCTCGAGCCTTTTGAATGTGATGGCACTATCTATTTGACTCTGCAATGCTTCGTTGATAGGGATAGAACTTCAATCACCAAAATCAAAAAACAACTTGCAATTCAACGCTTGAATACCATGTTGGAGCAACAAATAATGAATGCAATATTCAAACTACCATAAAATAAATCAATCACAATGCAAAAGTCAAATAACTATCATAGAATGTGTATAATATAATGATCAAGCCTTGTAGATATAGGAAAGGACGAGAAGGTGAGAAGGTAGGAATTTTGAAATACACAAGACAAATGAGAGGGGGCTGAATCAGTTGTAACCTAAAACTCCAAATCCCTTATTAACATTTAGATCCACATTCATTCATTAAACCCTTAAGTGTGTTATGATGAATTAACTTGAAAATAAAATAATAGAAACATAAACAACTTAACACATACACAAGAGAACACCATATTTACGTGGAAAACCGAAGAAGGGAAAAACCACGATGAGGATTAGCTCACAACATAAGTAATATCAACACCGAATACAATAGGGCTCACTGCCCAAAGAAGAAAGGATCACTGCCAAGAGGCTTACTACCGAAATATAAAAGAAGATAGAGAAGGAATGTTACACAGAAAAAAGCATCTCAATGGAACAAGGAATCCACCATAATGACTTCTACACCTTCGCAGTCTGATTGAAGAATTGTAGCCACCTTCTACTCACTGCATCAAGTAAACTAACACTTGAAAGCTCACACTGCTCTACTCAAATTCATACTCTAACACACTGCACTTTGCATCATTCACACCTCACACATCTATCTTTCATCTATCTTATCCTCTTTCAACAACTTAAATCATACTTATATCGTCCTCAACCTTGAAACCCTCTCTAGGGTTAGCTATACACCTCAAACGTGCAAATTCAAATTAGGTCAGTGCCAAAATACTTCCATGGTAGATAGAAGTGAATGTGGACCACATCAAAACTTAATTGGTACCCAAATCAACAACACCACTCAACCAAATGTTACCACAAACAATATTTATCCTTTGCATGTAGTGTAAACACCAGGTTGGTCATTACCCATGCAAACACCATTAAAATTTTAAGTACACACTTTCTCAAACCCAAGGATGACTTGCAAAGCACACTCCACACTTGAACATGATCTAGAATATTCCTCAAACACCTTGAAATCCAACAAAATTCTTTGCAACAACTTCCACCTAAAGAATGTACAAGCCTAGTACACTTAGACAACTTTGCCATACACTGTTACTTGAAAATCTATCTTTTGAAACACCAAACCTTGAATCCTCTTAACTAAGGAAAATTTCCAACATCATCAACACACCTTCAGAATCACAAGACCTGAAGCATAATTATGGTGAAATGCAGAGCAAAAACATTTCTCCCATACACCTCTACAATGCACAATCACACACTGGTGAACACAAATTCCTTTGTACGATGATCCAACACACCATCTCTTGAATACAACACCTCTGAACACCTCTCACCAACATATCTAAAAATCATAGGCAAATCTTCAACTTGGAAGAAAATCAGAGCAAAACCAAAATATAACTCTATTACCCAAAATACCACTGCAACACACGGTTTCCTCCTTTAATCAATTTTTCTCAAAATCACTTGGAAACCAAGCACTAGAGACACATCCTCATCATCTTCAGCACTTCCAAAAACTTAGACAAAAGCTTATAAAAGCAACAATAGAGGTTGAAACCAATAGCTTTACTAATGGCAACATAATGCAACTAATCAAAGCATCAACTGCACTCTTGCAACCATCTCACTCAACTATAGACATCAATGACAACATAGGATTGTTGAAATCAATGACAACACCGGTTGCTCATAATTACAACAATCTCCCCCTTTGTCATTGATGGAAACACATGATGTGAAAAAACATCAAAGACACAATAGCTCTATACCGTACCAATTTCCTTTTCTCTTTTCTCCCCCTGAACAACTTATCCTTTATGAATTGTTATCTCCTACTTTGACATCACTTCTCATGACACTCTCTCTCTCTCCCTGTGTTTATGACTTTTTCACATGATTTTCTCTCCCCCTTTTACATCAATGGCAAAGGATATAATGTTTGTACCATTTTATTATTTTTCCCTTGTCATCAAACAACTTGCTTACAACTGGTCTGCAACACCTTTCCCTTACTGCTCTGAATACTCCCCCTTAGGAGCACACACCAATCTACACCATATCAACAATACCACTACTTGCTCCCCTTGAGAGGTAGCCACCAACATCAGTCCAGAATAAAGAATGAATCTTGAGATCCACTGGATTGATGCATCTCCTTATGCATCTAGTTCAAAGGAGGGGAAATAACCCCCAACTTCTCCTGGAGATACTCAAAAGTATCCTTAAGAAGAGCCTTAGTGAATATATTGGCAATTTTATCCTTTATAGGCACATATTCAAGCTTTATTTCATTCTCCAAAACCTTCTCTCTCAAAAAATGATATCTTATTGAAATATGTTTTGTCCTTGAATGCACCAATAGATTCTTTGAAATGTTAATTGCACTTGTATTGTCACAAAAGATAGAAATAGGCTCATCACACACCACTCTGATATCCTTCAATGTTCACCTCATCCACAACACTTGTGTGCAACAAGATGTTGTTGCAATGTACACAATATCTGCAGTAGATAAAGAAATTGAATCTTGTTTCTTACTTAGCCATGATACCAACCTACATCCAAGAAAGAATGCACCACCACTTGTACTTTGTCTATCATCCACACAAATATCCCAATCTACATCTGTGTAAGCATTTAAAGTGAAATTAGTATCTTTTGGATACCACAAGCCATGATCTAAAGTTTCCTTCAAGTATCTAAATATCCTTTTCACTTCTGCAACATGTGACTCTCTAGGATCTTCTTGAAATCTAGCCACAAAACAAACGACATGCATGATATCCAATCTAGTAGTAGTTAGGTATAGCAGTACACCAATCATCGATATGTACTTGCTTTGATTAGCCTTAGGGGATTCATCATTCTTGCTCAGCTTGCAACCAGTAACCATAGGAGTACATACCGTTTTGGAGTATTCCATTCCAAACTTCTTCAACATCTCTTTGACATACTTTGATAGTGAAATGAATATACTTTTATTTGATTGATTGATTTGTAACCCAAGGAAGAAATTCATCTCCAAAAGCATAGACATCTCAAACTCTTTCTGCATCTCTTCGGTAAACTTCTTGCACATAGCTTCATTGCCTCCAAAAATTATGTCATCAACATACACTACTACAATCAAGATTTAATCTTTTTCAACCTTAAAGTAAAGATTACTATCTGTGATACCTTTATTGAATCTTTGTTGTATCTGTGATAGGTCAAATATATGCATTAGAAAACAAGCACCAAACTAAAGAGTGCAAATAAGCACCAAAACAACCTACACCTCAAGATTAGCCTAAGTTGGAATCAACACAAGATAAAAGCAACAAATGGAACTTTATACCTTGTCTCAAATCAATCCTTTGGTTGGCCCTTCGATCTTTGATGTGTATGCTCCTTGGATGGCAAGATGCAAGCTAGATGAGGATGTGAAGATGGATGGAAATGGATGAAAGCAAGAAAATGGCTAAGTGTAGATTGAGAAATAAAATTGCAAGAGTTTGGCTAGCAAAATGATCTCCTCCAAAATGAGAGAAAAGAGGGGGTATTTATAGGAATTTTGAGAATTCCTAGAAGAGATGGATGGCCAAGATTGAGCCACCAATGATCAAGATGTAGGGCTAAGGTGAGTTGAGAACTCACAAGCCCTCACATCTTGACATGTGGCATGTGATATAGCCCTAAAAGGTGAAGTGGATATGAGGTGGAAGGATAGTACATGACATGGAGGGGGGTACAAAGTACCTTGGGATTGGACAAGATCTCCTCATAAAGGAGGTGCTTGTCCCCATGTGAGTGAGAGGACATGTGAGGAATTAAAAATTCCTCAAATATCCTTATGGGGAGAGGGGAAAGAATTTTAAATTCCAAAGGGTACATTGGGGGATTAAATGT
>VDFB02390103.1:0-69033 GCA_007258455.2 Sequoia sempervirens | reverse complement strand
TGACAAGAATGTCATAAACAAAAGTGAACTATGATTGGATCAAAAAATCATAGGAAAAAAAGGCCCATAGAACTTTGAACAAGCTCAAGAAAATGAGGAGCAGGTTGAAAAAAGAATAATGAGATAGAAACAATTGAAAATAATGATACGTAAGGATTTGTTTTGGTTATCTTGTAGTATGAAACTAGTTGGTATAAGGTGGGTGTATAAAATAGAATACAAATTTGATGAAACCCTTAATAAGAAGGAGGTTCGATTGGTAGCCAAAAGGCACATTCAACAATAAAGTATTGATTGCATTTAAATATTTACAGTTGTAGTGTGAATGGATACCATCAAACTATTATCTGTTTTAACAATTTAGTAGATTGGATTGTTTCTCATATAGATGTCAACAACATTAATCAAGAGGTTTATGTGACACAACTTAAAGCTTTCAAAATATCTTCTAAAAAATATTGTGTATAGATTCAAGAAGGTACTAGATGGTTTCAAAGAAACACAAAGAAAATGGTATTTCAAAATTGACTCATATCTACACTAGAAAGCAAATTCTTATGTTGGATTCAAATTTCAATAAAATGACATCAATCAATTCTTATGTTGGATTCAAATTTCAATAACATGACAAGAATGTCATAAACAAAAGTGAACTATGATTGGATCAAAAAATCATAGGAAAAAAAGGCCCATAGAACTTTGAACAAGCTCAAGAAAATGAGGAGCAGGTTGAAAAAAGAATAATGAGATAGAAACAATTGAAAATAATGATACGTAAGGATTTGTTTTGGTTATCTTGTAGTATGAAACTAGTTGGTATAAGGTGGGTGTATAAAATAGAATACAAATTTGATGAAACCCTTAATAAGAAGGAGGTTCGATTGGTAGCCAAAAGGCACATTCAACAATAAAGTATTGATTGCATTTAAATATTTACAGTTGTAGTGTGAATGGATACCATCAAACTATTATCCTTTTAACAATTTAAGTAGATTGATTGTTTCATGGTATACAGCCAACAACATTAATCAAGAGGTTTATGTGACACAACTTAAAGCTTTCAAAATATCTTCTAAAAAATATTGTGTATAGATTCAAGAAGGTACTAGATGGTTTCAAGGAAACACAAAGAAAATGGTATTTCAAAATTGACTCATATCTACACTAGAAAGCCAATTCTTATGTTGGATTCAAATTTCAATAAAATGACATCAATCAATTCTTATGTTGGATTCAAATTTCAATAAAATGACAAGAATGTCATAAACAAAAGTGAACTATGATTGGATCAAAAAATCATAGGAAAAAAAGGCCCATAGAACTTTGAACAAGCTCAAGAAAATGAGGAGCAGGTTGAAAAAAGAATAATGAGATAGAAACAATTGAAAATAATGATACGTAAGGATTTGTTTTGGTTATCTTGTAGTATGAAACTAGTTGGTATAAGGTGGGTGTATAAAACAGAATACAAATTTGATGAAACCCTTAATAAGAAGGAGGTTCGATTGGTAGCCAAAAGGCACATTCAACAATAAAGTATTGATTGCATTTAAATATTTACAGTTGTAGTGTGAATGGATACCATCAAACTATTATCTGTTCTAACAATTTAGTAGATTGGATTGTTTCTCATATAGATGTCAACAACATTAATAAAGAGGTTTATGTGACACAACTTAAAGCTTTCAAAATATCTTCTAAAAAATATTGTGTATAGATTCAAGAAGGTACTAGATGGTTTCAAGGAAACACAAAGAAAATGGTATTTCAAAATTGACTCATATCTACACTAGAAAGGATTTTGTAAGAAGTTAGTCAAATCCCAATCTTTATATCAAGAACCCAAATGGCAATATTCTTATCTTAGTTGTATACATGGATGATCTTATCTACATTGAGAACAATTCCACTTTGTTTGTAGAGTTTAGAGTAGCCATGAGCAAAAAAAATGAGATAACCAATTTAGAATCTAAATACATGACATGTAGTCAAAAAAATTCTAAATTAGAAAAAAAAATGCAAACCCACCACAAAAATACTTGCTAGAAATTTGAAAACTGAAAAATAGAGATTTCTATTTTAAAAAATAAGATTCCAATTTATCGTGTGGCAGTTTTTTTCTCAATCTTATAGAACCTTCATACCGATACAAATAGAATTGTAAATTCCCTCCATGAAACAACTTTAAAAAAAAAACAAAGAAAAATCTATCCAGTCAAATAGAAAGATGGGGTGTTAAAATCTATCCTTGTTGTGAGAGAATTTAGCTGCTTTAACAGACATGAATTTAGTTTTATGTGTTTATTTAAGGGATTGCTGCCAACGTTTCATGATTTCAGTTGTACTAAGAATATCAAAGATTAACATGTATGGTGCAAACCAAATACTGTAGTAGAGGAGATGCAATAGAAAGCAGGCGATCACCAATTCTGTGTTGATGCAGTAGATGGGTGTTGTCGTTGCCGTCAAAGTCTGCTGGCGATCTCTATGTCTGTTGCGTAGGGTGGATGATTGATGTGGGTTGCTTTCAATGGGATGACAGGCTCCTCCATCAGCTACACGCGAAATGGCAGAAACCAATTCCAATGCTTCCTCTGCAGACCAATCGACGGTGGAGAAGAAGTGGGTATTATTATTAACATCGAGAATGAGCCCCTCTGTATTCGAACCCAGATTCGATCCATATCCGTGTATCTCCATTTTGTAGTCGCCCTCTTTTATCTTACCTAAAATCCAAGCCATATCATGTATTTAATTAGCGTCTTAGGCTTTACCGAACAACACTTATGTCCCACCAGAGAGAGTTTTGTGCATTGATGGCAGTGCCACTAAGTCGTCAAAGACTTTAAAGAATTTGACGGCCAACGATAAATGGTTTCATTATTTAATGTCTTGTAATGTACAATGGTTATGTCGATAGAGTTGAAAGGTTTCACAATATTTGAATTTGATAGTTAGATGGTTTCATCATTTAATTACTTTCTAACATATGTCTCATTGTGTTATGTCGAATGGTTATATCGATAGAGAGTTGAAATGGTTCATTTTCCTAAAATTTGACAGTCAATTATTGATAGTTTCATCATTTAATTATCTTTCGACTTATGTCTTATCATGTCATGTACAATGATTGTGTTGATATAATAAAACATTAATAATATGATTAAAAATGGTAATTTTATTAACATAATTATAACCACCAATGTTTTAACTCAATACTATTACACTTGGTTTGGTATGACAATTCTAAAGGCAATTGCATCTTTTATTCTATTCTCTTCTCAATACAAAAAGAATCTATTTTATTTGAGTACATATAATTTTAACATGATTATAACATGAGTTAATAACGATGTGAGGTTCTTTCAAAATTCATAGAAGATGAAAATGTTAAACCATGGATGTTTGATTATGATTGCTATGTAAGTAAATTGTACATCATGAATTCAACTATCATAATTCTTTTTGTTTACCCCCAAAAATTGAACTCAATAATATAGTTATTTCAAACATGTTTTGCAATTTTAAAATGGGCAATGCACAAACAATATCCCTAAAACTTGAAACTATTGACAACAAAGATGAACTTGTCAACAAATTTGAGTTTTGGTAAGGGGTTAATAGTAGACATTCATAAATTTGTAAATTATTGTTAGAAATAAACTTTTTTGGCAAATTTTTACTCTATCAATTTTGAAACATCTTGTTTCCCTTCATCTTGCTACTTCATCCTTGTGCAACATGATCAAACCACAAGAGAAATCGATAAGAGGTTAATATTAGGAATTTATAAATAATGAATGACTTTCAATCAACATTATAAAATTATTAAATCCTAAATTAGAAATAACAGTTTCAGAATAAAAATTACTAAGTTCTAGTAATTGACATTAGTACCATGTTAAAGTATCAAAGTATAATGAACTCAAAACATGATTTGAATTTTAGAATCTATATTGCACTTGATTTTGTATGATAATTCTAAAATAAATTGTATATCCTATAATTATCTTCTCAATTTGAAAAAAATGTTCTATTTGAGCATATAACAATTTAACATGAATTACATGAGTTGAAGAAAGATATGGGATTCCATCAAATGTGAAAGATAATAAGAAATGTTAAACTAGGGACAATTGATTATGATTATTTTTGAAAGAGGAAAAAACGGGTTTTATAGGGACTTGAAACCACAAAGTTTATAAGCTAAAGATAAAAATGTTAAAGATACCAAAATCGGAAAGGCTGTAAAAACAACAACAATAAAAGTCCATAGCCACCAAAAAGGCCAGCGAAGGCCACATAACCAAAAAGCCAGACAAAACACTAGCAACAATTAAATTTGAGTCTTTAATAAATCCACAGTCTCAGCTTCCAACTCGTTCATAACCTGAACCCCCCTCTTTAAGATTTGAACCATCTGGGTAGTGGGAGGTGCTTTCCTTTTAAGATTGGCTCGGGTTCTTTTCGAAATACCTTGGTCCTCGTTCTTTCTTTCCTTGTTCTCTTCCAAATCAACAACTAGTGAACCCTATTGCATTTTTTCTAGCTTTTCAGATATAACATTGATGATAATGGCATTCTGCCTAACCATTTTATGGTTTTGTTCCACTACAGTTTTCATGTTATTTTTAATTTTAACCATTTATGCTTCCAAAGACTTGTACTTATCGTCAATGTCACCTCCTTCCTTTCCAATATTGTTCTTTTTTCGTTTCCCTTCTTCGTTGCTGAGAGAAGCCAGCTTAAGTTCCAGCTCCTCTCACTTACTATACAAAGCCCTATTTCTTTGGTTAAGATCATTAATTTCTTCATAGGCCCATTTCAAAACCCTGAAAATGTCACTAATACCATTTATTGCAGAAGCAAGAATGTCACCAGATTGAACCCGGTGTAATATGAGGTTAACATCACCCAGGTTGGGCAAGCTAGGAAATCTGATACCTTCAAATCTGAAAGAGGCAGGAGAGGAGGGCACATAATTTCTACTAGCTTCAAGATTCTCGGCTTTGTCTTCCAAGGAGTCTGCAAAGTAGAAAACCAACTTATTGGTAGGGGAGCCCTTGAGAACATGATTCTTTAAAGAGACATAGCGGTCGGGGTAGGTTTGAGGGTTAGCTTTAGCAAGCTGGGGTTTTTTAGACTGAATTTTCTTACTAGACATCTCAGAGGACGAGTGGGATTCAACAATTCTTTCCTGGTTAGGACGATTCTATGAACCCCCACTATCTGTTTTATAGTCCTCAGACGTCATGGAGGCAACAGGTTTAGATAAAGCCGACATACTTTGATAATGTTCATATATTAACCTAATAAGACTAGGATGAAGAATAGGGTATCTCCTGGGATTTTTCTTATGGTCCTCAAGGCTATTACTCAATGAACATAATAGGTAGTGAGGCAGAGAAATCTGTACCTTATGGTAGAAGTGGTTTAGAATGGAAAAATGATGACCATACACTCTGGTAAATCTCCCGTCCAAGGTGATAAACTCTATTATAACATGAAGCACCTTTCTCCACAGCGCCTTGATGGTGTCAATTTTGAAATAACTGTTAGAAATTTTAACTCGATAAAACTTCACTCCCTGAGTGGACATTCCAGTAATCTTCCCTATGATTTTCTCATCCAGCTTCACCTTTCTCCCAAAGAGAATTATTTCGCCGTTGTTCTAGTTTTTCTCGAAGTAGTCAGTAGCCATAGAGTCAAGCCCATTAAGTTTTTCCAGAAATGGAACCAGCCCGCCTCTTTCAATCTACTTCCAAACCTTATCATTCCTAGTGTGCACCTCATAGATTTTTGGTTCAACTCTTTCCCTATCCCCCCCCATTTTCATTTGTACCTTACTATAGACTCTACTAGCGCTGAACTTCTATTGCAAAATTAAGCAACTATTCGAATGCACCCATAAAGCATGCCACTTTTTCTTCCCATCAAAGTAATATGACATGGCCCCATAAAATCTCTTAATTTCGATGTACTTGGCCCCTTTCCCTTTAATTATTAAATGTATTTTCCTCTTTCCCATGAGTAACATCATAATCTATTAAGGCTCTGACTTTGGTTCTCAAGTCCCTACAATTTTTCCACGTGTTCAATCATTGCTTCCTAACCCCTTCATTCGCAAAGTAATTTGCCACGCTATTAGCTTCCTTGTAGACATGTGAAACTTTTACCTTTTCAAACTTTTCTAGAATAGAATTTGCTTCATCAATCCAATTCTTTATCAACCAAGAGGGTGGGATACTTCCTAAGAGACAATCAATGATATTTTTAGAATCCCCTTCAAGCCATAAATTTTTTATATTCAAATTATGAGCTAACTTTAAAAATTGAAAGGCTCCTATAGGCTCTTCCACATGGTTGGTTTGATGATCTAGGGATATGGCCATAGCCGCCATAAAATTACCATTTGAATCCCTTACCACACCTCCACTTCTAGCCATGCCCGGGTTGCCCTTTGCAACTCCTTCAAAGTTGGCCTCATACCAACCATATGGAGGAAAGGTCCAACACACACCCTCCCCACTTTTCTTGGTAGGCTTGGAAGCTGAAGAAATATCCACTTGAATATTCCAATCTTTTGCCATCCTTAAATCATAGGGAGTGCACACCACTGCTTCCAGGTTAAGAGCTTTTTGAGGAATCACATTAAAGTTTTCCTTTATAAGCCTAAAAGTTTTCTCAAATACATTATTCTCTGACATCTCCTTGTCCCTAAAAAGTCTATTATTACATTCTTTCCATAGTCCCCAAGCAACAAAAGGGAATAAGAAATCCCATAACCTTCGAATGAAGGGATTTTAAGTAGGGGCTTTCCATTGTAAAAAGAACTCTTCAATGGTTTGGGGGAACAACCAAGAGATATTCCAGAGAGCTAATAATTTTCCCCAGATTAAGGAAACAAACAAGTAGTGAAGAAAGAAGTGGTTGGCTGACTTCGCCTCACTCTTGCAAAGGTAGCATCTGTTAGGGATTTGAAATCCCCGTTTACAAAGATTGTTGGGGATTGTCCATCTCCTTAATTATGATTGTTGTTTAAGAAGATTGTAAATAATGAATACTCTTGAATAAAAGATTAAACATGACCAAGATTACAATCATGTTGAAATAAATATTGAATCATTATCCTTGTTCCTTCATATCACCATAAATGCTTCATAAATGGTGCATAGATTCAAACTGGATAGTGAATAAACAAACTCATAGAAACAAAGATGAAATTGAAAAATAATTGAGTATTGGTAAGGGGTTATTATTAAGTATTTATAAGTATGTATAATGTTTTACAAATAAGTATATTTTGGCAAATTAAATAGCATAATTTTTATGTATATATTACAATGGGTAACTCAAGAAGTTGGGTCCACTTTTTGGCCAAAAAGTGAAAGTTTTTTCTTAAAAATCAAAGTTTTTCATAGTTGTTCTAAAAATTTGAAGCACTTATACATATAATCTTAAAAATTTCTAGTGATATACAATGTAGGATTTTGAGTCTAGTTTCCAAATATCTAATTTGTTATGATACTCAAATGATACAAATTAATTTTGTAAATGTTCTTAGAAAATCACTTTTAAAAATTCACCTTTTTAGAACCATAACATGCACCTATACAATAAGTATAATTTGACCTAAATAAGATTATTTTTTTAATTTATTTTTGGGAAATATCATATTATAATAAAGATCAATGAGTGTATTTTTTCTAATTT
Source organism: Sequoia sempervirens (assembly GCA_007258455.2). Taxonomy (NCBI): domain Eukaryota; kingdom Viridiplantae; phylum Streptophyta; class Pinopsida; order Cupressales; family Cupressaceae; genus Sequoia; species Sequoia sempervirens. The sequence goes on along the minus strand of VDFB02390103.1, from coordinate 61,320 downwards.
TTTTTAATTTTTTATTGGCCCTAATTGTTATTTTCGAAAAACCCTCCTATAAATCAAGTATGATTTGAGCTGTACTTGTAAGGGGGGGAAATAACATAAGGAAAAATAAAATGAATCAAAATAAATTCAAACAAGATTAAATTCCAAACCCATACTCATGAATGTGAAATGTAATGAAATGAATTTTAAAAAATAAGAAACTAAGAAACTTAAATGAATCCAAAACAAAACAAGTCTTACCATACCATGTTGAAGTTGTATTCGTATTGATGTGGGATTGCCTTTGAATCAATACAAAGCCTCCATTTGTTGTTTGGAAAATCTTAAAAGTGTGTTAATGGTTATTAAAGATGTGTGTAAAATCTCTCAAGAATTTGATCTTTTTTGAGAATGAAGAGGGTTGTTATATAGATTTCATGTTTTGAGATGAACGATCAAGATTTCATAGTAAAAGATCATGATCAATGGTTGAGAACCGTTGAGAGGAAATAGATTGGAATGATTAGTGGAATTAAATGGGAACGATTGGGGGGATTGAAGAAATCAAGTTGAGTGGTTAGTGGGATTGAAGAATAGATGAGTTAGTCAATCGATTAGAGTGAGAAATTAGTGGTAATGATTTGCTCAATCACAAAAGGGGTGAGGATAATTAATTAATTGAATAATTAATTAATATTTTGGAGATGAACGTGCAAGCCATATTTGACATTAACAAATAAAGTTGTATTTGTTTGTTGACTATGTTAAATGATTTCAAATAATTAATTTAATTATTCAGGTTTAGAGAGGGAATATTGATTTAATTAATTAATTATTCAATTAAGAAGAATAAAGTTAGATTAGGTTCAATGATATAGTGAATTAATTAAATATTTAAAGATTATTCAATTAATAGAGGAAAATAGGGTTTAATGATGTGAAATACAATTAGATTAATGATGATGATGCCAATAATGGAAAAATGTCATTTAGGATGTGTGATATGTGTTAGTGTGTTAATTTTAACATAGGATAATTAACCGGGTGGTTTTTTCCCATATTGGGTAGTTGTTCACCCGTCACTTTTTTTCATGACTTTAAAAAGCCTGTACATTATGTATTCTACATCACATTTCAATGCATTCATTTTCACTCTTGGTGAAATAAATTCTCTTGTTGCTTCTCATTCATTAAGGTTTCTTTTGGTTTGTAGTTGCTCCTGGGTGCTTTGCTCTAACATGCTATCTGAGCTTGTCTTTTTCAACTTAAGAGTTTTCACTAGGCATGATTTAAAGGAAAATTGGTGGCATTCTTTTGAGGTTGATTTTTATAGAGAAAGATCGATTCCTTTTGGAGGAATGATTCTGCTCACAAAGACCCGCACATTGGAGTGAGAGCCTTTTTATTTGAACTCTGCCTATGCTGTGGCCCGATTCTGTGTTGGGAGGAGCGATTTACATCCACATAGGGGCAGTTTTCGTTCATTGGTGGAATTTTATTTGAGGTCCAATTTTTTGCTCCACATGCACAATTTATTGTTGTGATTGGAGATGTCTAAAATCCCATCTCCAAGTTGCACTTGACTTCCCTGAAAGTGGCATTTGAAGTAGATTTTGGAGGCTGTGATTAAAAGTCTTGCAGATGTGATTCATCTCTATCCTAAGCATGTTTAGAGGAATCAATTTTGACATCAATTTAATTGAATTCTTCTGACTGAATTCCCCAAGCTTTGAGAATGTAATGGAGGCATCATTTTTTTTTATATTTTAAAAGGAAGATCATTTTTGCGCTGCAATTTGTCCTTTGGGAAGCCAATTTTCTATTGAGATTTTTTTTTCTATTTGGAGGCCTAATCTTGCTATTTGGAGGCACATTTGTTCTTTTGATCCCTGATTGGAGGGAGCTAAAATCTATTGCAAGCTTTTATTGGTGGTTACGATAGGGTCATGGATGTGATTCATTCCGAGTAGGCATTATTTTTTAGTAGCATTTTGCTTGAGAGGCTATGAAAAATTGGTTGTCTGGGTACTTTCACTTTTGCTGGGTGTTTTGTCCTAAGGTTTCCCCTGAAATATTATTTAGGGTTTCCTTCTTTTGCTAGGTGTTAAAAAAAAGTTCACCTCTTTTTTTTTTAACTTGGCTACAAAATATTATCCCACATTGGTGAGAAAAGTATCAAATTCAGTCCTTTTATAGCCCAACACTTTCTTTTTTGTTTGAGTTAAGGCTCACATCGAGAGATTGGTTCTCTCATTGGTGGAAGAATCAACTTGATGTGCTTGTACATAATTGGAAGATTGCTTGGTTGCTTGGTGCTTGGTGCAGCTTGCCCACCAAGTTGAGTTTTGTTTTATCAAGGTACTTATGAATATTTTTTTCAATTTGTGCCATTTTTTTGCATTTTTACAAAGTATTTTTTTTGGAAAATTTGGTGGTTGGGAATTGAAAAACTTCTTGTATCCATTATGGGGGGTGTAAAGAGCCTTTTTTTCCTTTGTGTGTGTTCATTTTCACATCATGTTATAATTGAATATTGAACCACTCAGTCTGAAGCTTAAGCTGACACAATTGTTGCAATCTCAGGGTCTTTGTTAAATGTTTTATGTCAAACAAATTGAGTTCACTAAGGAGTTTGATAAGTTTGTCCATCACAACAAAAAAGATGAAGCAAGAGGATTCATAGGCCTCCATGTTTTTGATAATTTTTTGTTTCATATTGTGGAGTGTATAACAACTAGAGGGGTGTGGGATAAGCTTGCTAAGTTGTATGGAAAGGTTAATAAGTTCAGGATTTTGCAGCTCGAAGCCAACCCCACTTCTCTCTCTCCAAATTCCTTTCCCACTATTTGGGACTTCCTTGCATAGCTCAAGTTGATTTTGTCATAGTTGAAAGGATGTGGTTTTGCCAAGCTAGATAAAGAGTGCATCTTCTTGATCTTGTCTAAGCTACATGGTGCATTTCAAGTATTTGCTTCTACCTTCTATTCTACCATGGATGTTATGGGAGATGCTAATCAGGTACCTTCTTTTGAGATGTTCTATGATTGAATGGATAGGGAACATGCCAAGTTGATCTAGATGGATGCTCTTCCTAAGAGTCATGCCTTGATGGCTCAAACTTCCAAGGGCAAGGGTAAGAATAAGAATAAGCCTAAGACAAATTCTCCTCAAGGTGGTGATCATCCCTCCAAGCCTAAGGAGAAGAATGATTAAAATATAGCACCTCCTCGTTCTTCTAACTTAGGAGAATCATGTCTTCCAAGTCTAAGAAGAAGAAGGAAAATTGTTTCTTTTGTGGAAAGTTAGGGCATAATAATGCAAATTGTTTTGTGAGGCTCGTAACATTGGAGGAAGCTATGGAAAAAAATAGCATTGCCATGTTGAATTATTCTTCCTTGGGAAAATTACAAGCCCTTGCAACAAGAGGTTTTTCCTCTACCCATGATGGTTTGATTATTGATTTTGGTGTCTCACATCACATGACTCATGATGTAGATCTTCTTGATTCTCTCTTTGATAGTCACACTAAACATAGTGTAGTTGAAGACTCTTCTCAAATTCTTGTTTTAGGGACAAGATCAATTCAGATGCAGGATGGTTGCATTGATGATGTTCTTCTTGTTCTTCTTGTTCTTGATATCTGACAAAATATTCTCTCCATTTTTCAGATTTTTCAGCATGGTGATGGAAGGCCTATTGAGTTCTCTCCTAGTGATGTGACTATTTGAGATTTGGATAATCTTAAGAAGTTTGTTGCTATTGGAGTTGTTGATCATAGAGCCCGCTTGTATAAGTTTGATGGATTTGAGCCTTCATCAGGATCATCCTTTATTGCTCATGTAGATTTAGTGAGTATGCTATGGCACAAGTAGTTTGGGCACCTAAATTATAGATATCTCCAATAGATGAGCCCATAAAACTTGGTGATTAGTATTCCTTAGATCTCTTGTTTTGATGGTGTTTTCCTAGGTTGTGTACTTGAGAAGCATCATCAAGATCCATTTCCAAAAGGTATGGCTACAAATGCTTCAACACCCCTTGAGTTGGTGTATAGTGATCTTATGTCATTTCCCACTCCTTCATTTTTGAGGGCCAAGTATGTGCTCACCTTGACCGACGACTTCTCCCACCGCACTTGCGTGTACTTTTTGAAGTACAAGGATGAGGTTCTTTACTTCTTCATGATCTTCCTTGCATTTGTGGAGAAGTTGTCAATTGTGCCAACTACACTCAGAACCATATGCCTCACAAGGCAATGTGGTCCAAGATGACTCCCAAGGTGGCTTGGTCTCATGTCAATTCTAAAGTCTCCTACTTCAAAGTATTTGGCAATAATGCATAGGCATTCATTCCAATAGGGAGGAAAAAAATAATGGAGAAGAAGAGAGCAGTTCATCTTCATTAGCTATTGCGAGGATGTGAAGGGTTATCATTTTTTTGATCCCGTCACTTGAGATGTACATTTTCATCATGATGTTTATTTTGATGAGTCTTTCATTTCGAAGGATTCTTCATCATAGGTCTCTACATCCCTTCTTCCCAAATCTTCTTCAGAGGATGTTTTGTTTCTTGTTGATGATGACGATGATGTTTTTGATGCTCCTAATGATGTACCTGTTGATATTGTTTCTGACATAAATCCCTCTTCTCCTGAGCCTGCACCAACACAGCCTCTTTGGGATCACACTTTTCTTAAGGAGGTTGGTTCTCATGCAGGTGATCCCACCATTTCTAGACACACTCATTCTTAGACTTTAGGTATCAGTATTTTGAATGATATAGTTTCTACTGATCCTTAGAAGCTTTCAAATGGTTCAGGTGTTCTAGATTAGGATAGTGCTATGGCTAAGGAATATTCTTCTTTGATGAAGAATCATACTTGGTATCTTATTCCTCATCCTAAGGGAAGAAATTTGGTTTGGTGCAAATGGGTGTATCATACCAAGTTTACAACTAATGCTTCTATCGACAAGTACAAGGATCGTCTTGTGGCCAAGGGGTTTTCTTAGGCTAAGGGAATCAACTATTCAGAGACCTATGCTCCTATCGCCAAGATGGATTCCATTTGTCTTGTACTTTCTATTGTTGCATCTCAGGGTTGGTCAATGTATCAGATGGACGTGAAGATTGATTTCCTACATGGTGATCTTCCAGAGTTAATCTATATGGAGTAGCCACCAAGCTTTGTGCATGACCCTTCACTTGTTTGCAGGCTTTGACATTCATTGTATGGTCTCAAACAAGCCCCTTGGGCTAGGTATGAGAAGATGGATAGTTTTCTACTTGCTTCTAGATTCACTAGATGTCACTCTGACCCTTTAGTTTGCATTCAGAGGCATGGGGGGATCTTCTCATTCTCATTCTCTACATGGATGACTTGATTCTCACTGGGAGTTCTCTTTCCATGATTGAGGAAACTTAAAGAGCTTTGACAAAGTAGTTTGATATGACAGACCTTGGTCCTTTGCATTTCTTCCTTGGACATCAAATTCATTAGTCTTTTGTAGGTATTTCTATTTTCCAATAGAAGTATGCTATTGATTTTCTTTAGATATTTTGGATGGTTGATTGCAAGCCAATCCCCACTCCTTTTCAGTCAGGTGTTGTGTTGTCTTCTAGTTGTAGTACTCTGAAAGTGGATGCTAGCTTCTATCGACAATTGGTTGGCAACCTTTTGTACTTGACACATAGTCATCCTGATATTTCATTTTTGGTCAATGTTGTATCCTATATCTCTCAAGATCCTCATGAGAGTCACTAGAAGATAGCCAAATGCATCCTATGGTACATTCAAGGCACTAGAAAATTTCGCATTCATTACACATTAGGTACTACTTAAATTGTGGGCTTCACTGACTTAGATTGGGCTGGTGATGTTGATGATCGAAAGTCTACTTTTGGCTTTTTCTTTTGTCTTGGTGTTGGTCCAATTGCATTGTCTTGCAAGAAGCAAACTTCTATTGCATTATCATCAATTGAGGTTGAGTATTGAGGTGTTGTTTTGGCTAGTTAGGAGGTTTTGTGGCTTTGACAGTTGGTGGATGAGTTTGGCTTTCCTGTTGATCATCCCACTACTCTTTGGTGTGATAATTAGAGTTCCATACATATTTCTCACAACCTAGTGGAGCATCAATGCATGAAGCATATTGCGATCCACATGCAAGTAGGAGGTTTTGTAACTTTGATAGTTGATGCCTGAGTTTGGATTTCCTACTGATAATCCCACTACTCTTTGGTGTGATAATTAGAGTGCCATACATATTACTCGCAAGCTAGTGGAGAATCAGTGCATGCAACTTATTGAGATCCACACACACTTCATTAGGTAGCTCACTCAGGAGGTGTTCTATGTTTGGAGTATTTTCTTATGGAGGAATAGATTGCAAAAATCTTCACTAAAATTTTGGCATCTCCTCGCTATCTTTTGTTGCGATCGATGCTAGGGGTGAAGGAAGTTGTCCTTGGGGCATCTTGATGAGTCCTACTTCATTCTTTTTCCCTTATTTTGTTTTCTCTCTTTTGGAGATGGGTTTTTTCCCACAAGTTCTTTCTCCTTTTCTCTAGTTGTGAGAGATTTCCTTTTTGCATTGTAAATGGGCACCTAACATGGCTATGTAGTTGAGACCCATATTGCATCTTCATTTTGGATATTAATTTTCCCTAAGTCTGCACTTAGTGGGGGTGTTAGTGTGTTAAGTTTAACATTGGATAATTAACCAAGTGGTTTTTTTTTCTGTATTGGGTAGTTGTTCACCCATCACTTTTTTTCATGGATTTAAAAGGCCTATACATTATGTATTCTACATCACATTTCAATGCATTCATTTTCACTCTTGGTGAAATAGCTTCTCTTGTTGCTTCTCTCATTCGTGAAGCTTTCTTTTGGTTTGTATTTGCTCCTAGGTGCTTTGCTCTAACAATATGTGTTAGGTCATTTTTACAAGTATATATTTTTCCCCTCTATGACACAAAGTACTAGTTGCTTTGTTTCAAGGAATTCAGTGTTTAGACCAATACTTGAAAATTTTATATGCCCTAATGTTCCTTGACGGTTAGTGGAAAGATAGTATGACGACAGGCTTCCCCCTTGAGAGATTGGCCAAAAAAAATACTTTTGTGGTCAATCTTGTGAAAAGGTTCCATTGTAGTTTAGATGCATAGAGGATAAAACATTAGGCTATAGGACCCTCATTTATGGTTTTAGATGTTCCAAGGTGCTCCTAATTTTAACCTAGGAGAGTTTTCAAGATAAAAAAATTAGGGTTTAGAGGGTAAAAATAGGAAATTAGGGTTCCTTTTTTTCTCATTTGCACTCTTAGCCTTTACTGAATTCTTTCCTCTCAAGATCTTGCTTTTACGATTGTTGAGTTGTGATGGTGAGGATTCTAGGTCCCCCACATCGTGTAGAGGTAGTTCATGATTTTGGGAGGCTAGCTTGTGCAAGTATCACAGTATGTACCATTTCCTTTCCTATTTTGGTCTTTCCATGTTTGTGTAATTAATGATTGTAGTGTGGAAAATTGTACGCTCTTGAAAGTGAGGAAATTTCACACATAATTTGGACCTATATTGGCACCCTTACATTAATTACCCTTTAAAATCATCATTAATAGGCCCCTAAGACCCATTATTTTGGGTCTCGAGGCTTATTTCAACTAAAATCCAAAAAAATCATATAAAACATCGAAAATCCTAAAAAACCCACCTCAAAAATCTAGGGTGGGACTCATTCGCCACCTTGGACGAATGCCTCCCCCTAGCTAGGACCCATTCGCCACCTTGGGTGAATGAGTCCCATTTGGGGCTTTTTTCAAATTTGAGTAGGAAAATCACCTTTTTTATTCAAATTTTTGGTTGATCTCGGCCTTCGAGATGTGAATAACGGTAAATTAGGTGTTAATTCCTATATAAGAAAGTTTCTCAGTCAATTTTATCAACTAAGGAAGCAGTTTTCAAGAGAAATTTCAAGAGAGAAGCATCAAGAATCTTCAAGAAATCATTTTCAAGAGAATTCAAGTCTCAAAAGCAAGAAAAGTTGAAGTCTTGGAATAGCATTAAAGTGTTTTAATAGGTCTTCAAGCTCATTTTCATCCAAGATCTAGAATTTTTAAGGGTTGATCATGGTTGTCTATCATGAATCATGATGGATTATAGGTTGGGGAGATACAACTAACCATCAAACGAAGCCTAATGATTTATTTCCTAAGTGATTCCATCCTCCATTGTCACTCTACATTCAACCTAAGGAAGGAACAAGCATCATTAGTGCTCATTTGAGTGATTAGAGATCTCTCAAAGTGAGTCATTTATTGTCATATTTCATTCATGCATCTAATTCTTACACATTAGAATAGTGTTGCATTGTGAACATTTACATTTCATAGTATTAGACACACTTAAGGCTAGGGTTTATGTTAACATTTACATTCAAGTTTCATTGTTTCTATCAAGGTTTAATTACCAAGCTAGAGGTTTGACTGAGGCAAACATCACATAAGCAAATCAAATATGGAGTCACTAAAAAAGTAACCCTTCTACTTTTTCTAGCTTGTTTGGGTTCTCCTTGTGATTTTGGGCTTATTGTTGCCTTGATTTAGTGTTCTAATGTGGATAACACATTCATATTAAGTATTGGGCCCTTGTGAACTAATGGATTTTAATGGTACCTTGCTTAAGTATTGTGAAGTGTTGTAATTCACTTTCACACTTTTCTAAGGTTAGATTATTAATTAATTACACCTTTAAATAAACCTCTTTTTAACCTTAATCTTTCCTTATTTGGAGTGTTGCAAAGTGTGTAACACACTTTCACATTCCTCTAGGCTTGTCATTAATAATTGGGATTTCTTATGCTTTAATTGGCCTTAATTTACATCCACAAGCCTCATTTATTACATCTTTTCAAGGATAATATTGAAACCAATCATTGACCAATCATAATTCAGGTGTTTCTAGCTTGTGTGGCCCATATTTGGTGATCTAGGACTCATTTTCCACCTTGGGTGAATGGGTCTCACTTGGATATTTTGGCCCTAAACTAGATTTCACACATTTCTAAGCACTTTTGGTTTTTGGTACCATACATTATGCATGATGGCACTCATTCACTACCTTGGGTGAATGAGTTCCATGTGGCCAAAAATGAAATTTAATTCAAATTTCTAGAAGTATTTTATTCTCCTAGATTTGATGTCGACTTATAGTATTGTAATATTGGGAATTCTTCTAGAATTGAGTATAATTAAAAGGTTCATTCACTCATTCACTCATATTCACACCTAGCATTCAAGAGAGTTCACAATATCATTTGATCATTTACAAGAGCATTCAATAGGATTTAATGGCAGATTATTAAGCATTTTAAAGTAGCATTCAAATGTCAATCATGATGTCAAATATTTCATCCATCATGTTTGTTATTGTGCTAACAATTATGATATAGGGTTTATGATTCAAGCAAGTGGTTCATCCAAGATCAACATCATTCAAGCAAGAATCATGAACCACATCCATTGCAGCAATTTCAAGCATGCTTGCAACACCTTATTGCTAGGGTTTGGCTCAGGTTGCATATTTTATAAGGAGAAAGATTGGAGAAAAGTTGTCAAGTAATCAAAGTTATCGAAGTTGTCATCAATCCTTGGGGAACATTGGAGATCACCTACAGGTTGCAAATCAGAGTTTTAGATCTAGAAACAAGTTAGGAAGGACAAAGTAGATAGAAAAGAGTAGAATCATCTTTTGAAGATTTAGAAAAGCCCAATTGGACTGATTCGCCACTTTTGGAAAATGAGTCCCAGTTCTTGTCAATTTTCAAGATTTTGCAAATCTAGATACCATTTTGGCAGATTTTTGTTCTGACACATTTTCCCAAAAACTGGATTGATTCACCTAGCTTGGTGAATGAGTCCTAGTTAATAGTAAAAATATATTTTCTAGAGTTCGAGACCTCCATTATGTCTTCTCTGGATTCCCAGGTGCACATTTTCTATTTTACAGGTTTTTGTGTTATTTTGTTCACTTGTTTTAGGTCATTTAGTGTTAGTTTGAATCCAATTAGGGTTTTTCATTACATCTTACATTTCATTGTCTTTTCCAAGTTTACACTTGGTGGTGAACCCCTGATTAGATCATCTTCAACCCCTAGGATAGTCCTATTGCAAGATCTCTTTCTCTTTTACATTGAGATCTCTAGGGTTATCCTTGAGTGGAATATCTTTGAAAGTGGGTGTGATAGCACTTGATCTCCCTATCCCTCCATTTTTTGAGGATCCATTTTGGTGAACCTACCCTTAGAACATCCTAATTTTGATTTGGAGTACATTTTCATCCTAGATTTAGCTTGCATTAACACTGCATTAGGAATTGCATTCTAGGGTTTCAAATTTTGTATTAGGAAAGCTCATTTAGCTTGCATTTTTGCATTTAATTTCATTGAGAATTAGTCAAAATCTGTATTTGCATCTCAAACATAGATTAGAAAACATAAAAAGCATAAAATTCAATTGAAAATTCTAAAAATTTTGAGAAAAAATCATCACTGGGACTCATTCGCCACCTTGGGAAAATTAGTCTCTCTACACATACTACACTGCATTTTCTAGCATTTATAGTTCAATTTTTGAGTTCCTATTTTCTGTTAGTGCCTTCCAATTTCAGTTTATAGAATTTCTATTTCATCCAATTCATTGCATCTAGTTTCAATTACTTCATTTTGTACATTGATTAAATTCACAATTGCATTTCTTTTTAAATTGTTGAATAGTTTAGAATCCTTCAATTTGCATCATGGATATGTGCTTTAGCAAGCTTTGGATGTCATTAAAGTCCTTAGTGGATGTGTCAAGCTATGCTTTTGGAAATGACCCTAACGAAATTGAACTCACTTATGCTCCTTCAACTCCTAATGCATGCCCTCCTCGTGATGTTGACATTATTGGAGAAGATGATGAAATCATGAATAAGTTCCTAAACCATTTTATTAACAACCTTGAAGCTAACACATCCTTTTATCCATCCATGACACAACCCAGTCATCCTATGATACCACCTATTAAGATGTTTGGTTACTTATATTATGAAACAAAAGTTGAACCTAAGTTTCCTACAATAGGTGAACCTAGTTCCTCTAAGCAAGGAAATACCCAATCATTTTATGATAACAAAGCAACAAACACTTCAATCAATCTAGAAGAAACATATGGAAAAGGATTCACAATCTTGAGAAAACAAGGATGTGATACAAAAAGTGAACATAACATTCATCAAGTCCTCGAGAAAATATCAACCAATGAAAACACAAAATGGTTAGGATATCAAGATCCCCCTAACAACATACGTGCTCCTAGAGAATATCTAAGGATTTGTAGCAATCGTATGGTAATCTTAGACCCTCCTCCTCCATGTTCAATTTGAGAAGTTGGTGAATCAAGTAAATGCAAAAGGCCTTATAAATTACAAAAACTACAACCCCCTTGTCTGCCACCTAAAAGTGAAAGGAAATTACAAATACTTGTCAACAAGGAACTAATCACATTACCACCAAAAAAATAGACTAGTGCTATATCCTAAAGATGTGAAAGTTCCACATTTTCGATACAACATAACTATTGGACACAGTACTAATGAGTGTTGTGCATTCAAGTTAGTATTGAAAAAAATTCACTTCAATGGCAATGATTGCCACTGAGTGGTCGCATAGCATAATATTTCTCCACCCTGGTCATGTAACAGTTGTAGAACATTCTATTCTCACTATCACATGACCCTTTCCATAATTAGATAGCCTTGTCTTAGTAATGCATTTTTCATTGTCCCTTAGGCTCATTCTCCACCTTCTACTTATTCAGACTAAGACTGGGAGGCAAATGACCTACTCATAGGTTGACTTGCTTGTGCCTTACCAGTCTTTTGGATTATTTGTTTAGTGTGATTGCATGTGCGTAATGTGATCCCTCATGATGTTCTATTTGATGTTCTCTCTCTCTCTCTCTGTCTTGGTGACATTCCTCTATTTGTACCTTCATTCTTCTCTATATCGTAAATATTTTATCTTTTCAAATTTTCATTTGTCTTGTGTTTTCCTTTCAGGGATGACACAAGGAATTGAGACATTTGTGTCTCTTCCATGTTGACCCAAAAGCCTTTCTTTTCATTTTCTCTTTTTCATTTGTCTTGTTTTTTCCTTTTAGGGATGACACGAGGTGTCAAGACATTCATGTCTCTCCCATGTTGACCCAAAAGGTTTTCTTTGTTTTTGATCTCTTGTGTCATTCTTCTAGTTCTATGTTTTTTTGGGGAATGATGATAGTTTTGAGCTCTTTAAAAACATTGCAGCAAGAACATACTAACCCCAAATCCATAGATCCCTTATGTGTTTGGTGTTTCTCATTTTGGAGGAAACCCCTCACTTTTTCTTTTTCTCTTACATGATGCAACTTTACTTGGAAACATATGACATGGCATAGGGATTTCCAAGTTAAATCTCTCATGTACTTTTATTTTTTACATTTATCATTTTCTACTTTAAATTAATTGCTCACAACATTGTGTTTAACAATTTATTTAAAGTGGGGGCATACATTGGCATTATTCTCTTGCATTATTCTTTTTCATAGTTCATGGTGCAGTGTTTTTATTTCATAAAATGTGTTTTTCACTTTGTGGATGACATTGGGTGTGATGTCTCTCATGAGCATGATATCTCTTATTACATTCCTCTTAGTGGCTTGATGTGACATACTGCATCCCCTAAGTTATGAATCTTCTATTCTTTGATTGGTCCTCTCTTGGACACATTAGGCACAATGTTCCCTAAGGTAAGACCTCACATGAACTAAGCAAGACTCCTTTGAACATTTCCTATTTGAAAATTTTCATTTGTTGTTATATGGCTTCCTTGCATAATACAACTTGCATTCCTATGGAGCCATCTTGTTTGTTCATGAGCTCTAAGCATACAAAATTTTGCTTGTCTCATGAATCTCAAAAATAACTTTTTGCATGACACCTTATTAAAGTTATCAGGAGTATAACTTTGGTATGGTTTGAGTGGGAAGCCCAAATGAGGCATGAATTTCCCCATAGCCACTTGCATGTGTGTGTGAGTGCATACCAACCATGGGTGTATGTTTCTCACCTTTTTGGACTTCTCACCTGGCAGATAGCCTAGAGTTCCATAACCTCAAAGTGAGTATGCATTTTTCTTAGACAAATAGCTTAGATCTGATCCACATTGTGATGGAAAAATGGTCGAAGCTTGATCTGACTCTCTTTTATCTTTTTTCCTTTTCTATTTTCATCTTTAAGAGTGCATGATTATGCCATAGTGTTGTTCTTTATATCATTTTCATGAGTGTTCTTTTGCGCCTATGTTGGTTTGTCATGGGATCATAATCCTAGGGGCTTGATCATCCCTCTTGATCATCATCTCATCTCATTGGAATTGGTACACTTGGACCCCTCTTCATGCACATTGGTCTACTTTAGTGTGAATTTGAATAAAGTTCATCCTCTCACTAAAGTGGGGGCTAGATGGAGTCACTAAAAAAGTAACCCTTCTACTTTTTCTGGTTTGTTTGGGCCCTACTTGTGATTTTGGGCTTAATGTTGCCTTGATTTAGTGTTGAAATGTGGATAAAACATTCACATTAAGTCTTGGGCCCTTGTGAACTAATGTATTTTCATGGTACCTTGCTTAAGTGTTGTGAAGTGTCATAATTCACTTTCACACTTTTCTAAGGTCTTATTAATTAATTACACCTGATAAACCTCTTTTTAACCTTAATATTTCCTTATTTGGAGTGTTGTAAAGTGTTGTAACACACTTTCACATTCTTCTAGGCTTGTTATTAATAATTGGGCTTTCTTATGCTTTAATTGGCCTTAATTTACATCCACAAGCCTCATTTATTGCATCTTTTCGAGGATAATCCCAACACCAATCATTGACCAATCATAATTCAAGTGTTTATGTCTTGTGTGGCCTAGATTTGGTGATCTGGGACTCATTCGCCACCTTGGGTGAATGAGTCCCGTGTGGCCCAAAATCAAATTTAATTCAGATTTCTAGTGGGATTTTATTCTCCTAGATTTGATGTCGGCTTGTATTGTTGTAATTTTTGGAATTCTTGCATAATTGAGTATAAATACAAGGTTCTTTCACTCATATTCACACCTAGCATTCAAGAGATTTCACAAGAACATTTGAGCATTTACAAGAGCATTCAAGGGTAGATTATCAAGCATTTTAGAGCAACATTCAACTGTAAATCATCATGTCAAATATTTCATCCATCATCTTTGTTATTGTGCTAACAATTGTGATATAGGGTTTATGATTCAAGTAAGTGTTTCATCCAAGACCAACATCATTCAAGCAGGAGTCAAGAACAACATCCATTGCATCCATTTCAAGCATACTTGTAGCACCTTATTGCTAGGTTTTGGTTCAGGTTGCATATTTTATAAGGAGTAAGATTGGAGTAAAGTTGTCAAGTAATCAAAGTTGTCAAAGTTGTCATCAAGCCTTGGGGAACATTGGAGATCACCTATAGGTTGCAAATTGGAGTTTCAGATCCGAAAACTAGTCAAGAAGGATATAAAAGATAGAGAAGAGAAAAATAAAGATTTTGAAGCTTGAGAAAATCCCAACTAGACTAATTCTCCACTTTTGGCGAATGAGTCCCAGTTCCTGGACTAGTTTTCAGGATTTTGCAGATCTGTATACCATTTTGGCAGATTTTTATTCTACCACATTTTCCTAGAAACTAGACTAATTCACCTATCTTGGTGAATGAGTCCTAGTCAGTAGTAAAAATAGATTTTCTAGAATTACAGGCATCCATTCTATCTTCTTCGGATTCTGAGGTGCACACTTTCTATTTTATAGTTTTCTGTGTTGTTTTGTTCAATTTTTTTAGGTCATTTAGTGTTAGTTTGCATCCTATTATGGATTTTCATTACATCTTACACTTCATTGTATTTTCCAAGTTTACACTTGGTGGTGAACCCCTCATTAGATCATCTTCATCCCCTAGGATAGACCTATTGCAAGATCTCTTTATATTTTGCATTGAGATGTCCAGGGTTATCCTTGGGTGGAATATCTTTGAAAATGGGTGTGATAGCACTTGATCTCCCTATCCCCCCATTTTCAGAGGTTCCAAAGTCCATATTTTATTTTGTAGGTATTTTTTTTAGATTTAGATCCAAAATCAGTTTGGAAGGAAAGGAGAAAGATTGGAGCAAAGATCTAAACCTCAAATTCTTGAAAAAGTGAAACAAGATTGATTCACCGGGAGTGGTGAATGTATCCCACTATAGGTTCTTTCCATAACTATTTTTATATTTGGATACCCTTTTTTGTGAAACCGGTTCTTGTGCAAAAATCTAGATCTAGGACTGATTCACCCAGATTGGTGAATGAGTCCTAGTAGGAAAGTTTAGATTTTTTAGCATTTCTAAGTTCATCCAAGTTTTTTTAAGATTCCTAGGTGCAAACAATTCATCTTATAGTTTTTTTTTCTATTTTCTATGCATTTTTAGATTATTTAGTTAAAATTCTTGCATTGAACTAGGGTTTAGCATTGCATATTGTATTACATTTGTCTTTCCAAGCCCTAGCTTGGTGGTGAACCCCCTCATTAGTTTATATTTAGCCCCTAGGACAACCCTATTGCAAGATCTCTTTTTCCTTTGCATTGAGATCTCAAGGGCTTGTTCTTGAATGAGAGAGAGTGAAGATTGCCATTCTAGGTCCTAAAACCTAGAATAAAGCCACAATTTTCCACCTTTCAATGCTAGAAACCTTTTCTAACGATAATGATAATTTTATGTTTTTACTACTTTTGTCTCGATTTTACTGCTATTGTTCTTTGTATTTTTACTACTTTCATAAAACTTGAATGCTATCATTTTTCTTGTGTTCTTTTGTAAAATTTGTTCACTATTGTTTACCACTTTTGTAAAAAATGTGCATTATTGTTTTTTCTATTTATAAAGTGATCACTTTTGTAAAACTTGTTCGCTATTTATTTTTTGTGCATTTTTTTCAATTTAGCTACTATCATTTAAAATCCTTTCTATTGTAAAAAATAGAGCCGTTATTATTTAAAATGCTCGCTATTGTCAAAACCAAAGGCTCACTATTGTCAAAATTGCATGATTTGGCTAGTTTTCTATGGGCTTAGGTTCATAATTTGATTTTCTAGAAAATTCTTGATGTCATGAGTTGAATGTTTGCAAATTGTTCTCAAACTATTGTATCCTAGGGAGTGATGGTCATAGCTACTATTCCACTTGCTCACTAGTTTTTTTGAGCTAGAGAGGGACTTCTTGGATGTTGTGGGACTATGTGAAATATGTTACATGCCCGAGCCATGATGTCATAGGGAGATGATTAATGAGCTTGTAGAGACATGGAATTTAGAGTCCTCACCCTTCCACCTACCAACTAGCGAGGTGACCATTACATTAGAGGATGTTTGGAGGATTCTCTGTATCCCCTTTCATGATGAGCTTGTTATGTACGATGTTTGATAGGGTATCCTCACCATGCATCGAGCACTTGGAATTCACGACTATAGGTCATGGACTTGGAGATAGACTTGTCTTCGTTTGTTGACGATGTTGATCCAATATCAATGATTTTGGATGGCTTGATCATGGGGCTTGTGGTCCTCGATCATAGAGGTAGGAATTTTCCTATTGGTTGGGGCATCTACATTGAGCAAATGATGGAGCACAGTACAAGATATGGGCTTGGGGCCCATGTCATTTGGCACACTTGTATAGGGACATGCACGAGACTACTTAACATAGCGGTATAGCTATTTCTATAGGTATGACACTTCTACATGTATGGGCCTAGGAGCATATCCTAGTAATGAGACTAGATGGTGTTTTGGATTGAGATCCGAAGGACCCATGTAATCTTACCATTATTTAGATTTCATGCATTACACCTAGCGCGATAGGTTACCTTATTGGCAAGGCATTTTTTGATGATATGTCTATGTTTTTCTAGAGGTCCTAGCTAGGTTCTGAGGCCTAGCATGATAATATGGAGAAATTACCATATTTATGACAAACACGATGGCCTATAGGAAATGTGGATTCTCTTTCAGAGTGTTTTTTTCCCAATCAAGTTCTCTGTTAGTTTGAAGAGCACCAGACATGGTTTAGGTGGATAGCCTAAGAGGTCAAGGTGTGTGGGCCATAGGACTCTTCTATTGATGCTATTGTAGATTTTGATGAGTTGTCCCATTTGGATGGGGTTGGGTAATAGGTTTAGTAGATCATGACACCACGTGGGATTGTGATCAGTAGTGGGCCCACCATATCCCATTGTGTTTTATAGATCTTGTTGGCACTAGGCCAGTCATGGTACAAGTCCCACTGGGTGTGCTAATTGATGTAAGGGGGGAAAATAGCATAAGGAAAAAAAATAAAAAATCAAAATCAATTCAAACAATATTAAATTCTAAACCCATACTCATGAAATGAAAAATATAAAGCAATGAATTCAAACAAATAAGCAACTAAGAAACTTAAATGAGTCCAAAACAAAACAATTCTTACTGTACCATGTAGAAGTTGTATTCATATTCACATGTTGGATTGCATTTGAATCAATAAAGACCTCCATTTGTTGTTTGCAAAATCTTCAAAGTGTGTTAATGGTGATCGAAGATGTGTGTAAAAGTTCTCAAGAATTCTAGTGTTAATTCAACATGACTTCATTACCTAAAATCTATAGATTCTTTGATCATTTTTTAGAATGAAGAGGGTTTTTATATAGATTTCATGTTTCAAAATGAACAATCAAGATTTCATAGTAAAAGATCATGATCAACAATTGAGAACTGTTGAGGGGTATTTGCAGGATCATCATGGAAAAAATAGGCCCTTAAGTGGCAAAAAATTTAGAAAAATCAGAGTTAGGAAATTTGATGTAAAAATTTGAATAAGTTATCTATATTATTTCAAAAATATGTAAGAATAGAATTTGTAGCAAATTGAATGTAGTTTCTAAAATACTAGGTTTTTTTTAAAAAAAAATCTATTTTGGTGAAAATTTGGAATTTCAATGCATTAGTACTTAAATTTCAGGGAAAAAACAAGAAGTAGGTGTCTATCTGACCACCCTAACCACAATAATATGATAGTATTTTTTTACAATATTTTAGATATAAGTAGAGGAGTCATGTCCCGATGTGATGCATATTGTTTTATAATTTTTTTCCAAGTAAATAATTAATTATGAATTTTTTTATTACAACTTTTAAAAAATATAAAAAATCGCATGTCTGACCACCTTAATTGGTCAAAAATTCATGAAATTCATTTTTTTAATCATATAGTATGTGAAGCATAGAATGTGACACATGTTATGGATTCAAAAAATTTGATACCATTTAAAATCTATAGATGTTTTTTAATCAGCCTATCAATTAGGACTTTAGTTGTAATTCAAATAGAAAATGAATAATAATTGTTTATTAAATTCAAAGTAAAGAATAATTTATATTAGTGGAAAGCTGAGAATCTCCTTTAAAAACCCTTTTTGTTTCATGAATTTTTGGTAAAAAAAGTCGTCAGCCACATACCCTACACATACCCATCAGATCGCCACTTTTTGGCCCATCATGATCCTGCACATACCCTGAGAGGAAATAGATTGGAATGATTAGTGGAATTAGATGGGAACAATTGAGGGATTGAAGAAATTAAGTTGAGTGGTTAGTGGGATTGAGGAATAGATCGAGTGGTTAGTGGGATTGAAGAATAGATGAGTTAGTCAACCAATTAGAGTGAGAAATTAGTGGTAATGATTTGCTCAATGAAAAAAGGGGCGAGGATAATTAATTAATTGAATAATTAATTAAAATTTTGGATATTCGACCCTGTAAGTCATGTTTGACTTTAAAAAATAAAGGTGCATAATTTTTTTGTTGACTTTGTTGAATGATTTTGAATAATTAATTTAATTATTTAGGTTTAGAGAGGGAAAAGTGATTTAACTAAATTATTAAGTGATAACAATATAATTGATTTAGACGAATAGGGTATATTGGTGACATAATTAAATAATTGATGTTTATTTAATTAATCAAGAAGAATAAAGTTAGATTAGGTGGCAATATAGTGAATTAATTAAATAATTAAATATTACTCAGTTAATAGAGGAAAATAGGGTTTAATGATGTAAAATGATGTGAAATGTGATTGGATTAATGATAATGATGTCAATAATGGAAATATGTCATTTAGGATGAGTGATATGTGTTAGGTCATTTTTACATGTCTGCATTACTAATCATAAAATAATTATTTTTTTCATTGTGTAAAGAACGATATCTAGAATGATGACATAATTAAAAAATCAAAAGTTATTAAAAAAATAGTAATACCTGAAATTTCATGTTTATGGACCAATTTCCTTAGGAATTGATTAATAAATAGAAAAAATAGTTTAATTATAAAATAATTACATATTTGTGGCAGAGGGCCTAGCTCGATTGGCTAAAGCATCCTATTGTGGGAAAGAGGTCATGAGGTCTAGTCTCCCCTTCATCCTCATGGTATTGGAGGGCATGTCGTGCATGCATCATCGGTCACATGAAAAAACTTTACTAGGTGCACTGTAGTTTATAGTGGGGCTACTCGATTCTTGCTATAAAAAAAATTTACATATTTGAAAATTATTCATAATCATCTATAATGAGTTCTAGTTTTGTCAAGAAAAATTGAAAAAAAAATTGCTATTCATTTTACTAAAGTCAAATTTCCTCTTGTTGTTTTTATGACATTGTACTTGTAGCTCCAAGGCTAATGGGTGGGTTTTCATGCCTAAAACAAAAAAAAATCCATGATTTTCAAATTTAAAATTTTGTGAAACACACCCACTCTAAAATGTGTACCCATTTTAAAGAGGAGTGGGAATATGATTCAATTAGAAATAGGTACACATTTTAGAAAAAAAGCAGAAATGGGTACCTATTTTAGAAATTTAGGTTTGAAGGTCCCAATCCTAAACGACTACCCATTCCTATTGGAATTTTTTATCTTGATACTTCCTCTACATGTGGACCCAACTTCTTGCTTCCACCTCAACACTAATTAATTATAACTATCATGCTTCTATTATTTACTTAGAAAATTAGACTCAAGAATACAAATATTTTTAATATCTTGTGGAAATTTAAAAGGGTCAGTGGACATAGAATATTGCTAGAAATTGGAACTCATATCAAAAAAGATGAACCTATCACTAAATTTTAGTATTGGTAAGGGGTTAATATTAGGCATTCAAAAATTTGTAAAATTTCATTCAAAACAAGCATTTCATAGCAAAGTTATTGAAATAACTTGTTTTCCTTCATCTTACTACATCATCTATATATCTTGCTACACCATCCTTGTGCAACAAAATTAAACCACAATAGAAATTAGTAGGAGGTTAATGTCACACATCTATAAATTTATAAAATATCATCTTGTAAATAAACGTTTATTGGTAAAGTTTCATTTTTCATCCCTCAAATATCATATTTTCCTTCATATTACATCATATTTATATATTGCTACATTATCCTTGTGCAACATGATCAAACCACAAAAGAAATCAATGAAATAATGAACAATCTTAAGACATGAGAGCATAAAACAAAATTGTATTATTTCAAGGAATACATTGGAATTTATACACAAAGGAAGCGATTGAATGAAGTGAAACAATTATAAATAGTACAAATAGTTAACTATTATACACCTACCATTATTGTTGTATAATGTAATGCTAACATTTCCTCCCTTATTAAATTGTTCCTATATCCCTAAAACCTTACAATTCATCTTGCCAAGGGAGCCCCCTTAAGGATTACATAAATTTTTTTGTTGAATACAAAATATATGTACACCTTTGTGAAGATCTTCCTTGAAGAAACAAATCCTAAATAGGGTGGACATCCATCAAGCTGTCTCTTGACCCTCAGAAAGGTGTAGCCCCTAGCTGAATTCCCAAGTTCTTCCTCTGATGAACTCTTGAATCATAGATTCCCAAATTATTCAACAACAATCCATATTGATCTCCCCACACACATGGCTCCATCAAGTTGTCTGATAACCCTCAGAAGTGTATAATTATGATCATAGCATTGAGTGCTCATTGAAAAACCATCCATATTGTGCTCTACACCAAACCCCTTACCTGTCTCCAAAATTCAAACTTCACAATATATGTATTCTTCAAATCTATCAATAATAACAAGGAATAGCAAGAAATTAAAGCCAAAAAAGATTCTCATACAAAGCATCATCTCAAAGTGAGAAGCTAATTTGAGATGATGGAAATTCATCCATCCTCTAGTGCCACCGACCTCTAGTGTTATCTTACTATATTTTAACGATTTGATGTTTTGGATGAGTCTTTGGAGGCCTCATAAGTTGTAGAAAGGATATGGCCAATTATTATAATTTGAATAACATTTATAATGTTCTTATATCTACTATAACCACCCTTGATATAGACAAAGAGTAATCCCTTATTTGAATTTGGATTCTCCAAAAGCAATTCAAATATCATCATAAATTCACTCTTTCAAATACCAATAGTAAGAAGATAGATTGCTTTGAACTCCATGCTTCACATTTCACTTCTTACAAAGAAAAAAACATCCTTTCTCATTGAGTGATAAACTCCCAACAAATAGAGCCTTAAATATGCATCAAAAAAATTCCTAGTGATAATCTTGATGATATCATCAACAAAAAGAACATGAATGCACTTACTGAACTTAACATTAGGAGATTGGTGATTATAAACCATGTCTCCAACACAAATCTTCATGTTTGAATGCACAAGATTTTCTAGAAAAATTTTGATATCATAAATGGAGAAACAAATATGTTACATCATCCCAAAAAAACTGTCTCTATATCTACAATCCATTTCTTTGAGCCATTTTCACAAAAAAAAAATTGTCATGTCCATAGTCATTCCAAACCAAGAGATACAAGGGGAAGGAGCACAATGAGAAGTAACGTTGTTATTATTGATTTTGACTTTAAAAACAATCCCTAGAAACAATTTAGAATCCTCACTCAAAGGAATCAAGGCCACATAGTCACTATATGAATGAAAAATAGCCACGGATTTCTCCCCTATCTTTCTTGAAACTCCCATCTAGCATATCACTATTTAATTGTCTATCTTAACAAATTGCCAAAAAAAAATTTAACCTATAGACCCTTATACACACAAAATCCGAAATCAAACTGCTACCCTAACCTTGTTGCATTTCATATCCTTTTGTTCTATCCAACAATCACACTCCATGAGACCACATTTCCTTGGATTTATCCAAGGAAATTGGGTTGCTTTCTCCACAATAGCTTGCAACAGCCTTTCATTTCACCAAATGGAGGCAAACATTACAAACACTAAAGAAATCACCTTCTCTTCCTCTCGTTTTCAGTGCATAGGCAGAGATTAAAATGTAACACCATAATCTTATCGCTTTGCTGCCAGTGGATATATCACACCACCATTTCAGGCACATAACTACCTTACATCGACACACAAGAACATTGTTTCGTTGATACCACATGAGAGCATAAAACTGAATTGTATTATTTCAAGGAATACATTGACATTTATACAGAAAGGAAGCGATTGAATGAAGTGAAACAGTTGCAAACTACACAAACAGTTAACTGCTATACGCTCGCCACTATCGTTATACAATACATTTATATAATGTAATGCTAATAAGACAACATTATCAAATTATTAAATCATAAACCAAAATTAATAATATTATAGTATAAATTACTAAATAGAAAATTGACATTAATACCATGTTAATGTAGTGTTTGATTGGGAAAAGGATGGAGACCCCTTCCCAAATGTTTTGGATTTGGATTAAAAGATGAAATCCATAACCACTTTCTACAAACTTATTGGGGAGAGAAAAAATGATAGATCAGATC
Organism: Sequoia sempervirens; assembly: GCA_007258455.2. Taxonomy (NCBI): domain Eukaryota; kingdom Viridiplantae; phylum Streptophyta; class Pinopsida; order Cupressales; family Cupressaceae; genus Sequoia; species Sequoia sempervirens. Next base: position 38,349 of record VDFB02390103.1, on the reverse strand, counting down.
TTTGATCCAATGTTTATGTGTGTGTGGTTAATGATTAATTGACTAATTTATAAATAATATGATCTAATTATGAAAACTATGAAAATGCAATAGTCTGTTATTGTTTTTTGATAAAATAATTACAAAAGGGCCAAATTTAGATCCAAAAATGTAGAGGGAAAACATAGAGGAACTTTAGATTTAAATTTGATGTACATCTAGCTATTATAGGGCATAGTACACCCTAGACTATCCTTCTTTTTCACCAAATCTAAAAGTATAGGCCTAAGGTCACTAGTTTGTAGCTTCTATCTTTTGGGAAATTGTCAAAACTTTGTTTGTTGATGAGAAAATGAAGATTCTATGAATTGACGACTTGTAGGGTTTGACTTCATAAATGAGCAAGTATCCTTCAATCTTCCTCCAACTCACATTAGATCTATAACCTGCACACATGAGAAGAGGGGAAGGGTTACAATGCCATATAGGGGCATGCCTAAGTTGAACCTTGTGTTGGTATTCTTACCTCCACAATGAAAAATTATGTTAAGAAGAGAGCTTATCATTGGTTGGATAGAGGCTAATAATAAACAAGTAATGAATTGATAACTTGTTGCAAGGTTTGCACCCTTGGTATCCTTGTGTTGTGCAGTGTAGCACTCAGGCTCATGACATGTCCTAACCACCTCCCATGGATTCATCAATCTTTTGGTGCAACGATAACTGTTTATGCAACAATTGGTATCAGACCCTGGGTCATAGGTTCGAACCCCTTGCTTGCCTTGGGGGGATTGTTGCAAGGTGTGCACCCTTGGTCTCCTTGTGCTATGTAGTGTAGTGCTTGGGTTCGTGACATGCCTTAATCGCCTCATGTGGATTCATTAACTCTGGAAGTTGTATTAGGCATTAACAGGTCAATCTTTTGGTGCAATGACAACTATCTATGCAACACAACTCACCACTCAGATCTAATCTCCTTGATGGATTGAAGTGACACTCATCACCTTCAAGGATCAATTTTTGTTTGACTTGGATTGAAGTCACACTCATCTCCTTGAAATGGATTAAACACCTAGAAGGGTTAGTTCTTGTTAGAATTGTGAAAAAACATGATTCAGAGGATCAAATAATGAAAAAAGACACCTTCCATGCCAGAGAGCTTCAAACAATAATATACAATATTTATTAACAAGAAAAAGCTACAGAATGAAGCTTTAGAATATCAAAAGAGAATCTCAAGAGGAGAAGAGGAGAGATGAGAAATAATACAATGAGGGTTGAGCGCTTATAAGAGAAAAACCCTAAATAGAAAGGGATTAGACCATGAAAAGTGACATCTCATGCAATCAAACATAATAACCTAATGATAGCTCAAATAATAAATCACAAAAGCACTCATAATTTTAGCTTAAGTGCATGAGAATAAATTAGCCTAATAATTAATTATTAGCTAATACATAATTACTCTAACACCCTCCCTTAAGATGAACTTAGGCAGTAGCTAAAAACCTTATAAAGAGAATACATGATGGGTCTTGACAAAAAAAGGCCTAGTGAGGTACCTGTGTATAAACAATCTAATCTCTCACAACCAGAGAAAAGGAGAAAAAACTTATGGGAGAAAAATCCTCTCTAAAAGAGAGAAAATTGAATGAAGGATTGAAAAGCCTCCAAAACAATGTGAAGGACTAAAAAATCCTCCTAAAAAATGTGAAGGATTGAAAATCCTCCAAAAGAAAGTGAAAGATTGAGAAGCCTCCAAAAATATGTCCCAAAAAGAATAGGAACATGAAGAACATCTCTGAAGCACAAAGAAGTTGTAGACAACTATTGAATGATGACTACTGAAATGAAAAAGGCTCCTCTAAAATGGATGATGATCAATATTAAAAAAACAATAATCTGCATGAGCACCCCCAATGAAACTAATCAAATTAGATGGAAAATAATGGAAAAACATCTAGAAATCAAAGATATAGATGACACATGAATCTGCATGAGTAACCTCAATGACATTGCTCAACATGCATGGAAACTACAAGTTGAAAATATAGGTATTGGGAATGTATAAAACTGATTGATCCAATGACATGAATTAATCTGAAAGTAGCTAAACAATTGATCAATTAATTATACAATCCAATGAAATTGTTCACAACACCAAACTAGAATTCAACAGCAAGAAATATTCAAAGTAAATCAAATCGAATTCTAACTAGGAAATTTAAACCTTAATCCCATTGTGGAGTAACTTGTGTTGTTCAAAATGTTGGATTTCTTCAACACAAAGCCTCCATGATAGATTGCAAAAGCTTGATATATGATGACCTAGATACTATGATAAATGCTCTCAATTGCTCAAGATGAATGCTCAAATGGAAATGACTTAGCTATGAAAATTCTAGGTGATGAGTGGGAAAGATGAAGGGTGATTTTATAGATTTTAGGAAATTAGATGAACAATCTTGATTAACATGTGCTGATCTAATATCAAAGGTTGAGAATGAATGGAGGAATTGATTACCTAGTTAATTGACTGCAACTAGTTACAAGAGTCTAGTTAACTAGTTGCATGAGATATTGATTGAAGTGCTAAGTCAATTGATTGATCAGAAGACTTCGAGTGAGTGGGAGTTAAGAGAATTGGTTGAACATAAGAGTTGTCAATTAATATCAGTTGACTAAGAGAGAGTGTTAGTTAAGATTTGAGGGAATAATGCATGATATAATTAATTAATTATTGGAGGAATGTGCAAGATAAGATTTATTAATAAATAAAATGTTTATTTATTAATGGATGATGTTTGAGATAAAATAGGAAAATTAAATAATTAATGTAATTACTTAATTTAGAGGAGGTGTGAATGTGAGTGATTAAATAATTAAAGTAATTATTTCATCTAGAGGTGGGAGAATAGATTAATTAATAATTAAAGATAATTATTTAATTTATGCATGATGGTGAAGGTCAATTAATTAATTAAAGATAATAATTTAATTTATGCATGATGGTGAATGTTTAATTAAACAATTAATGGTAATTATTTAATTATAATAGAGAAATAAGTGAAGTTAGTGACATAATTAAATAATTAATGTAACTTATTTAATTAATTAGGAGGAATGAGGTTAACTTAGTGATAAAATAGTGAATTAATTAAACAATTCAAGATTATTTAATTAATAGAAGGAAATAATGTTAAATGATGGAAATGAGGTTAAAAGGAGATTAATGATGCAAATGATGCCACTAATAGAAAAATGTAGTTTTAGGATGTGTGATGTGTTAGGGAATTTTGCATGTCTACATTTTCCCCTCTTTGACACAATGTACTTAGTGCATTGTTTTGAAAATAATTAAATACTCAGATCAAGATGATTTTTTTTAATATGCCCCACTATGCTTTGACATTCAATGGAAGTATGATAGGACATTGGGCTACCCACTTGAGAGGTTGACCCGAAAAATTATTTTTTCAAGTCAAGCTCACGACAAGGTACGTGAGTAGTTTAGATGCATAGAGGACAAAAAAATAGGTTCTAGGTGTCACAGTTAAGGCTTAGAATGATCCAAGGTGCTCAAAAATATAACCTAGGAGGGTGGGTGAGGGTAAAAATATAGGGTTTAGGGGGGTTAAATAGGAAATTAGGGTTCATTCACCCCTCATTTGCACACTCAGCTTTAAGTGATTTTTGCTCTTTGGTGATCTTTTGCTACAAATGTGCATTGATGATGGTGAGGGTTCCAAGTGCACTACATTGAGCAGATGGTGTTTGTTAGTACCAGTGGCCAACTGACATGAGGGTTGTGGTTTGCAAACTTCTAACTTTAATTTTTGTTTTTTTTGTTTTCATAATTAATGCTCAAAGTTAGGATGAAAAATAGTGATAGGATTTAGGATTAGCACTATTGACACAGTTTTAGAGCTATTGTATTTTTAGAATAATTGCTATTGTGAAAGACCAATGTTGTTAAAAAATAACACTATTGTCAAACAGTAGCACTATTGTAGGTTTGCTTTCATCAAAACCAGGGTATTGTCACTAATTTCAAAGAGCGACACTATTGTAACATTAACATGCTCGCTATTGTGAAAAGGAAGTAATATTGTCATGTAATAGACTTGCTATTGTGAAAAGACAATGCTATTGTTCAAAAGGATGCTCACTTTTGCAAGAAAGCACTGATTTAGCTAGTTTAAATGCAGATTTAGGTTCCCTAACTTGATTTTTAGCAAAATTTGATGATGTGGGTTAAATTCTTGTAGGCCATACTACATCCTCTTTAGTTTAGGGAGTGAAAACCATAGATATTTTATTGGATAGCCCAATTCTAAGAGTTGGAGAGAGACTTTCTAGATGTCATTGGATTGAGGCACATTGCATACATGCCTGAGATTCGATCTCATAGAGCTATAATGAGAATGCTAACTTAGATTTTTGGAGATTCAAGACAACCACCTTCCACCTTCCCATATGGGAGTGCACCATCATGCTACACAATGTTTGGAGGATACTACATGTTCAACATAGAAAAATGGGGTAGGGTTCAAACACATGGTTTTATATACTAGATTTAGAGTGTTTCACCAAACTTACTCTAAATAGAAAGGGAAAAATGGGGTGAATGAACCTATCTATTCTTCTATTTCATTTAGGAAATGAGATCCCTCAAGTCAAAATCCACTTCCAATGCTTAGGTGAGTCAATTCTTTGAGGAATCTTGCATTTTCCCTTTTTGTTTTAGGGTGGGGGTCTAGGTCAAACAATACTTTGGGGAGAAATATTAAAATAGAAAATCAACTCCAAAATGCAATTTATCACTTGGATTTAGTAGATTAAGCATAAAACTGAAGGAACCAACAAATTTATGGAAAATTTGGAAGTGATAAATGTTGTGTACCTCTCACAAAATAATGTTTTCAGAAACTATTTGAGGACTCATTCACCCTATGGAAAATGGGTCCTGTGTAGGTCTTTTCAAAATTGGTTTATGGGTCCTCTGCTCTTGTGGACCTATACTTCCATATTATCGGGTTTCATAGTCATATAGTCAGAAATAAATCCGAGATTTGAGTTTCTGTGAGATGACAACAAAGGTGACAACTTTGACAACTTTGCAATTTTGCACTTTTGAGATCTTCAACTTTTCAACTTGCAAATCTACAACACACAAAGAGAGGGAAAAATGTTTGTTTTTGGGTGAATGGGGGTTTGCCTTGGTCAAAACCCATTTTGGAAATCAAAACTTGAAAAGAAATAAAATATCATGAAAGGAATGATGAATGAACAACTCAATGTCATAACTCACCAAACCCTTGAATAAACCTTGGAATGTAACTTTGCAACTTGCATGGAATGGCTTCAATGGATGTGGATCTTCAACTATGAATTTTGACTTGAAATAATGCTTTGAATACTTGAGTGGATCATGAAACCTCTATCATCATATTAGCTCCAAAAACATGCATGATGCAAGAAGACATTGATATGAAAATTGGATCTTGATTACTGCAATAAACCTTCAATAAATCTGCTCTTGAATGCCTTGAATTTCTATTGAAATTGTCTTGAATTCTAACTTGATATCATGGAAATATTCTAGGTAAAACATAGTGAAATAACCTGATACTTACAGATATGTATCCTTAATTTCCCAAAATTCAAAAAATCATAAGCCGACATCTGAATATATAGATTTGAATATGTCAAAATATCACCAAAATCATAATTTAAATTTAGGTTCTAGGTCTAAGGGAGGACCCATTTACCCATGGGTGAATGGGTCCTAGGTCCTTAACCCTAGGAAACACATTGCTCAATGAGAAGTGTTATGTTAAGGCATTAATGAATGTTGGGTGTCCTCTTTGGAAAATGTCATTAAATAGGCTTAGAAAATGAATTAAGGGGCCAATTAAGGAAAATTAATCTCAATTATTTAAACTATCCCTAAAAAAGTGTGAAAGTGTAAAGTGTTACACTTTACAACACCAAAATAAGGCACAATTAAGTCCAAATTAACATTAATTCCGAATGAAGTGTGGAAATGTAAAAGTGATACATTTTTCTACACTACACTACGTATCCCCATTGAGAGAGAGCTAGTTATCTATGACATTAGGAGAGGTACTTTGGCCATTTAAATATTATTAGGTGTCTGAAATCTCACTATTGTAGATTCAGAGATTGATCTGACTCTATTTTTTGATATTGTGGATGCCATGGTTATAGTTCTAACATGATTGATTATTGGACCATTGAAGCCAAATAGGAGATTGTGGGGATTTCTAGTCAGTTGGGGAATTTCCATCAAGATGATGATGGAGGAGGATACTATCTACACATGTGGACCTTACATTTTGGCTCACTTATATCATGATATGCATGAGTTAATTTATTGTGGCAGCAACAACATTTCAGCGGGTGTCTCATTGCTCCATGTTTGGGCATGGGAGCACATTGTAGTTACTAGGCTAGAGGGGACTGATCAAGGGAATCTAGATGATCCCTAATCATACAGGTACTATGACTAACACCACTACAAATAGCCTGGGAGAATTCGGTATTGGAGGTCTATTTTTAATGATATGACTGAGTTTTTTTGGAAACCATACCTATTGTGAGGCATGGATAGATGACCATGAGTAGCTTGTTTATTGTTGATAAACTAGATACATGATCAAGAGAGTAGATACCATCCTAGAGAGGTATCTTCCTGATAGAGTCCTCAGCTAGTTTGAGGAGAGATAGACTAGGCTCGGTGATGATTATCATGCTAGATATGCTCAGAAAACTAGAGAGGTCAATGAATGGGGACCTCGAGTGGACTTGTGGAGGGTGGTGACCTAGTTCAAAGCACTAGCAACATTTGGATGGGGGTGGGCAATCAAACCCAAGGATGGAGGGATGACATAATATTTTGATGCATGGTGGGCCTATAGGAGGGAACTCATATTTTCCATTCCCCTTGGGGGTGTAGGAGCACGAGGCCTTGTGATCGATCGAAGGAGAAGAAGCGAAGTAGTTGATATCTAGGAGGCTTGCTAGAGATAGAGGATTGATCTAGAGTAGCAACAGTGGGAAAAAGATTAGGGTCAGCATGACGGCTAGAAACATGATGGACAGGTACCCCATGATCAGGGGGATGAGAAACAACATGATAAAAAACAAAGGGTACATGTATAGGTATCACATTTTTTGAATCCAAAATATGTGTCACATTCTATGCTTCGTATACTATAGGATTAAAAAAAGAAAAATTGAATTTCATGAAGTCTTGACCAAGTTAAGGTGGTCAGACATACGAGTTTTTATATTTTTTAAAAAGTTGTAAGACAAAATTCATAATTAATTATTTACTTGGAAAAAAATTACAAAAAAATATGCATCACATCAGGGCATGAGTCCTCTACTTATATTTATAAAAAAATATTATCATTTTATTGTGGCTAGGGTGGTCAGACAGACACCTACTTCTTATTTTTTCTCTGAAATTTAAGTACCATTGCATTGAAATTTCAAATTTTCACCAAATAGATTTTTTTTTTAAAACATACCTAGTAGTTTAGAAACTACATTCAATTTTCTATAGATTCTATTCTTACACATGTTTGAAATAATATAGATAACTTATTCAAATTTTTACGTCAAGTTGCCTATCTCTAATTTTTTTGGATTTTTTGCCACTTAAGGGCCTATTTTTTCCATGATGATCTTGCACATACCCATGCAATACTAATGGTGTTACATTATGCAAGATGGAGATGTTAGTAAGAAATGTTAGTAGGATTAGAGGATAGAATAAATTGGATGATTTTGATTGTAGATATGAATGAATGCATTAATGGATGATTGATAATGATTTTTGATAGAAATGCATGATATGATGAGTTTTCTTTTTCTTTATGTAGAGACTAAATAAAGCAATCCTTATTAATTTACAAAATAGACATGATGCCCATGGTATTAATGACCAAAGTGTCTTTGTATCTATTGCATGGACTTTGACTCCACAAATAAGGATTATTCTTGCTCATACTAGACATACAAAAATATTTCTATCGGTGAGAAGTTCAAAGCATTTAAGACTAGTGCACAAAGAGGTATGAGGAACATAACATGCAATTGTCAAAAAGGTTGCCCAAGATGACTTCCCCATAAACAAAACAAGCATTCACCATGGTAGTATTGCAAAAATATCAAAAAAATAGAGCATACAAAATCAATGATCAATGCTCCATTCCTTCATCTCTCAAACCTTATGGACATCCTCGCGAGATCTTGGGAATGAGACAATAAGATAAATCAAAAGATAAGATCACAAAAGATAAACAATGTTGCAATATCACTTGCCATATATGTTTTGATGTTCGAGGATATTATCCATCAATAATGTCTATTGTAGGAACATTTTATCCATTAAGACACATGTCAATTTGTTGATGATGATTTCAAAAGGTAGGGTAATAACACTTAGGTATTGTTTCAGTCTGATAATGATCAATTCTTTACAATTTTTGTTTAGAAGTTTTAGATTTCGATATTTTCTTTACTTGTTGATCACTTTGACAAAGGGTGAGGGTGATGCTTTTTTTATTATGGATGGATAGTTTGTTGCAGATAGGTGATGGTAGATATAGGATTTTTGAGGTTTCATGATTTTTTTTGTGCTTTTGAGATTAATTGAGGTTGTTTTTTTATATTTTTAGGATATTTGACATTTTTGGTATTTTTGAGAGTTTTAGAGACCAAGAGGGGGACCTAAGGGGACTTACTTAGTGCCTTGAGGGCTCATAAATTGAATGCCTTGCATTATACATGTGAAGACATTGTAGTGTGGCTTACTCAAAGCGACTTGTACAAAGATGACCAATCATATTTTATATATGAGACTTGGACTAAGATAAAGACTTGATTTCAACATATCCTAAAGGATAGACCTAATTCCTCAGGGGCTCATCAATGATGGCCTTTCCTACATGATGAACATAGAGACATTGTCATTCAAATGACCACGATTGACACTATTTTTGAATTTTCTAAATTTTCATGACTATTTTTGGAATTTTCAAAGGATATTTGAATTTTTTTTGTTTTTATTATCTTTTAATGCTTTTGGATTTTGAGTTTTTGATGCTTTTTAATTTTGATAGTTTTCTAAATGTTTTTGGATTTTGATAGTTTCCCCCAGTTTAGAGATGGATTTCATTTATTATGGATAGGTGGATAAGGTAGATAGAAGATAGCGCGATAAGGTTCAACACTTAAATATTCATTGAGCCATGGTTGGGTACATTTATTATGTGATGGATGGAGTGAAATAGATGTGATAATAAAATGGATAGTTTAGATAGATGATAGTGTAAGAATTATTCAAATGTATTGCCTTTTTACTAGGTTTTCACTACAATACCTATCCTAGAAGCACTCCAAGGTGGTTTTCACTTAGAGGATGATTTATTTCTCTTTACTATTTTTCTTGATGTTTTCGCTTCTTTTTCTTTTTTATTTCCTTGTTTTTCCTAGGATATTTGGATGTGTTAGGTATATAAATTTTTGACATAACTACTATTGAGTATTTATTCTAGGGGTTTTCCTTCTAGAGTATCCAATTGATAAGTGCCAAAGCTGTAACTTTCTATGATGACAAAGGGACCTACCTAGTTTGGTTCAAATTTACCTTTCCCATCCTAGTTAAGCCGAATCTTCTAATTTTATCTTGAGACTAAGTCACTAACCTAGAAGATTTTGTTCTGGATTCTCTTGTTATAACTTTATTTGAGATGGTTTTAATAAGCTTGGAGATGCTTTAGAGACTCAAATGTCTTTCATATAGTAGTTCAGGTTCTTGGAGTCTAGATAATTAGTATTCTTCATTAATAAAATGATCTTTCAAGGACACCCTTAGGGATGGAATCTCGACCTCTATAGGCAAGATGACTTCAAATTCATATACAATGGAAAAGGATGTTATGACCATGGTGTATGGATGCTAGTTCTATAGGTCCACAAAGCAGGGTTCAATTGAAGTTGCTAGTCATGACTGACATCATTAACAATCTTCTTAAGGATCATTTTGTTAGATTCTTCTACCTAGTTGTTTCCTTGGGGGTAATATAGGGTATAGAGAAGTGATGTTGGATAGAAAATCTAGTACAAAGCTTGTAGAAATATTGGTTTTTGAATGGAGCTTAGTTATCAGTAATGATAGTTTAAGGGATACCATAACAATAAATCAAATAGTTAAGGATAAACTTCACTATTTGTTTACCAATGATATAGGTGAGAGGTATAACTTATATGTACTCTGTAAAATACTCTATGGTAGCTATGATAAATTTATGTTCGTTGGATGAAGTAGGTGATATCTTACCTATAAGGTAGAGTCTCAATTGTGAGAAGGGCCAAGGTGTAGAGATTGGACTTAGCTCTTGTGTAGTGCATGAACAAGATCACCATGTTGCTAACATTAAAGGAACTTCTTTAAGTAGTGTATAGCTTCTTGTTCCATTGATAGCCAATAGTATCCGGTTCTTAGTATCTTCTTAACTAGATTAGGCCCGCTAGAGTGATACCCACAAACAACTTCATGTACCTATTTTGAGGGAGTTTGATCTTATTTCACATTAAGACATTAGAGTAATGTTCCATTAAGGCTTCATCGATATAAAGTATCTTCGAGGATGGTAAAGTGTATCATTTGGTAGATAAAAGTTTTCATTTGGTTACTTGTAAGGTGAGGTGGTATGGTTCCATGTTGGATATAGGTGTAGGTTTCTTGGTACCAAGGTGAATCAGGACAAACAACATCACACATAGGTTCAAATTTTGGGATACTGAACACTGGTATAAACAATTGTTCCACAAGGAATTCAAACCTAGGAATGTTTTATAGTATATCAAGAAGTGAACCAATGGTTGCCATGGTATCGAGAGCCAAGGGAAATCATCTAGACCAAGGGCTTTAAAAGCACTAGAATAGAGAACAATAGGTTTAACCTCTTGTAGAGAAACCTTGTTTCCCAAAGTCCTTAAATCCTCCTCTTGTAGCACCTTTGTGTTAACTTCCAATAAGGAGTCTAAATCATTAGGAGAGGGGTCAAAATGAGTACCAACATTTTTGAAGAAGGAGATAGCCACATCTTCCAAGTCTTCATCAATGGTAAGAAGATCCCTATTATCTTTGACTAAAGAGCATATCTTGTTTCTTCTTTTGTGATTTAGGGTAGATTAGTGATTTTTTTTTGTATTTCTATCTCCTTCTTGCAGCCATTGCACCTTGGACTTCTGTTTCCAAAATATCTCTTCATTCCTTTCTATAAGAAACCATTCATTCCTTAATTATTTTTATTTGATAAAGGTTTCTTCATCAATAACCCCCCTTTCCATCTTCTCTTGGATAGACTTGAGGTTAAGAAGAATATCGTTCTTTGTCTAAAAAATGTTATGAAAGGTAACCTTGTTCCAGCCTTGAACATTAAGCCAAATTCTTTTGAGTTTTTAGGCTACCCAAAACATAGGAGTACCTTGATAGGGAAGGTTGGGTGAGTGCAAGATCATGGGAGTCTAAAAAAGTGGTGATATGAAAAAAAAGTGGCCAACGACTTCTTTTTTATCCAAAGATTGATGGATTTTTTTTATCCAAGCTTGGTGAAATGAAAAAAGTTTATTGATAAAAATTTTCAACTTTCCACCAATATAAGATATGCATTTTTTTTAATTTAATAGATAATAATAATTATTTTTCTACATGCATTATGACTAAAGTCTTGATTGATAGGCTCACTGAAAAACATATATAATTATCAAATGATTTCACATTTTTCAAATTCGTAAGATGTAGCACATTCTATGTTTTCCATGTTATAGGATGAATTTTTTTTTGAATTGCATAAAATTTTGACCAAGTTATGGTGGCCAAACAAATAAATTAATATTTTTTAAAACTTTCTAATAAAATATTCATAACTAATTATTTACTTGCAAAAAAATTACAAAAAATGTGCAACACATATAGGTATGTGTCTACTTATATTTAAAGTTTCAAAAAATTATATTATTTTTCTCCCGCTCTTAGGTTGGTTAGACATACACCTAATTTTTATTTTTTCCTTGAAAATTTAGTACTATTGTATTAAAATTTTAAATTTTCACCAAATAGATTTAATTTTGTCTAAAAAAGGACTAGCAACTTAAAAACTACATTCAATTTGCTACAAATTCTATTCTTACATATTTTTCAAATTATGTTAATAAACTATTCAAATTTTTATGTCAAGTTTTTGATTAACGATAAAAAGGTTTTGAAAGGTGCCTGAAACCCTAAACAAAAAGAGACAGTGGTAATAAAGATGAAACAATAGATTGCCCACCCAACAAACCCAAATAACAAGATGGTTATAAGAACATCAGTAGACCATCAGCAAAAAACCTAGCTAAAAATAGAAAATAGTAGAACAAACCAAATTACCATTAGAGAAGTTCTTTGAGCATCTTTGCCACCTCCATATCCTTAGATGCTAGGCTATCATGCATCTCCATGATTTCCTCAACATCACGACTAGGGACTATTTTTCCTTTCTTTGTTTTACTCTAGGTACACATACTAAGTCCAACATCCAAATCCATGGTGTGAATTTCCATGACAACACTCTCCCCCCTTTCCTTAGTCAAATGTTCTTTAAACAATCCTCTTCCAATCCATTTCGTCGCTTTCTGGTTGAGGAAGACCATACCTTCAACTAAGGCCTCCAACTTCTCCTTGCTAATGTTGATTATTGCATCCAAGCCCTTTCAAAGTTTCCTATTCTTCTTTTCCAACAAAACCATCCTTGGTCCATAATCATTCTTTAAATAAGCAAGCTCATCCACCACACAACCAACACTAGAATTTAAAGACTTGGTCAACCTGAAGATAGAATCCTTCTCCTTGAGACTGTAGAGCATGGAAACGTTGCAATGAGAAATAGTATCATGCTTGTTGTGGAGGTTCTGCACCTCTTGCATGAGCCACACCAAAAAATTGAATGAGATATATGCCCCTTCTTTCACCAAACTAGACAACTGCAAGAAATCCATGGCTCCCCAAAACACACCCCTTCCCTGATGCAAACCAACTGGAGGCTCCTCCTCATGAGACACTTCATGGAAAAGCTTGGCCTTACCCCTGTCCTTAGACACCAACACCTAGGAAAAATCTTCCACATTGACCACATAATTCCCCTTTCTAGCAACATGGGACCCACCATCACTAGAATTTCCCAAACCATCACCCTGGGTATTCTTTGCCACCTCCTAAAATTTATCACCCACATCCTTAGACCGACCCTTGGCCTTCTTACCACTAGAAAGTCCTTCTTCTACACCCTCCACAAAAGTGTCCTTGAGTTTTTGTTTGACACGCAGGAGGAGAGATTTAGCCATGGAAGATGAAGGTTTCATCCCTCTAGTAGAGGGGGTGTAATCTAGATTAGTGTCATACCCATTGGATGAACCCTCCAACTCCTCTTCAATTTCCATCACCTCACTCTTCAGAATTTCTTCAGTCTGACATTTCCCACTCCCTTTCCTCTTCTTTTTAGAAACACAGGACCGGGGAGCTTGAACAATACAATTAGCCTTAATGAAATCTACAATGAGAAACATCAAACCCTCATGTAGAAAAGGGTTTCTAGGGTTCTTCCTGAAACTCGATTTATTCCTTCTTCCAAAGACATTAAAAGTAAAAATGGAAAAAGATGAAAGCTTACCATGCCTAAAGTGGTTCAACAACACAAAATGGTGACCATACAACACCGTATATTTGCTATCAAGGGTAAAATACCTCATGAAACCCACTTCCACATCCTGCTAGATGAGTTTAAAATATTAGTTTTGTCATAACCTCCACAATCCAATCTCACCATTTTAGCCCATTCTCTATCCTGGAGAAAGTTTTTCCTAGTCGACTGTGAGATATTTTTATCCCTGTAGAATTTTTTCCTTCCAACGACATACCCATCACTTCAGCAATGGAATCTTCATTTATGGTAGTATCCCTACCAAACATACTAAGCACATGACCATGCCAAGCATCCATAAAATCCTTGGACACACTGGCCTTCAAGCCATGCAACCTCTCCAAGAAAGGAGTCACACCACCTCCCTATCGAATTTCCTAGACATCGGCATTAGCTTTGATGTTATCAAAAGAGAGAGGCTCCATTATGCACCTATCCCAACCCATCATCGAAGCACTAGCAGAAAGAAACCACAGACAAAAATAGAAAAAAAAGAGACAGAGAGAAGGTTAACACCCAGAAAGTGTGTGAAACTACCAAGGATGGTACTAATAATAATAATGCCAAAGATGCTTAAGCGAATCAGACTTGAATGACCAAAAATTCCAATGAGCATCAAATGTGCAAAAAGTATAATCATCTAGGAAACCCCATAATGCTCATGCATTTAAAAAGCCAAAGGGGTGGCCAAAACCAACGAGCTAATGTAAGTCATTATGAATAAGGGTGCTTAAAACAATAGGATGGATGTCATTCACATTCCATGATCTTGTTGACATCACCCCAAAATTTTCCAACCAATCAGCCACAACATTCACCTCTCTATAGGAATGAGATATGTGTACATTGATTTTGGGTATCCATGATGCTCTAACACTTCTAGGGTTTTTCACCTAAAAGGAGAGAAATAGACCCAAAATGCTAATGTCTACACTCAAAATTAATGCAAGGACAGATGCAATATCCCTAAATGTGATGTCCTAATGCAATTAATTGATAAAAGAAATGACTTATTAATGTAAAATCTAAGAAATGAAAGATGTTTGAAAACACATTGTGATATGCAAAAACACATAGAAATGAAGGTAAATTGTAACAAAAACTGATGAAATTGAAGGTGTGCACCTAAAGGTTGAAAAAAAAATGGAATGAAGGTCTAGAATCCTAAAAAACTTGATGCAGAAGCCAACTGGGACACTTGTGCCAATCTGGGCGACTCGGTCCCAGATTTGGAAAAACTGCTCTAGAGCCCATTTAGACCAAATGTGTATCCAATTCTACAAAAACCTTGGAAAAATAGGTTCAGTGGGACTAAGTCCCCAGTATTGGTGACTAATTCCACTTTTGAACTTTTGAAAATTAGAAAGTGGAAACAAAATCCCTCAGTTTGCACTTCGGCTCCTGATAGGTGTCCGGTTTTGAAACTTCTAATTTTCAAGCCTGAAAGTCACTTTTAGTGGATATTTTGACCTTGCAAGGAGAAACATGACTCTAATAATTCTTCAACCTATTCTTCAATTATTTTCAAGTCCTAAATATACCTAAATATGCAATCATACATTGAAAGAGAAAGAAATGTTGGATGTTAGGGCATGGGGCATTGCCTTTGTCAAACCCCATGTAGGTAATTAAACCAAAATGATGAACTAAAAAAATGAAGCAAAAAATATGAAAAAATGTAATTAGAAACTTTCCATGATGAATGATCTTGAATTGCTACAACAATGGATGAAGAATCTTGCTCTTGAACACTTTAGAAGTGATTTTGAATGCTATCTTGAATGCTTAATTCTTGCTTGCTTGACTTGACAATATGAATGAATGATGAATGGTGGATAAATTTGTGAATGAATAATGAATTATGGTTTAAAGGTCTGTTTCTATAGAGGAGAGTTAAGTGAATGGCTAGAATAAGGATCATGATCAAGGGCCAAGATTAAATTAGAAAATAATTTAATCAAGGGTGGGGGTTAATTGAGAGAAGAAAGACATTGATAGATAAAGACTTGAGGTGGAAGATAAGATTGGCATAGAAAAAGAGGTGGTAAGAGAAATTAAATAATAAATACTATTTAATTTAGGTGGCAAACATAGGAGAAATACATAAAATATTGATTTTATTTATTTAAGGAGAAAGGTGAGAAAAAATTATATAATTAAATAATTCAAAAATAATTATTTAATTGGGGAGATAAAGAAAGGATAAATAATTAAATAAATATAACATTGATTTAATTATAGAGAGAAAAGGCTAATGAATAATTAAATAATTATTTAATTATAGAAGAAGAGGGAAAAACTATCTTTTGAATTAAAATAATATTAGACTTAAATTCTTAATAAGACTCTAGAAAAGTATGAAAGTGATTTACAACACTTTACAACACCTTTACAAGACATCATTTAATGCATTTGCAAGGTTCCAAGACCTAATTTGGATGTGTAAAACACTTCACAACACTAGACCAAGGCCTCATTAAGTCCAATTCGTCATCAATTATTCCCAAATCAAGCAAGGTATACACATTTTGGTGACACATTAAGCCCCCGCTTTAATGAGAGGATGAACTTGCTTCAAACTGACACTAAAGTATAAATTCAACAGGGGTCCAATCGTACCAATGTGAATGAAAAAGGATGACGAAGATGAAGGCAATGGTCAAGCCCCTATGATCCAAGATCCTAAGTCAAACCAACATTTAAGGAGAAGAGGATAGTTTGCACAAGGTGAATGATTTGCAACAAGACAAGATACATGATAATGCATCATTTGACAAGAACTAAAGGAAGGAAAAATGAGGTGGATCAAATATGTGCTCACTCCAGGGCCACAAAACTCCAGGTCATCTGTAGGGTGGGTTGTCCCAAAGAAGTGGTTTAGTGAGAAAGTCATGCCCGTGTGTGGGCTTCTCACTGTAGGGTATGTGTAGGATCATGATGGGCCAAAAAGTGGCAATATGATGGGTTTGTGTAGGGTATGTGGCTGATGAGTTTTTTTTACCCAAAATTGATGAAATGAAAAGGGTTTTTAAAGGATATTCTCAGCTTTCCACCAATATAAATTATGCTTTACTTTGAATTATGACTAAAATCCTGATTGATAGGTTGATTGAAAAACATTTATATCTTTCAAATGGTATCACATTCTATGCTTCACATACTATAGGATTAAAAAGAAAAATTGAATTTCATATGAAGTTTTACTGACCAGAAGTTAAAATTAGTTAGACATACATATTTTATATATTTTTAAAGTTGTAATAAAAATCATAATTAATTATTCATGGAAAAAATTACAAAAATATACATCACATCCGGAAATGAGTTCTCTACTTATATCTAAAATCTATAAAAATTATTATCATTTTGTTGTGGTTAGGGTGGTGAGACGGACACCTACTTCTTATTTTTCCACACAAATTCAAGTACTCTTTGTGTTGAAGTTTCAAATTTTCACCAAATAGATATATATTTTTTTAAACAAACCTAGTAGTTTAGAAACTACATTCGATTTTCTACAAATTCTATTCTTACATATTTTTGAAATAATATAGATAACTTATTCAAATTTTTACGTCAAGTTGCCTAACTCTATTTTTTTTGAATTTTTTGCCACTTAAGGGCCTATTTTTTCCATGATGATCTTGCACATACCTTGTATAATGAGAAAGATCATGCCATTGTGTCGACTTCCCATTATAAAAACCATACAAAAGTTATGCTCTTGATAATTTGTATAAGGCACCACAATGAAAATGATTTTGTAAATGTTTCTGAATGTCATGTAAAGAAAACATTGTTTGAAGGGGATTTTGATTTGTTCATGTCAGGTTTTCTTTCTAGGGATCATTGTGCCTAATGTTGCCAAGAGAGGACAAGTCAAAGTGTTAGATCGTAGCCCATGTGATGTCTTGTTCGCATCATGCCATGCTAGTTGATCATATATTCTTGGATGACATCAAACCCAATGACACCACCAAGAAGAGGACACATCACAAAAAGAAAAATCACGCCATGAAAATTTTGTCAAAAGATGTCATCTATGTATTCCCCCACTTTAAAGCGGTTTCTAAACCATCAATATGAACAATTTTTTTAAAGTATCCCATAGAAGACATGGGACCCAACTTGGAAAGACCTATGACAAGTCATATGTTTCTGAATTGAGCTACGCCATGAATGAGTATGTCACATGCGAGACAACTTAAGGCATGTCATCCACATCCCAAGATTTCTCTTAATGTTCATGAAAGGTTAACAACTAGAAAAAAGAAGCAATGACAAGTGACATATGAGGACAAGGCTATCAAACCCCTTGTCCCCACGTAGTGCAGGAAAAAGGTGACTTGAAGTGATGGATGATGATATGTTGCTCATTGCAATGAATGTAAAACATGCAATAGTGAGTATGTTATAATCCTACAACTATTACATGGCAAGGAGCAACAAATAATGTTATTTATTTTGATAAATAAAAAAAGGTTTCGACTTGATACATGTTTAATGAGATGTCTATGAGTTTAGGATGTACCAAGATTACAGTTGTCTTGGAAGAGTCTTGTGTGATAGTATTGATGTTGAGTGAACATTTGTTTGATGGGTTGATTTATATGAAAGGACAATCACCAAGACCATGATTTGGTTCTTGTGTTGTAGACTTTAGAGGGGTATGGAGACCTTGTTTGATAGAATCACATCCTTTCTCAAGTTGCTTCATAAGTCTTTCAAGGTCGAGGTTGGATTTGATTGTATACACTTTTTCAAATATGTGTGTATTGTCATTGTAACTTGGTTGGTATGAAACGTTATTCTTAGGTGGGTAAAGGATGCGTTCAGGTTGGTTTTGAGTTTGGAAATGAATTCATCTTGTAGTGTTATATAATATTCCCAAGGGGAATGAGGAGGAGAACAAACAAGACCTTCATGATGCTCAATGATTGTACCTTCTTTCACTAAGACACCTTTGCCACCAATGGGAGAGATATCAGGATAAGTAAAATTATGATCATCATGGCTATGTATATTTGTATTCCCTTCTAACACATCATCCTCACAAATAGGAGATATAGGAGGGGGTGTAAGTTGAAGGCACGCGTTAGCATTTTCACTCTCTTGTGCTAAGAGACTATCATAACTAGGGTATGCATTGAATGAATAAATAGAATTCTTGTTCACTAACTTTTTCATTGCAAACTTGGAAAGGATAGATACTAACATTTTGAAATAAAAATCTATGCAAACTCAAAATGCAATGTAAAAGGCTAAAATGAAATGCAATTTTTAGATAATTGACTGATTATGCTATGCAATAATGTGGGGATGCGAATTTTGAAATTAAGCAATACATGAAATGAGCTAATTTAAGCTAGATATAATGAATTGTGTGTTAGAGAAACTTAGCCAACTAATACAAATGGGTAAGTGCAACAAACAAAAGCTTAAAAATAGGGTTTTTAGCTCTGTAAAAGGTAGTTTCATGGATGAAGAAGGACTAAGTTGCCCAAGGTGGTGAATTAGTCCTAGTAGGGATTTTTTTTATGGATTTTGATGTTTGTTGTGCTGTATGATGCAGCCCTAATATACCAATGCAAAATTTCAGAAATTTTCAATGGTTTGAGATGCAAAAATGCAACCTATATGCACTTTCACTAATGCAATTTT
Organism: Sequoia sempervirens; assembly: GCA_007258455.2. Taxonomy (NCBI): domain Eukaryota; kingdom Viridiplantae; phylum Streptophyta; class Pinopsida; order Cupressales; family Cupressaceae; genus Sequoia; species Sequoia sempervirens. The sequence goes on along the minus strand of VDFB02390103.1, from coordinate 18,931 downwards.
TAAAACCCCAGGGTGCAAATTAAACAATGCAAAACCTAATCCAATGTTGATGCAAGTTAAACCTAGGATGAAAATGCACTTGAAGTCAAAATTAAAATGTTCAAAAGTTAGGTTCACCAAAATGTGGACACTGATTTTGGGTATCCACAATGCTTTATCACTTCTAGGGTTTTTCACCTAAAAGGAGATAAATGGACCCAAAATGCTAATGTCTACACTCAAAATTTATGTAAGGATGGATGCAATATGCCTAAATATGATTTCCTAATGTAATGAATTGCTAAAAGAAATGAAAGATGTTTGAAAACACATTATGATATGCAAAAACACCTAGAAATGAAGGTAAATCATAATAAAAATTGATGAAACTGAAGGTGTAAACCTAGAGGATAAAAAATAATGGAATGAAGGTCTAGAATCTTGAAAAACCTGATGCAGAAGCCAACTATGACACTTGTTCCAATCTGGGAGACTTAGTCCCTGATCTGGAAAAATTGCTCTAGAGCCTATTTCGGCCAAATGGGTATCCAAATAAAAAGAAACCTTTGAAAAATAGGTTCAGTGGGACTAAGTCACCACTGTTGGTGACTTAGTCCACTTCTGAATTTTTGAAAATCCAAAAGTGGAATAAAAGCCATCGGTTTGCACTTCGGTTCTTGATAGGTGTCCGATTTTGAAACTTCTGATTTTCGGGCCTAAAAGTGACTTTTAGTAGATATTTTGACCTTGCAAGAAGAAAGATGACTCGAATAAGTATTCAACCTATTCTTCAATGATTTTAAAGTCCTCAATATACCTAAATTTTCAATCACACAATGAAAGAGAAATAAATGTTGGATGTGAGGGATGGGGGTTTGCCTTGGTCAAACCCTGTTTAGGTAATTAAACCAAAATGATGAAATCAATGAAGCATGAAATATGAAACAATGCAATTATAAACTTTCCATGATGAAGGATCTTGAATTGCTACAACAATGGATGAAGAATCTTTCTCTTGAATGCTTTAGAAGTGAGTTTGAATGCTATCTTGAATGCTTAATTCTTGCTTGCTTGACTTGACAATATGAATGAATGATGAATGATGGATGAATTTGTGAATGAATAATGAATTAGGGTTTAAAGGTCTGTTTCTATAGAGGAGAGTTAAGTGAATGGCTAGAATAAGTATCATGATCAAGGGCCAAGATTAAATTAGAAAATAATTTAATCAAGGGTGGAGGTTAATTGAGAGAAGAAAGACATGGATAGATAAAGACTTGAGGTGGAAGATAAGATTGGCAGAAAAAAAGACCTGTAGTAAGAGAAATTGAAAAATAAAGATTATTTAATTTAGGTGGCCAACATAGGAGAAATAAATAAAATATTGATTTTATTTATTTAAGGAGAAAGGTGAGAAAAAATTATATAATTAAATAATTAAAAATAATTATTTAATTAGGGAGATAAAGAAAGGATAAATAATTAAATAAATAAAGCATTTATTTAATTATAGAGAGAAAATGCTAATGAATAATTAAATAATTAAAATAATTATTTAATTATAGAAGAAGAGGTGAAAAACTATATTTTGAATAAAAATTATATTAGACTTAAATGCTTAATAAGAGTCTAGAAAAGTATGAAAGTGATTTACAACACTTTACAAAACCTTTACAAGACATCATTTAATGCATTTGCAAGGGTCCAAGACCTAAAGTGGATGTGTAAAACACTTCACAACAGTAGACGAAGGCCTCATTAAGTCCAATTTGTCATTAATTATGCCCAAATCAAGCAAGGTATACACTTTTTGGCAACACAAGATATATAAATTACATCAAACTCCCGAGTTATGTAAATGGCGTCCAATATGAGATTTTTAATAGACCAAGAGCAAGGATCCTTTCCTTAGGCAATTAACAATATTTATGGAATCCCCTTCTATCTAGAGCTTAGAGATCCCCATGTCTCTAGCCAACTTGATTCTATTTTATGTCAAGTTGGCTAACACTATTTTTGTAACGCCCCGCCGTGCAAACCCCAAAGGAACTAATAAAGATGCAACATTTTTTTTCTAAAGAATATAATAAACATACTTAAGTATTCCAACATAACAATGTACTAAGTTGCACGACTAATTCCATTGGGGTACACAAGGTGACATTACTATACTAACCCATAACAACGATAATAGATTAACAATAATTAAACAGTTACGTAATTCCATTCATTCACATACCATCATTTAAAATATCCATTAACAATAACCATATTAACACCATATGTACATATGCCAACAAATGAAATTATAAAGATATAAAGCATATATATTTCGACAGATATAACACAACATAATCAACTATTACAAATTATAGTTCCTGAATAAATACATGGCCTAAATATACATTACATCCATATGATAGTACAATAGAACTGTCTGAAAATACATCTCAATAACCACATATACAATTTACATCAAGGTCATCCCAATACATGTGGGAGACGATACATCAATGAATACATTACATCTAAAGTATAAACATACATCTGGTACATAAGAACACTAGATCAAACAACATTTGCCAAAACCCTGTAATAAAAGATACATCTGCAACCAAAAGGGTAACCAACGGGGTGTGAAGCACGTTCCACCCAACCACCCTCATGTTGGGAGTTGACAAGGAAGGATCTCCGACCAAGCACGTCTAACAGTAACACAATACTAACTCCAGACAGACAACTTAACATCAAAGACCACATAGAAACTAAACAACGATAAAACCAAAAGGCATAACAACAACCCACTTTTTGAAACATAACAATAAATCTCTTTCCACAATTACAACAAGTCCCAAAACACATCATCAATAAATCTCAAGATGTAATATCAATGGACTAAGTTTCCAAAACTAACCAATGACAAATCAATAAACCACTTCCAGAGGACTTCAACAAAACAACACAAATAGAATGTTAGAGGAGAGTGTCATCGCATGGCTTAACATGAATTATCTAGACATCCTATCCCAAGGTGCCGCCTCCATCTATACATGGATTCTCCAGGAAACCAAGTTAAGGTGCTGCCTCCATCTATGGTTCTCCTGATAGTCTATCTCAAGGTGCCACTCCATAGGGTTACTCATGCAGAGTCGTTAACCTTTCGTGAAGACAAGGCAACGACCTTGCCAACCATGGCCTTCTTGGTCCCCTTTAGTCTGTGATAGCACTAACAGGCGGACGAGGCTTCACAATTATCTTGTTAATGTTTAAACCCCACCCATGATTTATTACTTAGGTTATCACTGATTACTATAACTCTAGGTGGGTTACCCTAACATCCCCTTTGTGCACCAGACCCCCACTAGAGCCACTCTCTCTAGACACTCAAGCACAAAAATATCCAACACAACAGGATTGTACTACAAGAAATACTGAACCAATCAAATAGTTTATCTGCGAGGCTTAACCATCTCGCCCACAATCATAAGCATAACATTCACAAAGCGGTACAATCTAAGTGTACATTAACATCACCACCAAAACCAACATAAAAGGGAAATCATCAAATTGCAAGGTCGAATATAACTCACAGTGTCCCCACCTCTGGAAGTTCTAAACACAACTTAGGTTGCTATAACTGGATATGTTAACTCTAAGGTTTTCTACATGACCTAAACCCAAGTTAAAGAAAATCAAATTAAATAAATGCATAATCTCGAGAGTAACCAAAGAATGAACAACGCCATAATACAATTAACCACGAACAAAAAATTTCATCAAATAAATCAATCCACAACTCGAGAATAAATAACTCAATCAAACACATCGTTTATTTCTAATTTTCCCAATAAGACTATATCATTGCATACTTGTAAATATTATATCATTAATTCAAAATCTCAACACCTTAAATTCTTTGTATGCATATATATAAATATATATATATATATATACCATTTATTTCAAATCGTAGCAATCAAAACATACAATAAAAAAAATTGCCTTAATATTACACAATAATTTTACAAACTCACATGATTTAAAATATATATTAAAATAATCATTTTATGAAATCATTAAATAAATATCATGTTTGAAAATTATAATTTAAATATATATATATATAAAATCGGACTAAAAAAAAACATTAAAAGTAACAATTAAAAAAATAAATTAAATAAATGAAATTTTATTGGCACGAACCTCCACACAGGTGGAGGTACTACGTACCTCCCCCTGTGGGGAGGCTGCAGTCCCTACGGACTGCGCCCAACAGCTTCGGCTGCTGTGCGTAGCCGTAGTGGCTACATACCATACACAACAGGGCCGTGGGAGGGTACGGCTTCGGCCGACCTCCCACCCCTAAAATTATTATTTTTTTTTATCTTTAAATTTTAATTTAAATAAAACTTCTTTTATATACATAAAATTTATATTTTCAAAATAACTCGAATTTAAAAAATACAATATATATATTATTATTAATATTATTATCCTTTTAAAAATCACAGGCACAGACTCCGAAAACGAAAGTAAATGTATATACTTTTTACAAAAAGACAAAGTACTTCATATATATATATATATATATATATATATTTGTCCAGAATATTAAACCAACAATCAATAATATGAGCAATAGATTGATTTTTTTCTCCATAATTCAAAATAAATAAGGCATATACTTTTAGTTCCCATAATAATTGATTTCCTTTTTAACCAGATATTTCACAATTAAATTTTAATGAAGGTTTTCAAAGAATTTTCAATAACCTCAAAATAGATCTGACATGTAATTTTGACCTTAAATTAAAAATGAATTTTATTTCAAAACAATAAATTTCACTACTAAACTATATTGAAGAATTACAAAAAGGTTCTACTAAAGTTTTCTACAGAGGAATTCGAGAGTTTAATATAATAAGTTTTCAAATCACAGAACTTCTTTCAATGAATTTCTTTAAGCACAGTAAGCCAAATTTTGTTTATAAAACAATAAAATAATAATAAATAACAGAAGAAAACCTGGAGTCCTTCGTTTGATGAAGAATCCCTTCTATAGCCTCCTTTCGATCTCCTCCTGCAGTTCTCTTTTCCAATCTAACTTTTCTTCCCCAAAACAATTATTTTTCCCAGAAGCACAAAACAAAGCTATTTTCCTTTTCTTTTCTTTTACAGACCAAAAACAATAGAGAAAAATCTTCTGTGTGTGAATAATCCCCTCCTAAAAATAATAAATCAAAATAAATAAAGCTCTTCCGCTTTTCCTCAAAAATCCTCTCTTTCTCATTGGTCCTTTTTCCAGCTTTTGAAGCTGGACATCATAGTTTTGATTGAAGATAGATTCTTCCGTGCTTCCCTCTGTAGCTCGCCATGTAAACCCACTGCTGAGCCATCTTGGGCGTGAGATGTCATCAGCCCATCAATCATCCTGGTCTCATCATTCTCAGATAGATAATTCATCATGGCCCGTCAGCCTGGGACAGATCAGCTGGATGCTGAGGACGACCGGACTGGGACAGGGTCCCTCCAGTCAAATTTTGGATTGGATTGGTCATTGTGGTGTCTTGCCAGTGGGTGGAATCGGGGACAGCTGCAGTCATCAGTGAAGATCAGTGGGCATGTGTAGTCAAGAGCCTCAGCATGGTGGGAGGGAATTGCGTCAGGTATAAAATCAGTCGGTGTGACATCATCAGTGTATCAATGTGATCAGTCACGTCAGGATCTATTGTCATTTCAGAACGTCGGGTTGCGTCAGATCCAGCTCTCAGTGTCCTCAGTCAGGCGGTCGGCCAGGTGCCTAGTCAGTCCTCCCGACCTGGGGTGTCGAGATCAATGTACAGGGTGCCAAGCCCCAGGCTACGCCCAGGACAGATTGGACTAGGCCTCACGGCCTGTGGTTCTGGGCGGTGGCTGCAAGCCTTCCGTGTCATCAGGCCAGAACCAGCCATGGGAATGGCGTTCGCCCATCTCGAGACAGGCTTCCATCACTCACTATCGCTGATGTGCGCCTGACCCATCATTCAGCCTCGATCCGTCAGGGAGCAGGATAGAGTTAGTCAGTCGGCATGCTCCAGAGTCGTCACTTACACCAAGTGTTTCTTGGAAGGGTGTGAGGGTATTAAAATCCCCAACAAGTATCCACTTCATATTCTAATTATTAGATAAAAGCATTGATAAGGACTCCCATGGAAGATTTTTGGCCGTTCTAGTACTAGGGGCATAAACATTAATAAGGTTCCACTTCACACCAGTCTTCCCATCTTCAAAATCTATCTCTAAGAAATTATGATTGTTGAAAACCATCTAACCAGTTAAACTATCTGGGTTCCAAATAGTAGCAATTCCTCTAGATGCTCCCTTTGCCTCACAATTATAATACTTTGCCTTTGGCTAAACATATTTTATCATTTTATCAAAGTTTTCCTTCTGTATTTTTATTTCCTAAATTAAGAGAATGTCAACTATAAGTTTTATTCAAGATCTCTTTAGAATGCATTGTTTAAGAGGATTGTTTAGTCATATAATCTTCCATGACAAAAGAATCATTAGGGTAAAGTAAAAATCTAGAAACAACACTATTATGGCTTGAGGGGAGATAACTCCCCAATCATTTATTTGATTTAGTAACATTATAGAGACCCTCAAGGGTCCTCTATTTTCTAGAGGCAATATCTCTAGCCACTTCCTACAATCTAACTTCCTTATTGTTTTCTCTACCAACTTTCCAATCATTCTCCACATCTGTTTTCTTCTTTTTCTTGGATTTACCACTTACCTAAGTCCAAGGATCATCCAAATCTTCTTTAGTTAAGGGTGAGGGAGGTGTTGAAAAATACAATTGAGAGGGGGGGGTGAATCAATTGTCAAAAGTTTAATCTTTTAATTCATTCATTGGAACTAATTGTTAACATTGCTTAATAGATTAAACAATAAACACTAGTGTAGAAAATGAAAACCATCACATAATCACAATAAAACCAAATTTATGTGGAAAACCCAATAAGGGAAAAACCACGGTAAGGATTAAATCACACTATAGAGAATATCAAAACCGACTACAAAATGCTCATTTCCTGAGAAACAAAGCTCACTACCAAAACAAGGACTCACTATCTGAAACAAGGACTCACTGTCCAACAGGGCTAACAACCTAGAGGGCTCACTACCATAGAGATACAAAGAATACAAAGAAGACTTGTTACAGAGAGAAGACAATCTCAATGCAACAAAGGATTCCACCACAATTACTTGCAGACATGCATGAATACTAAAGTTCACCTTCTACTCATTACATCCAAAAACATGACATTTAGGCTTCGCATTGATTTGGCACACTCGCATCACACAAACTCACTAGATAGCATCAATGTCACATCTATCTACTTTTTTATTTTTACTTATCTCTCTTCTTCGCTCTTGTATATCCTTCACCACTAACTCATCTTGTATTAATACCATCTTCAACTTTGAAACATATCCAAAGTTAGCCATCCAAATTCAAATTCAAATTAGGTTGATTCCAAAACATCCTAGGGTGGAATTAGAATGAGGGTGATCCAAACAAACACTTCATGAGGACCCAAATAGATCCAACATGCTTCATCAACTTAAAAATTAGTATTCCACATAAGGTCGGCAAAACTAGTGTAAAAAACATAGAACACTTAAGCACAAACTTTTGAGATGCCAAAATTATCTTCAATACAATCAAAATAACTCAACTGTAGAACCATAAGTCATAAGACTTCATCGAAGAGAAATCCAAACCAACAACATTTCTCCGAGACCTCAAACAAAAACATAGAAAACCACAATTCACAACTGGTGAGAACAACTTGCACTGTACAATGAAACCATAGCCAAAAATTAGGATATATAAGCTTCGAAAAACCATGATCAACATATCTGAACCATGTAAATATAGGAGAAAATATGGAGAAAAACCTAGAGAAACTACAAAAACACTTGCAACATGCTTCATTACAATTTTCTTAATATCCTCAACATATACAACCAATAACCTGTATCCATGACACTAATGATAACAACAATTAGTTGATAATCAATTGATCAGTTGACATCAATGACAACACCTTCAATCTTTCCATTCTTGCAACAATCTATCCCTTTGTCATTCATGGCAACACATGATGTGAAAAACCATCAAAGACAACATACAAGAATTGAATACACTTCTCAATATTTTCCTTTCTATTTCTTCACATGCTTCCTATCTCTTTTTTCTTCACATTCCTTTTCAAATGCTTCCTCTCTTTTTTCTTTTCTTTTCACATTCTTTCTCACATACTTCCTCTCCACATTTGACATAAATAGCAAAGGAAAAAGATATTTTACATTGATTTCCCCTTTGACATAGAAAACATAATACACACAATGACACCAACTAATACTACCATCTCCCCATGAGAGGTAGCCACCAAAACATCAGTCCAAAAGAATGATAGATCCATAGATCCACCAGATTGATGCATCTCCATATGAATCTAATTCAAGAGAGGGGCAATGACCCATAACTTCTCTCAGAGATACTCAAAAGTATCTTTAGGAAGATCCTTTGTAAATATATCACCCACTCGATCCTTCATCAGAACATAATCAATTCTTACTCCATTCTGCATGACCTTCTCTCTCAAGAAATGATATATGATAGATACATGTTTCATCCTCGAGTGCATCACAGTATTCTTCAAAATATTAATTGCACTTATACTATCATAGAAGATAGAAATAGGAGAATCATACACCATTTTAATATCTTTCAATGTATGTTTCATCCATAGAACTTGTGTACAACAAGATGCAAAAACAATATATTCAGCTTCAACAGTAGAAAAGGAGACTAAATCTTACTTTTTACTCAACCATGCTGGTCGCACCCACAAAAGGATATAAAAGTCACGATAGATCCTAACCTGGGAATTGGACATTCCAATAGGCGACTAACATCTTCTTATGTTCGTTCATTTACTTTGTCAAACTAGGGAATGTATACTTGAAATGGAGCGGCACTGTATGTGCACTAAGAACCGGTTTCAGTCACGATTTACCAGAAATAAATGCATGAAAGGAATTCTACACATGCTACAGGAATGTAATGCAAAGCTTTCTAAACTTAATCAAAGAATAAACCTTAACAATTATCACTAAGAAACAAACTATGAACTGGCCTTATGCTGCAGAAACAAACACAGGGATGGATTCCCAATGCTGTAGGAACAATATAAGACTGAGTTTGCACTGAAACTTCAAGAACAAAATCTAACTTATGATCGACAGAAAATAAACTACTAACTAACTAACTACAGATACTTACTAAGTGGGCCCCCCTAGCAAGCATCAACTAATTATGCAATTGAACTCAAAAACTTCACTTGACTTTTATTGATAACTTCAGAATGATAACCATTAGTGCGCCACAATAGTGGTTTACAATTCACAGGAGAACTAATTTTTACTGAAAGTCACATATTTTTAGAAAATATAATGATTTAAGCCTTGGCTTTTCATTTAAAAATTCCAATTGAAGAGGTTTGATCAGAAACTACCTTAAATCAAACCCCCTTGAAATAGAACCCCACTAATTTTAAACCATACCTATAACAAAGTCTCCTTTATACCTACCAAAATGTTGATAAAAAACCACTTTTGATTTACCTTTTAGGGGATGAAATGAATTCATTTAAAATTTATTTTTTGCAAGTATATAGTCCTTATTATAAACTTCCCAAAAAGTATAATTTTAAATAAATTTAATTTGATTATTATATTTATTTTCTATTTCTGCTCATGAATGTAGGTTTTCCTTTGAAATCAAGCTCTTTATTACTGCAAGTGGAAAAATGAAAATTATTAAAAAATTAAAAATATTAGTGCATAGATATTTTGGTCCTTTGTCCAAAAAGAAAAAAATTGAATTTCGATACGCTTACAAAAATTTACACCACGGCGTTATACGATTAGGTACTATATACGAATTATAATTGGTTTGAATTCAAAACTTGATTAAAGAAAAAATATTCAATAAAAAACTATCCATAAGTGGAAGCACTAGATATTAGAGCTGAAAATCTAAATTCAAAAGAATTAGAATTTTATCCTTCATGGAAAAAAAGTTATGCGTTATACGGTGAGCGCCACTTTTTTAAAATGTTGTTTTCTAAAAAAAACTAGTTTTCAAGGGAGATGAAAAAAGAAGTGCAATCTGATTCCAAAAATTTTGAAAAAAATATATTTAGAATCTATATACAAAATGTCATGAAACTCTAGTTTGCATCATTTTCAAATTCCTCATGGTTTAGTTGCTATAGGTGCCCGAAAGTGAAGATTTAGTTAAAAAAATATTTTAGTGTCTAGTTTGGCCAAAAATTGTAAACCACTATTGTGGGATCACCCGATTCAGCTCATATCAAAACTAACACAAAATTGTATCTCTTATCATAATACTAACTCTTACATGCTATTCTTGCTATGCTCATTATGCTTCTTATTATTCTTCATCATTCTTTCTGCTCACTCACGCAGGAGGAACACTTATTTAAATCAGGAAAACAACTAACTAACTAACCCTAATAGAGAAAGACGTGGATGTAAAATATATCCTGAAAATGAGGAACAGACTTCATAAATGAGTTTATTTGTTTAACCCGATCTAGAGAGAATATATCACTCCACTCTTTCCAAATTAATTGACATTTAAATTCCTTCCCAACAATTTCGGTCAAAGAGTCTTCGCCAGAACTTCCTCGAAGTCGTGCAGGAAATGGACTTTACTGCAAGGCCGAGATCAGCTATGCTTGACTCGCTCATAATTTCTTCAACAACCTACGAAACACAAGGTAACATATGCGAAAGAAAAGATGCATGGAAAATACACGATATTCATTCATTAATCACATATTAAATCTATTTCATCATTCAAAAACTACATGCGTTATACCAATCATTTGGGAAGTCAAATAGTGGTAATAAATATGAACATGTCAACATGATAGGCTGCAGGAATATAAAGGTGTATTGCTATAGGATATCCCCCAATAAAAGGTTTCTAAAGAGTTAAACAGCCATGAACAACAAAAGTAAGGGTATTAAAAGTACACCATTGTACCCAAATTATGAGCATATTTTGGGCTCATCATTTGCCCCCTACTTAACCTAATGTTGGTCCTCCAACATTGAACTTTCCGGTGGTCTCTCTGAAATCAGTGGTTGAGGCATGGCCCTGAAATGAAGTTCTGAATTTGTAATAAAAACTTCTGAAAATCTGCCAACTTTCATACCTACGAGCTTCTGTATCTTCATTAATGATTGTAGCTTGGTAGGGATAAAGAGGCCACATCAGCATAGGAGGTCTAAATGTCAAGGGCAACCACAATTCAAACCTCTTTTGAAGGCCCAACTGTATGTATCTGTTTGATCTTTTGAGAGCTGCTGTAAAATTTAGGGGACTGTGAGGCTCAGACCTTCTTAACTCAATAGTCAATCTCTCCCATCTCTTCTCAATCTTGGAGTATGACAACTTCCAAAACGAGTATGTCTGTGCTTGAAACTCATCATACACCTGTTTTCTGAGATCGAATATTTTCATCCTGACAATATCATTATTGAAGCCATATGCCATAGTAAACCAGGTTTTCAACAGTGTATAGGGGTCTGAACTCTCAGGGTGCAATGGAATAGGCTCACCTCTTTCGGCTTCTTCATATCCTTCCAACTGCCTGCCATAATTAGCTTCGTTTGCCACCCAAGACATGAGTGATCTTAAATGAATGTCACCAATGTACAGAAGTGGATTCCACTCTGTTTCAAGGGGAATTATAAATCCATGTAAATAAAATTCGCACAAAGAATTCCTTAACCAATCAGGAGCTGCCTGGTATGCATCATAGAATTCTTTAACAGTATGAATAACATGATCTTAATTCCTAGAAATTCTCATTAACTGGAACCACAAAAATTGTTCCTTGAGGCACAGAGCATAAACTCTGGGTGGTGATCGACACTCCATGATCTGACCAGTTACCTTCAACATTTCATCCATTTTCTCCTTTAACTTCTGAATTTCCTGTTTCTGCCTTTGAATTTCCCTTTTTAGTTTCTTCTTTTCTTCCTCCTAAAGAATTTGTTGCATTTCAGTCTTGGCCAGGTGGCGAAAACTCAGGGTTTGCAATGTAACCGATCTCCTTGTGGTTCTGAGATATTCCAAAAATTCAATTAAAATTTTCTTTTTGTAGACAACAATGGCTTGACAATTTGCAGGGGGTAATGAAGCTTCATTGGCCACTTCCAATTGTTCAAGCTGTTCTTCCCCTTGCTGGAGGATGAATTCCTGTTGCTGCAGTGGAGAAGACTATGCTTCCTTTGAAATCTGCATAGCCGTAGCGGCCAAGTCATCGAGACTTGGTACCGCCCTTTCATTATGCTCAACTTCCCCTGTCTCAATTTGTTCTTCTTCAGAAATAACAAATGGACTCTATGCAGCACTCTAAGACACATTCTGAGAAATATCATGTTCAAACTCTATAGATTCCTCTGAAATTATAATATCCTCAGGTTGAGGTGAAGCAGGGGAGACTTTATATTGTTTTCTTGTTAAAACTCTTCTTGGCAATGTTGCAGCTACCAGAGGTGCTCTTGTAGCTTTCCTCTTTCTGAATTGCCTAGAGGGCTCTGCCTTATCAGAAGATGATGGTGAACTAGTGGTGGCAACAGGCGTTGCTGTAGGAGAAATTGTTGTAGGTGAAGATGCTGCAAGAGTAGAGCATTTCCTTTTATGAGGATGAGGGTCAGATTATGGGGTTTGTTCTGCCCCAGATGACTCTCCTGCCTTTGTTTTTCCTTTTTCTCTCCTACTGGTAGACCTAGTTTGCACCCGGGCAAAGGACTCTGGTGTGAATGCTGCAGGAGCAGATGACCCTTGCCCTGTTTCCCTACTGGTAGATACTATTTTTTCTTTCTTTTTCTTAGGCCATGGAGCAAGTGCCCTAGGGGGTTCTGGAAGTTGCAAGCTCTTTTGGGCAACAAATTCTTGCCAGGAAAGAGGTGACACATCCCTCAAAGAGCATTCAATTAATAGTTTTATAAGGGCATGGTGGGCAATAGAGTTATCCTTCCTCCTCTGGGTTTCACGAGCACATTGCTTCAAAAGATTTAACAAAAAGTTTGGGACATTAACGGCTAACCCATGCCTCATATGAATCAGCAATTTAAAATGGTAGGAATGTAGGTAAGAAAAATGACCTTCACATGTTAAATACCTAATGATAAAAGCAACATATTCTGAGTATGAGGGAGGCAACGACACTCGCTTGCATCCTTGCTTAGAGACCTCCAAAGGTCCATCAGTTGGTACTATAAATTCTGCCCTAGTAGAAATAGCATCTAAAGAAAAATTCTCTCCGATGGCTGGAAGATCGGTTACCTCTGCAATTCGTTCCTCTGTTACAGCTACTATTAAACCTCATACTATAGCCTCTCCTTCAGAAAGGGTCATTAAAAATTTTCCTGCGGCTTCCTCATTGAAAGTATCTAACCTCAAAAAGTAGTTCAACCAACCACAGAGGCTGAATGCTTGAACTGTTTGAGGATTATGTGTCAATATCTTATGAGTCACAGGCTCATGTCTTACCAGTTGATCACCCATATTCACAATTGTCTCAACTGAAACTCCAGAAACTCAACCCTTTTCAAAAAAAATTATGCTTTGTTCTGCTTCTTTCAGTTCTGCCGTCACTTTATCTTCTTTTCCAAGAATGAACTCAAAAGATATTTACATGTAATGATTGTTACAACTACTTAAACAAGCAGTTTTAATTGCAATTTATGATTGAAACATGCAGTCATATTTGGAAAGTACAAGAAAATAATAAAGAAAAGTATCTGAATAGTTGTGATAGCAGCGTAAGTGAAATGGATTATCCCACCCCCTACTTAAAATATGACATGTGTTCACACATGTACTAAAGAATAGGTGGAGATCGGGTAATAATGACTGATATAGACATAGTAGTAAATGAATAAAATGAAATAAATCAATGATGCAACAACAAAAGATATCGCATACCTTTCAATAAATGCTCGTACGTGCTAAGAAAGATGACGGCTTCACATGAGATGACAATTGGGAAAGGTATCATAATTAAGGGTGGTGCAAATGAATGAGGTGGATGGGTGAGGTGGATGGAGGAGATGAATGAATAGAATGGATGGATGGGATGGAAGATAAAGAAGTGAAATGTGGCGATGAGTGGGAACGAAGAAAAAGGGTTTCCTTAAAAAGGAAACCTTTATTATGGGCATGCATTGTAACATTATGGTGAAGCTGCAGGAGAAAGGCTAAAGCCTTTCGCTATAGGAAGATTAGTGGCAGGATCCTAAACAAAATGTTGTAGAAATTCTTCTCTTGAGACTGGCTTACGATACAACTGAAGATGATGTCCATTAACCAGTAGCTTGAATCGAACATGATCAATTGTGACCAGTTGAACTAAACCATTATCAAATACATTCTCAATTTCATATGGGCCAAGCCATCGGATAGTGAGTTTACCTTTATTTTCTTTATACCTGGAGTCATAAAGCAATGCCTAATCACCAATAGAGAATTGCTTAGTTCAGCTATGGCAATCATGCCAGTTCTTCCTTTGCTGCTGTACAATTTTTGTATGCTGGAGGGCCGCTTTTCTGAGTTCATCTAATGCATTTAGCTGCATGAGGCGTTCCTTTTGGGCTTCTGAAATGTCAATATTAAGCTCTAGAGTAGTCCTCAAGGTCTTATGTTTGAACTCTATTGGTAACATGGTAGTTTTTCTATATAGTAATTCAAAAGGAGTAAACCCTGTGGTTGTCTTCCACGTTGTCCTATAGGCCCAAACTACTTTAGGAAGTCGACTGCTCCAATCTTTCTTGTGTAGCTGAACTGTCTTTGTAAGTATTGCCTCAATTTCTCTGTTAGTAACTTTTTCTTGACCATTAGTCTGAGGGTGATATGGGCTAGACTTTCTATGCCTGATCTTGTAATCATTCATTAGTGCATTGATTAAATTAGATGTGAACTAAGCTCCTTGATCAGTGACAAGTTCCCTTGGGACTTTAAACTGGGTAAATATCTGCTCATATAGGAATTTAGCAACCTTATTGTCACGGGCATGTGTCATTGCCTTCACTTCTACCCATTTGGTCACATAGTCAGTACAAACTAAAATATATGATGTCACATTGGATGGAGGATCAATAGGTCCAACAAAATCCATTCCCCACTTATCAAAGGGACTGACTATCACCTGAGGATACATGGGCATTTCATCAGACCTTGTTGGTCTTCCCATGCATTGGCATCTATCACATTTCCTGGTGTAAGTTGTAGCATCTTTGTGTAGTGTGGGCCAATAGTATTTAGTAGCCAGCACCTTCATGGATGTTCTTTTAGCTGCAAAGTGGCCCCCACATGGCTTGTCATGATAGGCATGCAATATATCATATGTTTTATCTTCTTGAATACATCTTCTCATTACTTGGTCAGGTCCTATATAAAATAAACAATCTGCAATCCATGAAAAGTTGAAAATTTTCTCAACTAGCAATTGTCTTTCCTTTGGTGAGAAGTGAGCTGGAATTCTGCTGGCTACTAAATAATTTGCAATGTCTGCATACCATGGGGTTTGAGCAGCAATAAAAAATAGATGTTCATCAGGGAAGCTATCATCAATTACCTCAGGGATGTCAGGTGTAGGTGTTTGAAGTCTGGATAAGAAATCAGCCACCACATTAGCTTGGCCTAGCTTATCAATAACTGTGATATCAAATTCTTGCAACAATAGGAGCCATCTTGCTAATCTGCCAGATATGGCAAGCTTATTCATGAGGTACCTTATTGCTGCATGATTTGCATGAAAAAATATTTGGTAACCAATGACATAATATTGAAACTTGTTCAGCGCATACACAACTGCTAGCAACTCTTTCTCTGTGACAGTATAGTTTAGTTCAGGGCCTTGAAGATTTTTGCTAATGAAATATATGTCATGCTCAATGGAATTTTCTTTCTGTCCTAAAACTGCCCCTATAGCATAATCAAAAGTTGTGTGTATATGAAAAGGAAGACTCCACTTTGGTCCTTGAAGAACAGGTGCTTGAGTAAGCAAGTTCTTAAGCTGCAGGAAAGATTTGTCATAGGCCTCAGTCCAAGTAAATTCAGAATCCTTAGTCAATAAGGCATATAGTGGATTGGCTATCTTGCTGAAGTCTTTGATGAATCTTCTATAATATCCAGCATGTCCTAGGAAGCTTCTAACATCCTTTTGTTTCATAGGTGTTGGCAAAGTTAGAATAACTTCAATTTTTGTAGGATCAACCTAAATTCCTACTTGAGAGACATGATGGCCTAAAAAAATTCCCTCTTGCATCATCATAAAGTATTTCTCACTATTCAAAGACAAATTTTTCCCTTGACATTTTTTCAACACTTTTTCCAAATTGGGTAATGCTTCGTCATAAGTAACTCCATAAGTAGTGAAGTCATCCATATAGATCTCCATAGAATCATGATAAATGTCAGTAAAAATACTTATCACTGCCCTTTGAAATGTTGCAAGTGCATTACACAAGCCAAAAGGTAAGACAGAATAAGCAAAAGTACCCCATGGACTGGTAAAAGTTGTTTTGTCTTGATCTTCAGGGGTGATTCTAATTTGATTATAGCCACTATATCCATCCAAAAAAGAGATACTTTTTCCCAGACAATGAGTCTAGTACTTGGTCAACAAATGGTAATGGAAAATGATCATTTTTAGTTGTTGTGTTCAACTCCCTGTAATCTACACAAACTCTCCATTTTCCACCTTTTTTAGGGACAATCACTAGTGGAGATACCCATTGACCGACTAAAATTGGGTAGATGAAACCAGCATCAAACAATTTTTAAAGTTTTGTTTTAACTATTTCCCTAAGTCTTGGATTTATCCTTCTTTGAGGCTGCCTAACAGGTGAACAATCTTCCTTAATATAGATCCTATGAGTACAGAGCTGAGGATCTATTCCCTTCATATCCCCATAGTCCCATGCAAAAGCTCTGTGTTGAGCTTGCAACATCGTGACAAGGGCAGCTTATTATTGATGTTCAGATAGCGGCTTGAAGACACTTCTATCTGCTTGGTAAGATCATTCATGAAGGCTGTTGATAAAGGTGGTGTCTGTATTTCATATGGAAGCAAATTATGATAAAATATAGGAGATTCAAGTGACAGGTTCTCAGAATCTAGTTGCTGCAGGAAACACTGCTGAAGACTGCTATTTGCAGCAGATGGACTACTTAGATCAGGGTTGGACTGCAAAATGTGTAAAAACAGGCCATCCTCACTCTGAAGCTTGGAAAACGGATTAGTTTGCAGCATCATTAGCTGAGCCAATGAATTGACTTCTTCAGTTTCCTCTCTCAAATATGGCCAAATTGGCTGAGACAAGTCTGGCTAAGGCTGGACAGGTGGATATAAAGCCAATTTCTTTCTTGACTGACCATCTGAAATTGTCATGTCTCCTGAACGACATCCTATAAAAGCATCAATTGTAGTTAACCATGGTATACCTAGGATAATAGGATATCCTCCCAAAGTTGCCTTAGTAGAGAATATGGTGAAGTCTGTTGGGTACTCCCAAGACTCCAGGATAACAATAACATCTTCTACCATTCCATCAAGCTTTACTGTGAAACTATCAGCAAGCTGCAGGACGGTAGGTGTAGACCGAATGTTTAGTATATTCAGATACTCCATTGTATTCTTGGTCATTACATTAATGGATGCACCAAGGTCAATCAATACATTCTTTACTATCTGGCCATTAATATTGATTTGCACCATAGGACTCCCAGGGTCAGTATATTTTGGAATAACTATCTTCCCTAACATAATGTTTGCTAACTGTCCTAAAAAATGTATAGTTTGAGGATCCTTTTTCTTCCTTCCTTGCTTCTTCAAACAAGCCTCTTTAATGGCTTTTCCATATAGTGGAATATCTTTAATGGCTTTTAAGAGAGGAATTTGAATATGCACATTCTTTAGCTGATCCAGAATATCAAAAGTAGGTTCTTCCATAAGCTTGGATGTAGTAAGTTGTAGTCTCTGAGGGAAAGGTGGTGTAGCCTGATGCTACAGGACAGGTTCCTTAGAGACAATATCTGATACAGGTATATTTTCTGCAAGATCAGTCTGTTGTTCAGAGGCAGAGTCTGGAATCTCTGTAATGACAGGTGGGTGTGGAGCAGGGAGAGTGGTTTCAGATCTGAGATGGATATCATGAACATTCAGGGCATAAGCGAGATACTGGTTGGCCTCTGCAAAATACATAGGCTGTTGTTCCTGCTGCTGCTTATTGTTAATATTTGGCAATGGTTGAGCAGGCATAGGCGTTTCTTTTGGAGGGCCAGTATTTACTGTAGGAGCTGCAGGAGGTGGCATGAGAGCTGGAGGTTGTGGCTACTAAGGTTGCAGGAAGGTAGGGGATTGGTTCTACCATTGCTGTGGACTTCTCCATTGAGGGTTCTGCTGCCAGTTACCTGGGGGTGGAGTCCATTGTCCTTGTGGCTGCTGCCAACCTCCTTGAAGAGATTGCCATTGAGGACTCTAATAGTTAGGCCAATGTAATTGAGGGGCATTCCAAGGTGGTGATGGGCCATATGTAGGTTGCCACTGGTTATTATAATGAGAATAAGGATTACCAAAAGTCAAAGGATCTTGAGACATACCTTGTCTTTGAGCCCATGGTCGCCTTTGTGTGATGAAGAATACTTGGTCATCATCAATTTCTACCACCTTAAAGTCAGTAGGTAACTGCTTAGTCTCCAGGCTAGCCACAATCTTGCATCTGCAGTCACATTTCTTTTGTCTACAATGTGGACAAAACTCAGCCAAGATTGCTTCAGCTTCCTCATGTTTCT